>VZRI01001948.1:0-89286 GCA_013397515.1 Upupa epops
GATTAATTACTTAATTCCAGTTAATTTTCATTAGAGTATTAAATGTCTTGGATGTAATGATAATTAACATTCTATTTAAACACAAGAACAGTGAGTGTTGTGTATCTATCTAAATTAAGTAGGAAAGCAAAACATTGCAATTTTACAGGGAGATGAAAGCCTGAACTTTTTAGTGATTCCTGATGTGTAACTGTTATTAAACTTGGGGTCGTTGTACCAGAGATGAATAATCATGTTGTCAGTGATTGATTAGATCTGAGAAAAAATTAACCAATTAACTTAGTTAATATGGTAATGGGCCAAAACAAAAACCACAGAGGGAGGGTTGAAAAACCACTCCTAAATTGCAGGCAAAACCAAAAATCTAACTCAATTTTGGGAAAACCAACAAGGCACATTTAATCCGTCCCATATAAACACCCCAAAGCAAAGGCAGAGACGTACAGGACTGAGTTTCTATCTCCTCAAAAGGAAGATACTTCCAGCAGCTCTTTCTTCTTCTGGAAGCCTATTCAGTTCATTGTGCTGATCTTTAGTATCAGCAGGCATTTCAAAGACCAGTTCCCTCTTCCATGTGTTTCCAAGCCAGCCCTCCATTTGCAGCGCACTGATTCATATGTCCACCAACAATGGTCTCCATTTGGAATTCAGATGAAATCTTCCTTGTGCTGATCCTTGAGGTACCACACTCTTTCCATTCACCATGTTCCCGGAAGAAGGTGTCGTGCTTAGTCCAGTGACACATGTCTCTGTCCTGAGAAAGACATGAAAATGAAATGAAGGAGGAGCAAGAAATACGAAACTCCAAACCAGTCATACCAGTTTGCGGAGTTGAAAAAAAATTTCACAAGTTGATATAGCAACTTCCCAATGTTTCAGGCAAGAAACCCAAACTATAATTCAAACTATATGTGATTAAACTCTCTGTATCTTTGTGATTGGGTTCTTATGTTGCGCTAATTAAATGTTTCTTACTGTTTTTTCCCAAACTGAGACAGTCTGTGTTTCTGCTTGCATCTTCGTAAGTGGTTTTGAACCCTCCTTGTCTGGGTTTGTTGGTTTTTTTTTCTGTTTCAGTCCATTAGCATATTATCTAAATTAATTGGTGAATCTTGTCTCAGCCCTGATCAACAGGATCAACCAATGACAAGAGGGAAAAGAAGGAAACAGGGATGATGTATGTGGAACCAAGGGTTGCATTTGGAGGAGCAGATAATTTCAAGCATTAACTAAAAATGTCTTTTAAACTATGTCTTCTACTACCTCTGAAGCAGTTAGGTGTTTCTGAATTGGGAGATGGTAGGGAGACAGAGGTAATTAACACAACAAATCACATTAATTAAAGCCTTCTAGTAATAAGATTAGGAGGGAGGGAAATCTTGTCTGCTTATATGTATAGGATTATTGCAGAAAGTCCATTGAAGTCAGAATTTAGAGGCCCCGTGTCACCTAGCAGATTATGAGGCTTTGAGGAATGGTTACTATGAAAAAGCATTCTCCAAAATTTCATGTGCATACTTAACATTCAAATAAAATTTTAAACCTTTAAAACTAGGTACAGAATCTGAGATTTACTCTATCTAAATGACAGTATGAGTCATCTTGTGTTGGTATGCAGCCATATGAATGATCCCTTCCTTCTTTAGTATTAACAAGCAGGGGCTTATCGTCTTCTCTCTTTTGTCTCTGGGTAGCCGTAGGAGAAGGTGATGAGAAAATAGAACCATTTCCTCTTGTTTTTGTTTTCAAATGTGAAGAGTACTAAGTTCATTTCAGGCTACTTACAGCTTTTTCTTCTACTGTTACTCACTGTTAGAATTACTTGTAGAGGCAAGAATGGGTTTCGATGTTTTATATTGATATATTTGTCAGTAACACTAATAAAAACACAGTGCTAAGTGAAATTGTGCTTTGCATTCCCAAGAGGTTAGTGTAATTCATTATAGTTCACTAGATCTTTGGAGTTAAAGATTGTCTTTCTGATGTTTGCACATCCTCTACAATTAGTTAGAGGCTGTAGGTGCTACTCTGATGCAAAAAGTCAAAGGTAAAAGATCAGAATGACAAAGAAAACCTTGGACTTGACCCTTGAACATTCTTCTCAGTTGCAATAATTAAATAATTATGCAGACAAGAAATCAATGAATCATTGTGCTGCTTTGGGTTAAAACAGAACTATTTCTGTTCAGTGATTTGACATTTTCAGCTCAATCTCTTCTAACTGCACTTTCTGAAGTGAATAGCATGTTTGTAATGCTTGAAGTTTAAAATTACTACCAAGGGTTGGGATGCAGAAAGGCTTTTGCTTAGACTTGTTCCTGTGGAGACCAAGATCACTGTTAAATCCTGTGTGCCAAGTTTGGGTTGTGATAAATTAGGGGCTGCACCTGCAGAGAGGAGCAGACTGGACAGGTGACTCTAAACTGACCAACAGGGTATTCCATCCGATATACATCATATTTGGTATAAAGCTGAGGGATTATAAGTCAGCCTTCTCCTCTCTGGAACTTTTCTGTGTGACCTTTTTGCACCTTTTTTTTTTCTTCAGTGGCCAGTGGCACAAAAAGAATCTGTCCGTTATGCCTTCATTCCCAGTATGTGCCTTCCTGAATCCAGTTCTTCCAACTGGTTCCTCTCAGTTGCTGAGTCCAGCCTGGACTACTCTAGCATCTGCATCAGTAGTGATTGTGGTGTAATTTCAGCAGGGGGGTTTGGTTTAGTATTGATATTGGTAACGTAATTTTATATGAAATTTTCTTCTGCTGCTTTATTTGGTATTTTTATAATAATCCATATTGTCATTACTTTCATTCAAGCAGATTTTATTTTTTCAATCCATAAGTCTCTCTCTCTTATTCTCTTTCTCTGCCCTTTTTGGGGAGAGTGAAGAATGTATTTCATTCATTTAATATCTGGCTCAGCCTCTACCCTTAACAATTACTGTCTTCAATTTAAATACAGGGAACTGAGGTAATACTGGAAGTTTTCTAGAAATCCGCCCCAAATCTCTGTTCTCAAATCTGATCCCAAATTTTGAATTCTAGTTCAGTGTTTTGAGCTCAAGACTAGCTGTTATTTTCAGTCTGTTTTAGTCAATATTCAAAGTTTCAGTTAGAATTTAAGAAACATTGGAAGCAGTCAAAACTACTTTATTTAAAGATGTTTTCCCACTTCAAATGTTCAGCACTTTGGTGGTCAAAGTAACTACAGTTCTTTGCCTCCTGTGCTTTTATTTCTGCACGTGGAGTTTCTCTTCAACTTCCACTGATGGCAGCTAATGAGATTTTTTTTCTTGGCTATCCCCATCAAATATCCTTTGAAAATTCGAGGGTATTCTGTGAACAGAGTAACTAAATGAGATGTCTACCGTACGAATAAAACTAACAATATATTTAAAATAGTAAGTGGAGCTATGGAAGCAGTTTGTAGGACCAAATTAAAAGACCATTTTAACTCGAAAATATGGACATTTTTTGGACTATATATAAAAAAATATTTAGTTTAGCATGTTTTTATAGATTACCAAACATTATCAAAAGTGGTATTAAATGCCCAGGCTATTAAAGCTAAAGCACTAAGTCCACGCATCTGTGAATCATTTTAATTATTTTCTGGTTCACTGCTTGTCCTCTGTTTGACAGCCAAATGCTTCTATGAATCAAGAATTAAAACAGGAGTAATTTATTCTAATCTATGCTGCAGTAAGGCTCACAGTATTGAAAGTCTTGATGCAGTGTCATTAAAAGAGATGCAGTGTCATTAAAATAGGCAATTTCATATTTCCCCTGAAACTGGAAAGGGGCTATAATAAAGTACTGGACAATAGTTATTTGTTCCTATTGCAAAGGCTATTTGTGTTTGAATTAGAATTTTGTTCCTAACTGTGTCTTCTGATTTTGTCTGTCCTGGTAAGTTGCCTTACATCATTGAAGAAATTCTGCAACAAAAGTGTGGGGTCAGGCTCTTCTCCCAGGCAACTAGTGCCAGGATGAGAAGGCAGGACCTGAGGCTGTGACAAGGGAGGGTTAAGTTGGATATTAGAAAGCCCTTCCTCACAGAAGGGGTGATCAGACACTAGAATGGATTGCCCAGACAAGCGGTGGAGTCCCCATCTCTGGAGGTGTTTAAGGACAGACTGGCTGTGGCGCTTAGTACTCTGGTCTGGCTGATGTGGTGATGTCAGGTCATAGACTGGGCTGGATGAGCTCAGAGGTCTTTTCCACCCTGAATAATTCTGTAAATCTATATTGGTAAAGTGAAAAGTTTTTTCTAGCTTTATGAATCAAGATTAGTTTTATTATCATATATTTGACAACATAGCTTACTCCTTCTGAAGGGTATTTTTCATCTCAGTTTGATGTTCATTGTAATTGGGGAGATTTTGTTTGATAGGCAAAATGTTGACAACAGGATAAAAAGCCTCTGGACAGCTGGAGCTTGAGAACACCAAGTTCAGGCTTTAACTTGCTATATTTTGTGAAAAAAACCCCAGATAGCCTGCAGAATGCTAATACAGTGTAGACCAGTACATGGTGCATTTAAATCAGTGGTGGCATTATGAAAACCAGTGGATTGGTATTGCAGGGCTAAAGAGAGGAAAATCTAGGACAACAGTTGTGCATACCCTGCGCAGGGTGTTATAATGGCAACAAGTAAAGTTGTTGTGAAAATAGCAGCGCTTGGAACCCTGATCTTCATTTTCCTTTAATTATATCATTGTACTAGATAGTTTTGGGATTTGTAGTTTTTTTGAGGAGATGGGGGGATGGGGCTCTCTCCTTTGGTTTTGTGGGAATGCTAAAGAAAAGAAACCTTACCCTCACTTTGAGTTGACTGGTGGGTTAACACAGCTGACAATAAAACCATTTTTTCACATCGCTGGGCAGTGAAGTTCACTTTTAACTCACCAGTGTGGCCAGCTGAAGTCTGTGGAGACAAAGTGGTAACTCAAGCAAAAGTGGTCTTTGTTCTCAAGTTTCAGACTCTATATTTGACATCTTATTTGCCATCTTTTCTGTGGATGTAGAGATTCAGTACATTTGTCTTGTGCTTAATACAAATTAAATCACCATCCTGACATCTGATTTATGAAAAAAATATGCAAGTATGATTTCAACTTCCTCACAGTAAGATATTTGAAAGAATCTAGAACTTAGTGAAAAATAGCATTTCAGTAAATGCTTGGTTTATTTTGTTTTAGCTATGTTCTTAAAGAAACAATTGAATTGAATCCAGTTCCTGTAGTGCAGAACTAAGTCTCTTGTCTAATTATGGACGTATAGAGCTGACAAAACTGGCCACTCAGTCATTATACGCATCTCAAAGTGAAAATTTAATACTTAAAATAGTGACTACAAATTAGATGTAGTTTTACTCTCTTTTCAAATATGGTAAAGTACATATTCTTTACTGGATTTACAATCTTGTCAGTCATACAAATGTTCTGAGCTGGGACATTCAGTCAGTGTGATAGGTCTGTAGTGACTATGAGGGGTACCTCATATTTGGAATATATCTTCTTGAAGGAAGTGCTAAGCTTGACAATTAATTTTGTTTTCCTGGTCTAGATACAGAATGATTCTTCTAAATGTGTAGGTACCCTCTCTGTGTAATCACTCTGTCAGAAGGACAACTTATATGAATAATCACTTTCATTAAATATTGCTTCAGTAACGATAACTCTTAGAGAAATAAAGAAGTACTATGTATTTTAAAATTCAACAGTGAATTTAGAGTTGCCAGTTCTTAGTTGTGGAGGCCAGAGGCTAAATAAATTCTAAAATAGCATGAGAGTATTGATAGAGGATTGTAGGTGTTGGTGAGAATGCTTGTCAGCATCTGCTGTTGAATGACTGATCACAGAAACAGAGAATTATTGAGGCTGGAAAAGTTCTCTAAGATTATCAAGTTCAGCCTGTGACCTAACATCATCACATCAGCCAGACCAGTACACTAAGGGCCACATCCAGTCTGTACTTAAACACCTCCAGGGATGGCGACTCCACCACTGCCATGGGCAGTCCATTCCAATGTCTGATTATGTTTTCCTTGAGGAAGGGCTTCCTAACATCCAACCTAACCCTCCCCTGGTGCAGCTTCAGGCCCTGCCCTCTTGTCCTATCACTAGTTGCCTGGGAGAAGGGGCTGACCCTCATCTGACTACGTCTCTTCAGGTAGTTGTAGAGTAATAAGGTTTCCCTTGAGTCTCCTTTTCTCCAGGATAAACAACCCCTAGCTCCCTCAGCCTCTCTTCATAAGACTTTACTTCTAGTCCATTCCCCAGCCTTGTTACTCCACTCTGGTTCCACTCCAGTACCTCAATATCTTTCTTGGAGCAAGGGGCCCAGATTCATCTGTTTATGTCAAAACCTCCAGATAGTAGCAGCAATGCAATACAGAAGGCTTAGCAGAACTGCTAAACAGCAAGAGAAAAAAGAAGAATGTTATTTCATGGTGGTGTTTAATGTTAGATGAATCTCTGTGATCAGTGCTAATAGACAAGTGTTGCTTTAAAAGGTGTGGACAAGTGCTTCTGATGAATTAAAATATGGAATTAAATAAAAAATCTTTTTCTAAGTGTAAAAGCCAAAACTGTAAGCACAGACTAAGTCCCAATTGAGATCCAGGGGACAAAGTTTTGCAGAGGTGCTCTTCTTTGATTTCTTTTTTCATTTTATGCAGTCTTCGAGCACAGGATTATTGCACATGAAGGTTAATGAACATGATAAAAGTATCAATTTGCTCTTACTATCATCTTCCTCTGCCCTCATTTCTTTCATACCAGATATTATTTCTGGGTTGTTTTTTTTATCAGGTATGGGATGTGCACCTGGGCTTAGAAGAACATCAGGCCTTCAGTATGATATACTGCTAGTATTAGCATCACTGACACTTGGACACTGTTAAAATCTTTCTTTTTTAAGCCTTTTTCCTATTTTACATTGAAAATATTAGAATAACTTTCTAAAAATTACTTGAGCTGGCTGAATGTTTCTGTGCTCCAAGACGGAGTATCTCTAAGCAATATTCCTGTTACCCTCTTGCCACTGCCCCAAGGGTAGAGGAGTGAATTGTTTGCTCCAGCTAACAAGTCTGCAGGACAGAGCTAAAGAACCACATTTTCTTCACATAGTGGTTTGGGGTGAAAGTAAGTCTGCACATAGTTGTATTCATTCTCAGCCTGTGGCTAAAATCTGTGTCCCTGTAAAGTGTCTGATGGTACACAATGGGACAACAGTGTACCTACCCTTACCAGTCCAGCCTGTCACCTTTTCAGGGCATGATAAAATTTGTGATGTGCTTCTGCAGTGCTAGGAAGGCTGATGGACTGAGGCAATACGGAGAGGGTTTTTTCTTGTACACCTGTTGTTTTTCACAGTGACAGTCTTGACAAAACGAGCTTTTACCTTTTCCTGCTTACTTTCTGATTCTACCCAGCTCTTAGATGCTTTGTGTATTTTTACTTTCAGGATTAGATGTTTTTATGCAGAGAACAGCTTTGATCACCATGTTGCAGTCTGATTTGTTTTTAAATATATCTATGTTTGATAGACACCTTAGCATATGACTGCACTGATCTCTTTGGAGAAGGTCTAATTTCTGTTCATTTAGAGTGTCTTAAATTCTCCTGCTTACAAACACGTGGCCATATTAATAGAAATGTGTACTCCTGTTGTACTGTCCTTTTTCTGTCTCCTTTAGCTCTTCCTGTCTGCCTGCGGGTTGAAACACAGTGGGACTTGAAGAGGAATATGACCTTCTGTAATTATTCTCACTCTTTTGCCTTTAATTTTACACCTATAATCAGCTTACTCGGACCATACCAAAAGAAGGAGCTTACTTCTCATCAAATCTAAATCTGAATTCTTATCAAATGTAAACATGGATTAAAAGACAGGTTGAGGCAGGGTTAGGATTTTGTTTCTCAGGCATCTTTGCCAGAATATTTGTAGCTATTCATTCGGATTCCTGGCACGATCCAGATCCTGAGCCTGGCAAGATGTACTGCTCCAAGGAAATGTCTGTGTTGTCTGTGGCCCTCAACTGTTCAAATATATGCTAAAGAACACGATTTGAAAGCTAGAGCTTATAATATAGTCATAGCATCACATTCAAAGACTGTGAGATGATTGCTTACAAATTTGTAAGGAGGGGTTCTTGCTGTCCTAGAAAATAGAAGAAAGTACAAAATAAACCCATGTGGATTGTTTAAAATTAAGCACAACATGTTTTTTATGTCACTGCATCTGAAATATTCTTTTGTTAACCATTACCTAACTATTTTATGGTCCTTTCCCTAATAGTCTCTTCCCTCTCCCTCTTCCCCCAACATTTCAGTAGCTTGTCAAATAGAAGTTTCTTTCTTTATGTTTTAATTACTGTAAATATTTTCATCTCTGTATATTCTTACATGTATTTAGCTTAATTTTGCTGGTGGGCAAAATACCTGGTGACATGTGATTTCCATTAAAAGTCACTCCTTTTTTTTTCTTTAATACTTAATCATACATTCCTTCCCTGTTCTGCGAACAATACTTTCACACTTGTGCAGAAAAAGATGTGGAATTGTTTTCCTGTCTAAGAACCACCATTTGCACCAAACATTAGATGTCACACAGGCAAGGGAAATGCACTGATGTCTGTTACACTCTTCTTTCTCGTACTATTATGGGATGAGTTGATTTCCGCTCTCATTTGAGCAGCAGTCATGCCTGAGAGAAGCTGTTGCTTTCAAGGTAACTCTAGAGAAGCACTTTTCTAGAAGTTAGTGGAAATCAAGTCTTTATGTACTCTGGAAAAAGATGTCTTTAGAGAGAAGCAAGGAAGCTGTTAGAGGTGTGGAAACAAAAATAAACCTGAAATAGAAAGAGGTGTGTATTTTATACTCCACTTTTTCTTCTTCTGCTGTTGAATTCAGAAGATGCACATACGCAAGGTTGAGCAAAACCTTTTCATGTCTTAGGACATGATTAATAGCTTAAACATTTGTTCATCTGTTTTCTGCATCGCTTCAAAAGTGGTCCCACTCTCTTTCGTTCCTGTACACATGATATAGTGTCATGATGTTCTCAGAATGCGGATACATTTGTCTTCCTTTCATGAGTAAATCAACATCCCTTCAACTTCTGCTTCAGAAGGAGCTAATTTGTCAAATCTTGGCAGCAGGTATCCAGTATTTTTGCAGTGCTTTTTTCCTTTCTTTATTGATTGAGTTTCATAATTGCATTTTTTTGTATAATTGCATTTGAACCTGGCTCATAAAAGAAAACTTATAATGTCTGGGACTTTCAATGTAATAAATGTGTTGTGGATGACATCAAGTTGAAGGGGAGTGTCAACCTGCAGGAGGGTGGGGAGGATGCTGGAGAGATCTGGACAATCTGGGTCAGTAGGCAGAGGCCAATGGGATGAGGTTTAAGCGAAATGAAATGTGATGACAAAAGAAAACATGCCATTTTATTTTTAAAATATCCTACACTGCTCTCTACTGGAAGAGTGGCAGTCAATGTTAAATATTCGGAGGTGCATCTAAACCTATTTCTTGGGAAAGTTTTAGGTTGTATGATTTATTTACCTTTTTTAAACCTGGTTAAATGTAATTTGTCTGAAGAATGGATAGGATTTTTTGTAATCCCCCTAAGTTTCACGGGAAAACACCTGGATATAATTTGCGTGTAAAGGAAGTAAAATATTGCAGGTCAAAATCTAAGTTGATGGTTAAGAATTACTGGAAAACATCTTATTAATGGAAAGGAAAAATAGTGAAGTGTTAACGATTCACCTGACCTTACGAATAGGTGTTGAGCATAGAACAATAAGAATAGACTTTTCAGAAGGTAAAGAATTCTCAATACCTGGAGTTGCCTTATGTTTGCTTTGGCTCTTAATTGAGCCAGGAAAATGTAAGTTAAAAAGACTTACTTTTTCTGTAATTTTAATAGTTTCTGCAACCAAACCACAACTATAAAAACATTTTTAAACTAGTTTACTAGTTTATTGTTTAAGATAACTCTTCTGGCCATTACTGATAGATGACTTATTCTCCCAGTTGCTGTCAATGATAAAACTGCTATTGATTTTGATATAATGGAATTAGTGCCTGCTAATTCTTCACTATCATGAATATCTTTTCTTGTGGAGTGAGCACATCTGGATGTCTGCTAATATCTGATTTTAAACCATTTGAGCTGAGGTGTTTGTCTTGTGCACAGCTGCTCAACAGCTCTTAAGGAGAAACATCATTGAGGGAAGAACTACCTTTAATGTACTTTAAAAGAAGAGTTAAACTGTTTTGACTGCTAACATTGATTCACCTTAAAAGTAATTTCTGATCATAGACAGCTACAAGTGATGTTAGAGTAAGGAATATATTATTAAAATAACCTTTATTCAGAAGTAGCAGGTTGGTAGCAATGAAAAATGGTAGTAGGTGGCAGGTAGCAATGAAAAACAAATATCCATTTACATTGGGGAAAAAAACATCATCTCTTTGAACTTCTTATAGTATCCAACTGATGCACTGAATGAATGATGGTGGTGAAATTTTCATTAACACTAAACAATACATGCCTAATTTATTAATTTATTTATAGAATTAATGCTGAATTATCTGAAGGAGTACTACTACCTTATTTTCTCTGTTTTTGCAGAGAAGTGTAGGAGTTGCATTTGCGTAGCTCTCAGAAACAGTTACGTTTCATGATGTTGCTCTTCCTCATCAGCCTGGTCTCAGAAGGGACCTGACTTGAGCAAAGCAACTGCTGACTTTGTGTATTCCCATCTAAACTTGTGCATTAGTATTGCTTTTGAAAGGAGCCTGATCTTGAAATGAGAGTTTTATACTTTACATTTGCTTTGAGCTTTTTTGTTGGAATTATGCAACAGATTAGTCCTGTCATATCTGTACCAGATTCCTGATTCCTAACAAATATTTATTTTCTCTGTGTGTGTGAGATTTATTGAGAAAAATCTGCTGAACAGACCATAATGGAATCTTCACCTCCCCATCTCACAAGAATGGTGAGTTAGTGATTTACTTTAGAAATCCCAAAGGTGGCAGAGCATCTGTTGCAAACACGGATGTGTTGGCTTAGTGTAGCTATTATCAATGCCTAATACGAAAGAACACATGAGTTTGGGCAGATCACACAGAAAAGATACAGAGCAGATGTAAAAGCAAGTAATAAAAGCATCCAGTTAATAGTTTAGCTGTATCTTAAACCTAGTCATTCTTCTGTTACAATAACTTATCTTCATTTGAAAATCTGTTACTATTTTGCCCCAAAATAGATAATTCTGATAAATACAAATATTCAGCATGTTTGCTCTTAATTGTTGCTTTTTTCTTTATTACTTTCCTAGCGTAAATAAATAAATTTATGAAGGTCAGGCATGAAATGTGTAAGAAGTTTAATTATAATTAGTGTTTACCTGAATAAAAAGAATAGAACAGCAGTTTACAGAGGCACATACACATGTCAGATACAAACAGTGTAACCCAGGGCATGGTCTTGTCATCTCTGATTGATAATACCATTTAAGTATAGATTGCTAGATTAAATTTATCTTACTATATTTCCCTACATTGAGTAGTTTATTAGCTGGGCACAATCTTTTTAGCAAGGCATGTTGCAACACGACAAGGGTTAATTCTAATAAACAAATGAAGGGTAGATTTACACTTGATATAAGAAAGAATTGTAACAAAAGTAGTGAAAGATTGGAACAGGTTGCCCAAAGAGATGGTGAATGCCCCCATTCCTTGATGCATTCAAAAATCAAGCTGAAGCAACATGATCTAATTAGAGACATCCCTGCTTTTTGCAGGGGAGCTGGACCAGATGACCTCTAAAGTTCCCTTCCAAGGTGAAGCATTAAATGATTTAACGTAAATTCTTAATTCCATACCCAGCTCAAAACTGCAATAAAAATTCAGTTACTGATGCTTACTATCAAAGCTGCTTCTCATCTGGAAGACAGTGCGTTGTGAATTTGTGAAACTGCGGCTGGTTATTTTCCATAAATACTGATGCAATGCTTACCATGTTTCCATATTCTGCAGGGTTTGGTTGTTGAGCAAACTAATAGTATGTGTTTCTTCACCTTTTGTCAGTAATGTTAACACGTTTGTTCAGAAGTTTTATCATTTGGTTTAGGTGTTTGCTTCTCCCTCCCCTCCATGATCAGAAGTGGCAGTTTCTGATTTTGGGAACATTACCGTGGGCATAAAAATTCAGTGCAGTTTAACAGAATGCCCAGCTGTGGCGCAAGCTTAATTGGATGCTTATGCTAAAGCACTAAGTACAGCAATGTGGATTAACATGAGCTGCAAGCCCCTGGGAAAACAGTATTTGTAGAGATAACTGTTCAGGGAAAGATTGTTCCGCTGCTGGCATTTATTAAATACAGCCAACATAACTTACATCTTGGTGTTTAAATCAGAGCAAGATTGCAGAGGGGGAAATTACTCTTGCTTTTGAGATAGCTTTTGCTGTCTCAGATCTCAGTCATCTGGATGGAAATGTAAGTAAGAAACATAGGGCAGTCCTCTGCTCTTGTGCAGATAGCTGCCACTGTGGTATCTTAAGAGTGTCCTCAACAAAACCCCACCTAGGGCATGGCCCTAGATCTGTATCAAGCAGTACCTGGCTGCTTATATTCGTCATGGCTCTGGAGCTGCAACTTTCAAAACTATTAGGAAATACATGTGGATGAAGTACACTCAGACATCTTCCACTTCACTGCGAGCATCGGTGACCCGTGTTCTCTGTTCAATGAGCTGTGTCCATGTTTGCAGCTATTTCCTGTATTTGTGCAGAATTCCTGTACTGTGTATAATGTATCCGGGCTTGTTTGCAAACGTGACAGCAATACCACCTCTCATGCTGTTCAGACCACAAGTGTGGTGTATCAATATGCAGGTGAGCAGGTATCTAGTATTACCAGTATTAGATTCTCCTATGACCTTATCTTACTTCTTTCTTGCCGATGTAAGTTTGTGGTTACCTTTTCAATTTTTGGATTTCTTTTTACTGACTGTTCCGCTTTAAAAGCAGATCAGAATCTCTAAGTCTCATTTGTGTATCTTCTGCAGGAAGATTTGGGTTTGAAAATAAGTGTTTCTTCCTCTCCCACTCTCTTCTCAGTTCCAGAAGTAGACAGAACTGCTTGAGGGCATCCGGTGCAGAGCCATAAAAACAATGAAGGGAGAGGAACATCTCCCTTACGAAGAAAGACTGAAGGAGTTGGGGCTCTTTAGCTTGGAAGAAAGGAGACTGAAGGGTGACCTCATTATTATTTATAAATATGGAAAAGGGTGGGTGTTAGGGGGAAGGAGCCAGGCTCTGCTTGGTGACATCGAATGATAGGACAATGGGCAACAGGTGTCATCTGGAACATAGGAGGTTCCACATAAATACGAGANTTGAAGATTTGTGAGGATTGAGATTGAGGTCAGATGACCACTGCAATTTCAGAGAGAAGTAGGACTTATCTACAATGGAGATGTTTTTAGACATTTTATCTCAATTCAGTGTAGGAGTGCTGTGACAAAACCCTGTAGGTCAGTGTCTATATCTTGTGTGGGGTTTTCCTCTGATGTATGGTGGGGGGAATTAATTAAAATACCTCAGTACCTTTCTTCCACAGTTTGAGTCAGTTGTTTCATTGTCTGCAGATTCATCAGTGGGTTTGCTAAACTCTCCGTTGATGTCTGATGCTTTACCTAAGAGCTTTTGATTAAAATACAGTCAAGGTCTCTATCCCACAATTTTAGTGGTGACCCAGGGAGTGAGATGCATGAGGATTCAGATAAAGACCTACTACTACCAATACACTGACATACCTTTGCTTGTCTCTCTCTCTCTCTCTATATATATATATATATATGTATGTATAAATTCACTCACTTTTCTGTCTCTGTCACATATAGTATCCATAATATCTAATAATCATCATTCTCTACATGCCTTTTCTGCATTTCTACTGTCAATTTTTTCCACATCAGAGATGTTGCAGGAAATGTATCAAATAAATATTAGAGATTTCTGCTTTCTTATTGTAAACCTTGTTCACCTAGCTGGAGAACTGTAATAGTTGAGAACATTTATAGCAGATGTGCATGGTGTTTTGATTTACACACTGTTGTATTCAAGATGGCATGTTGTATGTCAGAGTTAGTAGTAAAATTCTTATGAGGCCTAATTATCGGTTGGAGCTGCAAAACATATTGGCTACCATAATCACATTTTGAATTTTTAATAAGATGTAAAACTTCAGGGTGGCTATGTTAGAAGCATCTGTAGGCTAGCAAATTTTAAGTTCCTTTCTAAACTGCAAAGATCTAGAAAATAGACCTCAGTGCATCATGTTGCATAGGAAACAGTGTGCTTTAGAGGAAAAGAAGGTTGTTCTTTCTTGCTGCCACAATTTTGGCATGGCTCTAAATCAGCTGTACCTTAGTGTGAAAATCAAGCAATTCAGAATTAATTAAACTGTTGGACAAATGTAGCTCAAACAAAATCACCTGGCCTTTTATGACAAGGTAGCAGGAGTCATGCAAAATGGTACATGTAAAGACATTTTAATGTACAAAGAAAGAAATGGTAAGCAAAGTCAGGCCTTTTTAAATTTATCTTGCATCACTGTCTGAACTTTTGGTAACATAGTCCAAGCCAGTGGCTCATGTTGATTCACATGAAGTATCTTAGATTATGGGGGTTTTTTGAATTTTCCCATAATTTTCCCAAGCAGATGAATTTGGATGTTGTGGTTTGAATTTGGTGTGTTTCTTGGCCTGAGGGAATAGCAAGTTGTTATGGCAACCTGTGACAAAAGGGCTTAAAATTCCATGTGCTTCCTTAGTCTCAGCTTGACCAATAGGTGATTCTGCAAACTGGTGCAACCAATTTGGAGCTTCCTGTTTCCAGCTTCCAGAGAAGAGTCTTGTGTTTTTCGTCTGCTTTCTGTTTGAAGAGAAGCAGATGTCACTGGAGCTGGGTACAGTCATCATCTTGCCCTTGAAATGTGAATGGAGAAAGAGTGGAAGTTGAAACTTCAGAGAAGAGTGGAAGAAAGGTGTCACCTGTTGTTCGTTGTTTGCTGAAATGGAGAGGGAGACTTTCCCTCTTCATGGCCATGGGAATTGGAGCACTGGTAATGGAGAGACTGGCTCAGAGGCAGTAGAGCAGAGAACTAGCTTGGAATAGACTCATTGGCATTCAAGGATGGATGCACAGACTAAAAGATGGGCATCACATTTCCACTAGGAAAAGAACTACTGGATGTTTTGTGCCATTTGAGGGGATAGAGATAGCACCCCAGCCCAGTTGTGTAAGAGCATGTGATTAGTCTGTATGTCTTTTGTGTTGGGGTTTTTACGTTGTGTGAATTAAATATTCTTTCCTGTTTTCCCCACATAAAGCTAATCTTTGGTTTTGCCTGAAACTTCCATAAGTGGCTCGAACTTTCCTTGTTCTGGTTTGGTTTTTGTTTCATCCCATTAGCACATGAACTAAATTACTTAGTCAATCTCATCTTGGACCTGATCAACAGATGACAGATGATATTACTAAAGTGGCAATTTCCCAGTGGAAAAACCTACTTAACCTCTAATTCACAGACTCATATAGGATCAAAATAAATAATGTCTCTTAAAAGCTGCTTTTGATAGCTCTTATATTAGTCTAAGTAGAATTCAATTCCTGTTATTATCTTCACTCAAAAATAGCTGTATGAAGATTTGTTACTTACCAACTATTGAAACTACCATCTTTCCACAATTTTGTTTGAAAATAATTGATAATTATGACTGCTTGAGTTAATTATGCCTTTCAGAGCATAACTTATTTATTCCTTTATTCCAAATTACAATATTTTCAGTTTCTTGGCAGTACGGAAGTGGAGCAGCCCAAAGGCACTGAAGTTGTAAGAGATGCTGTTAGAAAATTAAAGGTAAGAAAGATTTTTTAATGATCCTGTTTTCACAGGTAAGGTATGTTGTAAGTGTTTCTAGGTAAATCCACTCATTCTAGCAGCAGTTACTTTTACTAATCACTTTCTTAGTGTGTAGGTCTTTCCCTAATATGTATAATCAAATGTTTCACTGTACAGGTACTCGTCTCCTAGCTTGTACAATTCTACGTAGTATGAAAGCTGCATCTGGAGTATTGTGTCCAGTTCTGAGTCCCTCAGTTCAAGAAGGATAGAGAGCTGCTGAAGAGTGTCGCATAGAGCAACAAAGATGGTGAAGGAAGTAGAACACCTCCCTTATGAGGAAAGGCTGAGGGAGCTGGGTCTCTTGAGCTTGGAGAAGAAGGAGGCTGAGGGGTGACCTCATTCATGTCTATAAATATGTGAGGGATGGGTGTCAGGAGGATGGAGCCAAGCTCTTCTCAAGGTCATCTGGTCATAGGACAAGGGGCAATTGGTGCAAGATGGAACATAGGAGGTTCTGTATAAATACCAGAAGGAACTTCTTCGTGCTGAAGGTAATGGAGCATTGGAACAGGCTGTGCAGTAGGTTTGTGGAGTCTCCTTCTCTGGAGACATTCAAGACCTGCCAGGATGTGTTCCTGTGCAACTTGGTCTAGGTGATCCTGCTGTGGCAGGGGGATTGAACTAGATGAACTTTTGAGGTCCCTTCTGATCCCTAATGATTCTATGATGTTTAGGTACCTTAATGTATAATGCTCTTTGGAGACTGTAGTGCTTTCTTAATACAAACTTAGGTAGCAAACATTTGTTTTATTTGCCGTCCTCACTTTCTGGCTTCTGAATATGTCTAGTTATTTGGACTCCAAATGTGCAAGGGAATTTAAGAAGATGACCTCCTCATTGGCCAAAAACTATAGGTTTCATTAATGCCTGTTCTGCATTTCTCTGGACTCTTGACAGTATTTCTCTGTGTGTTGCTTCCTATAAGCTCCAGTTGGTGAGTTGCCTATTGCTGCAGAACAGGGTACCTGCAATGTAAAGTGAGCTCTTGGTGCTAAGAAACAGAAGTAAGAATGTCAAACCACACTGTAAAGCAGACTGTGATAGCTCTGTGGGTTCTGGCTGTCCTTGTCTGCGCTTCATATAAAGCTAACATGCTTGTTCCCCATACACTGACAGTTTCTGATACTGGAAAGGATGTCATTCACTTTCCAGCTGCAATAATTGGTGATATAATCCTCATAGAGTGTATAGATCAGGAATGTTTATGGCAATGGACATAAATGACTTGTCCTTCAGGTCTTCATGTTTGATGGGAATACATCTGTGCACACAAACTCTACATGCTACTGCACATAGTAGTTGTGGTAGGAAATGCTGATTTGGTTTGACTGCTAACTCATATTACTGAGGAATTGCACTGTTACATGATTAGCTGCTTAGAGCTACTAGAGCACCAGTTTCTTTAGATGTGAAAAATATTCTGCCTATGTGCTTTATGTAAATTTTTTAATGAGTTTCATTATTCTTTTAAACAGAAGTTCCCTGGAAATGAATGGAACATTTTGGAAAT
The DNA here is from genome assembly GCA_013397515.1 of Upupa epops. Taxonomy (NCBI): domain Eukaryota; kingdom Metazoa; phylum Chordata; class Aves; order Bucerotiformes; family Upupidae; genus Upupa; species Upupa epops. Next base: position 17,507 of record VZRI01001948.1, read on the forward strand.
CAGTAGTGAAAAGTTTGATTCTGCGTTATAATAAGAAAAATGAAGAAAGAAGGCACAAAACACTGTTAACTTAGCTCAGCTTTTAAGACTGAGGTTGGGATTGCAAAAGCCCTCTTTACAAGATCAATTAGCAATTGTGTTAAGGAATTGAGGCAAGAGTTCTTTCCCATTATTTCTTTGCAGTTATTAACTGCACAACTCTTGCTTGTTTGTAGAAAATGCTAATTCAAATCCTCCAGTGAAAACAGCTTGAAAGTTCACATCTTACGTGAAAACAAGCAGAGCAGTTTGAGGAGTAGGAGAATTTTTAAAAGCTGCATAAATTGTGACACTGGAATCATAGAATCATTAGGGATTGGAAGGGACCTCAAAAGATCATCCAGTCCAATCCTCCTGCCACAGCAGGATCACCTAGACCACACAGGAACACATCCAGGCAGGTCTGGAATGTCTCCAGAGAAGGAGACTCCACAACCCCCCCAGGCACCCACTCCAATGCTCAGTCACCCTCACTGTGACTATGTTAATATATTTTTATTGTGTGGATTTGTTTTTTATCACAATGTTTTTAATCATAAATTGTTTTTAATGAAAACATACAGCTAGCAGAAAAACGGCTGACTCTTCCTTAGGATCTTGAGCTAATTTTACAACTGGGCATGTATCACACTACTAACCTGCATAGAGTGTTATGTAGATCATAAATTATCATCATGTAAACTATTTTTCTCAACCCATCATGTCATCAAACTGTGTCAGGGTAGGTATTTTATGCAGAAACCCCTCTTTAAATCAAAAACTCTTAACTTGTATAATACAAAAACTCTGTTACTTTCACCAGGAGGTGGAGCTGATGTTCTACATTAAAATAGAAGAGCGGAGAGGGAAGTTTTCTGGCTACTTCATTGTATTCTACTACTAGATTTTACAAACATTTGACGACTTTGCTGGGACCCCTGCAATTTGAATATATTTTTTTTCAAGCATCTATATTTAATTTTTTAGAGAGTTATCCAGTGGTTTTATGTTGCTGGGACTTCCCCTTGTATTTTCCAATTTCTTGCAGCTGTCCTGCTGGAGAAAGAAGGAAGTTGGACACTACTGATTGAAATGCATAATTTTATAGCTCAGATGAGGTGAATTGTTTTTATACTGTATAACAAAATACTTTTTTCCTTCCAGTTTTCCAGGCAAGCTAATTTCTAGAATGAAATAAAAGCTTAGGGAAATGGTACCCAGATGTTGTATCAGAAGATGCCTACATTATTCATGTGTGTAAATGTAATGAAAACACAGTTTACAAAGTGAAATAACTCCTTTTGTTCATTAATGAAGGCTATAGTTTCATAATCACACTGTAGAAATGAATATGATTCTTCTCAAAAAGTGTTTGAAAGGATGCCAGAGGTCAGAACAGGTGAATAGATCAGCATAACGCTGGAAAAGGCAGCTTTCCAGATCACTAGTGAGAAAATGGTTTGGAGGGCAGTTAGGGAGAAACCAGAATAAAACGTGAGCTTTGCTCTGTTCTCTTTGCAGTCTTCAAGGGGAAGTTCTCATGAATGACAAGCTTAAGGCTATTGTCTCACCCATCTTCCAAATCAGTCTTTGTTTCTTCTTTTTTTCTGTAAGTGGAGACGATCAGAGATAATATGAATAGAATTAATCACTTTGAAACCACTTGAAATGTTCTCCATCAGGTCCTTCACCCTTAAGGCTTCACAAAGTGAGGAGAGCTTTTTCACCACCATGCATGCTCTTAATACTCTCTGGCTGCTGTCCTTAATGGCCCATCAGTGGAGATGGTTCAGAGCTCCCTCTAGTGTCAAAGCTGGGTTTCATTTGTTGTTGAAAGCAGATAAGATACTGTGAAGTATATAAAAAATTACATTATTGAGAGAATGATGCTTCCAGACAAGAGTTACTGTCATGGCTGTTCTTTTTGAAGTACTCAAGAAAGCTGAATGTGTCACTCAGGATCAGCCAGAGCACTAGATGAAAATGAATCCAATGAAAAGGCCACCAATAGAAGTCCCCACCATCACGAAACAAAACAGCCAAAATCTGAACCTGTAATAAACTCTTTAATTTTGCACTGTAAAAATATTAAATTCAAGTTTTGTTCTTTTATATTTTGAAAACTGTCTGTTGCTTTCCTGAACTGATTTAAGAAAAACATGTCAATTCCAAAGCACTTCAGTGAAAGCTACCGTTATGCCACTGAGCTACTCCTATTAGTTTTAGTTTAAATCTGAGTGTTTTGCTTGAACATAATATGTATAAACTAACAAGCTCTAGAACTTGGCCCATTGCATCTCTTGCAAAGCCATGCTGTGATTCGTTATGATTTTATATCATTGTACATTTTTGTTGCAAATGGGAGGCTACAAATGTTTAGTTTCTTAAATAATCTTCTTCCTTTGTGAGCTACGAGTCCTGCTCTGTTTCACATGCGTGCAGAAAGGAGAAAATAATGTTTGTAACTCTGTCCTGCCCTCTCTAGGTAGAAGGAATGACTAGAGGGAAATATCATATGGAAAGAAACCAGAATTTTCTGATACCTGACTGAGTGCAGGGGTCTGCTGCTCAAACTCTGCATAAGTTTGGGAGTTGACCAGCACTGATCAGTATCTATATACTATCTGTTACTACTCAGAACAGAAGAAGCACCATAAGAGTAACTTAATTTATTTATGTGAACTACTCAGGAGCTTTATCCCAGTAAATCTTTACTTAAAAGCTTAGTCATCTCTGGATGTCTGTGTGGAAGACATTGTTTTTTGTTTTAATTTTACTACTAGCTTGGTTTTGATTTAATGGAATTTCTTGTAAAGTGGGTTTGCAGTCGTCTACTGCCTTGTGTAAATATTCTACGATCTTTCTCCATTTCCCTGTCCTTATGCATTTAAAAGTGTGAGGTTTTCAAATCAAAATGTGAGTAGTTTCCCAAAAGCAGCTGATGCAGTGCAGCCACTGTTTTCTTCTTCAGGGTCTTCTTGAAATACCCAGGGATTGCATGAATCATCTCAATTACAATTTCATAAGAGGGTCCATAGTTAGCAGAAAGTTTGCTATGACATTTCTAAGACTTTCTTAGTTCCATTTTCACTGTGTAGTCTCCTGTGAAAATGAGTTTGTATGATTTGCAAAGTCGGTATTGCAACAGAGGTGGTCTGTTTGCATGAAGGGAATCTGTGCTGTTCTGGTTGGCAAGGTGTTCTTTGTGTTATTAGCCCTCCATCAACCTTAATGATCAACAAGCTTCTTCTGTAATGATTTTAGATTTCGGATCGTTAATTACTTTTCTCCCTGTCTTTTCCTCTTAGCATTTCTGCTGCAGATTTTATCAGTATTTCTTCTCCTCCTGGTCATTGTTCAGACATGCTTAAGAAATAAACCCTGCTGGAAGACATTAGAAACATATCTTCCCAGTGACAATTTCCTGTTTATATCTGCATCTGGAGACTAATGTAACTAAACTAATACTTTCTTCGTATTGCTTCATTTCCTAAATATAATGGCACATGAAGTGCAATCAAATGCTTTGTCTGTTTGGACAGGCTGCATTTTTTTGTAAAAATTGACCATCATTCATTTAATCTCACTTGAATTCTCTACTTCTTGACCTTGCTTTCTGTTTTTTGAGAGAGGAGATGCAGTAATTTTGGAGTAATTTTGTTTACCCTTTTTTAGTATTGGCACAGAATTATCTTCTGGAACTTCCTCAGTGTTGTAAGACCTCTTGACTACTTGGAGCAAGCTTTGGCCAGCTGTTCTTAAACTCATGCAAGTTATTCAGATCTACTTATTTTGAAGAGTTTACATGTTGTAGCTGTTATTCAGGACTCCGAGATGATTCCATTTGAAAAACCAAGCATTTCATCATCATTCTTAATGTACACTTTGGCTTTAACTCAGTGAAACCAAATACTGTATTATCCCCTTCATGGCACTGAAATAGCCCAGTGCATTTTGTTTGCAAAGGGGCATTCTAAGGAATTCTAAAAATCCAGGGTTTACTCAAGTTCCAGTCTGTTCCGAGTCAAAGTGTGTTGGGTGAGTACATTTCTGTGCACTGTAAAGTGCATGGGAAATAAAGATGAAACTGTCCAGATGATTGCAGGTTATACTGATCCAAATTTAGAGCCTTGTTGTATTGTGAAAAAGGACCACATATGTCCTCAAGGTTTTATCTGGTAATAGGACATAAACAAAAAGCCAAGTCAGAAAAGAATCCTGGCATAGTAGAGGTTATGAGTAAATTATGTAAGTTTTATACTTTTCTTGGGAAAATGTCTGTGCTAATAAAGCATTGATTAGCCTATCATTTCCCTGTGTTTTGAAGAAGAAACTTGAGAATCAAACAAATTAAATTTGTACTATAAAAACGCAGAAACGCTCTTCTGTACTCAGCCGTGAATTTGGGAAAGAAGGAAAAGAACAAGTAGAGGTGAAAGGAGCTGAGATTAAATGAGAATTAAAAAAACCAAACCTAAACAAAGCTTACTCCTCTTACTCACACTGTTAATGTGATTGCTCTTGTATTTTTTTATCCTACAGTTTGCAAGACACATCAAAAAATCTGAAGGCCAGAAGACACCCAAAGTTGAATTACAAATCTCAATCTATGGTGTAAAAATTCTAGATCCAAAATCAAAGGTGAGAAGGAGACTCACATGTTTCTGGTGCTAAACTAGTAATTAATTAGTGTTTTAATGGTTATTAATGTTTCTATCATTTTGTATTTTTTAAAAGTATAATAATGAAAGCCATTATGGCAATGGCAAAGCCTTCTAAAATAATGCTTCTGGTTACAGTGTATAGGTAACATCTTCCCAGGAAAGTATTTGATAGATACTCCAAAAATACAGGGTTTGGCTAATGTGAGATCTCGTTTTTTTCAAACCTTTCATACCAGAATTTTTAAACTCTCGAAGAAAATGAAAACACTGTGGGTAAATTGTTAACTCTGCAGATGAGAAACACTTGCCTGGTGGTCACAGTTGTGTAGGTGTTCACATGCGGGTGTTTGTAGTGAAATGTTGAGGCAGTTTGTTACAGTAACTAATTCTTCATGCTGCTGCTTCTTTAGAATTGCACCTCTGATACCTTTAGGAGTTCACTTCTTTTCCTCATATTTGTTTGTTTTATTGTTACCCTGCTCCCTATGATGTTTGTTTCTCAGGTTTGTTACCCTCTTATCTGTAAACCTCTCCTAGCAAGCCATAAGCATTAGTATAGTCTTTTCAACTGGTGCGGTAGTCACGTCTATTGAGTCATCCTATGGATGAGTTTTATGTCTCTCTGTTTGTCTGCTATTTTGAAGGGGTTACAGTAATCAAAACATCCTCCTTACAAAATTGAAATAACAGTCTGCAACTGTAAATCAGTTTGCTACCACTTTTTAATTCCTCAGTAAATGCTCCATTCAGATGATTATACAGCCTTTTGACAGAGGCTAGCTCTTAGCTCAAGGTTTTATCTACTAGCAATCCATTGCTTCACTCTTAACACAACCACAGCTCAACAAGTTCATAAGCGGAGTGGGCAAGAAATATTTGTGCCAGTTTGAATTGCAGTGTTTGTGTCTTCCTTCCTTACGTCATAGGGCAGCAAATTGTGCTAAGCCCCATTTCCTGTCAAAAATGGTTCTGAAGTAACAGTTTTAAATGCCAAAAATATGTTTGTATTCCTAACTCTTCCAAAGAGATTCACAAAAAAGGTGTGAGATAGAAGTTCCTGGGGAATAGGAATGTTCTAATCCCTTAGCTACGTTGTTATTACAACTGAAATGGCAATCAGCGGAGTAGAATTTATATCTACTCCACTTTATTTCTTCAAGCTACTTATCAGTGTAAACTTGAATAAAGTTTTTTGTCCTTGTTCCACAATCTATAAGTGACTTAAATTCTGTGTTATTGTAATTCATAACAGTGTTCTTTTCTGGTTTGTTTTTTGTGTGATTTTTTTCAAACAAATAATTTCAATATTGTTACAGAGGAATATTGATTTATATTTTCCATATTTTCCCTTGTGGAGTCTCCTTCTCTGAAGACTTTTAAGACCCATTCAGATGCATTCCTATGTAACCTGTGTTAGGTTTTATGATCCTGCACAAGCAGGGAGGTTGGACTTGATGACTGCTGGTCCCTTCCAACCCCTAATGATCTGTCTCCCTGTGTGTATTCATGTGAGCAATTACTAATTGTGGTAGGAACAGGATGCCTGCTCACATATTAGAACTTAGCACTCAAAAAGAAACGATTATTATAGAACATTCCTTGAATGATAGAAAATACTTCTATGGTTCTGTAAGCTTAAAACAGACAGAACAAGCACGTGTTGCTACATGGAACTGTTAAAGGGCTATGACAGAAATGTTAAATGTGAGAGAGATCTGGGAGCATGGGAAAAATAGATCACACTGAAGGAAGGCTGAAAACATTGAGAAAAGGAACCCAGTTGGGGCAAGGGGAAAAGATTGCCCTTGTGGTACATTTTTTGTCATTGTGTTGAGAGAAGGCATGCCCTTCTTCCTGAGCTTCTCTTGCTGTTGTACATAAACTTGTTTTCAATAGATAATGTTTCACATCTAAACTGATTATTTTCCCTTACTGCTTTCCCATGTAACAAACTAAAGAAAATAAAATTCCAGCAAGAGACTTGCTAAAGGAAAACAAAACCCCAAACAATTGAGATAGTTTATTTCAGTCTTGTCCAGCTGTTTCAGCTGAAAAACTGTGCCATCGCAACTTTTTTAATTGATGTAATGTACTTTTGAATAGAAAGTAAAATACAGTAATGAAAACATGCAAATCACGTTCAAGTAAGCAAATTCTATATTTATGTTTGGCTAATCATAATTTCTAATTACAGAGGAAATTTATTTCCACTTTCTATAAGATATAACAGGAAAGAATTATTTCAGTAAAGCCCTTTTAACAAGTCCTGGGAGATGAAATCTGAAGATAGTGTGCACCTAGAAATAGAACAGTGTTTTCCATGATCAGTCCCTAAATAAACTGCTTAGAGATGCAAAGCAGTACGCTCAAATCAATTTTCTAAAACAACAGAGAAATGCTGTCCAAATGAAAACCTACTCTTGTTAACTTTTCTTATAATTTAAGTACATTCTGTGGGTGCTCTCTTGTACAATAAGAGACATTCAGAAATGTGCCTGCAATTTACCTGCTCTTTTTCCATGTGGAAATCCAGACATTTACTTTGTGCACCTATCCCAAGCAAGTATGGTCTTTTCCTGAAATTAATCTTCCTTTCTATTTTCAGGAAGTCCAACACAACTGTCAGCTCCACAGGATATCATTTTGTGCTGATGATAAGACTGACAAGAGAATATTTACTTTCATATGCAAAGACTCTGAATCAAATAAGCACCTGTGCTATGTGTTTGATAGTGAAAAGTGTGTAAGTATGCAAGATGCTTTAATCAAGAATTTGAGTTACAGTTACAAACTCAGATTGCTCTGTTTTGAAATAAAACTGGAGTGGTTAATAAAGGCCTACTTTTTGATTCAGGTCAATTTGACACAACCTTTCAAGCCAATATAGTGTGTTCTGACTTAGAATTTAAAGGAGAGCCACTTTCTTCATTGATATAAAGCCATGGAAATGCTCAGAGAGCTGGAGCATCTCTGCTATGGGGACAGGATGAGAGCTGGGGTTGTTAACCCTGAACAAGAGAAAGCTCTGGGCGACCTTATAGCAACCTTCCAACTCCTGAAAGGAGCCTTTAGAAGGCTGCAGAAGACTACTTGCAAGGGCAGGGGACAATAGGATGGGGGGAGTAATTGTTTGTAATTGGAAAAAGGTTGATTTAGGTCAGACATCAGGAAAAAGATCTTCAATCTGAGGGTAGTGGATCCCTGGAATAAGTTGTCTAGAGAGGTGGTGGAGGATCCATCCCTGGAGCTCTGGTCTAGTGAGTGATGTCCCTGCTTGTTGCAGGGGCTTTAGATTAGGAGACTTTTGTATGTCCCTTCCAACCCAATACATTCTAGGATTTTCAGGAACTGTTGTTCTTACCACCAGTTCAGTATCCTCAGCCAAGCATCTGTAATACTTGGACATAAGTAATTACATCCCATCAAACTTGAAATGTTTGCACAGCAGTTTTACAGAGGTTACTGCAACCCAGTGGCTGAAATGCCCTCACAGGCTCCTCTGTTAATAAGCCTGCTTGGATTTTATTTGTTCATTTGGGTATTTATCTTATGGCAAGGTCCCCCTTTCTCTGCCTGCCCCACTGCATCTTTGAAGATTGTAATGCTGTGATGCACTACCAGAGACTGTGTTGCATTACTACTTATACCCTCGTGTGACTGAGGGTAAAAGGACAACTGTTCAAAACTGCAATAGCGGAAACAAAACTTTAGGACAGGAAATTAAGGAAAGGTTGTTGAGATGAATTGGGGTCCTGTGTTTACCCTGGAAGTGATTAACAAATGAAAGCACTGTAATCAGCACTGAAAATATTTGGGTTTTTCTTATAATCTGGAGCCTCTCTTTGGTTTATTCTGAAGTAGCAGAGAAATACTCAGGAATCAATCTCTATTTAAAAAAATGAATATTAATTTCTATTTATATGCCATTCTGTAGCACTATGTGTTACTTCACAGTGTTTCTGGTTACTTTATGGTTTAGCTGTATTGCTCCAGTAGCTTCAGTAGATATTACTCAGAAGTGCTGTGCAGTTCATTTCTATTGAATTTGCTGTGCTGCACATCTTTTTCACATGCTCCCATGATGACGTTAGATCACCCTTGCAGTCTCCGCCTAATAGTACCAGTTCTATTCCAGACCAGTTCCATCTTTTGTCTCCTCTCTAGCCTTCTATTTCACTTACTGTACTTTTTTTACTGTGGTGAAACCATTTTCCATATTCTCAGATTTCAAAGGATCCTTTCTCAGGTAGTTCTTTCCATTTCAGCCAACCTCTTCCTGCTTCCAAGGAGATAGGAGTGAACAGTGTCAATGTGTGTCAAGCTTTTCTTTTGCTGACACAGTTATTCTCTAAAGCAGCTCTATTCCATCTTTTTTTGATCTATGTCTTTTGCTTATTTCTTGTTTTTTTAATAAAGGTTGAGATTTTTCATGGTAAAAAATAAAGGTGTGAATTCCCCATTCCTGTAGAACTTAGGTCTTCACACACCTCTACTGCAGCAGAGGATCAGTGCAGAGCTGGGAGCATAATGTTCTGCACCATTTCTGTGCATTTGAGCATCTTACAGGTAGTGAAGGAGAAATGTACATGGCATTGAGCAGAATGCTTGGCTCTCCAAAGAAACAAACCATTTCAGTTTTTCATTTGAATGGAGAAGAGGAAATTCTTGCTTAGCCTTAGCCAGATTAAAGTATTATCAGATTTTTAGTTTATTCCCCTACCAAGTTATTCCTTACTGGTTTCGCTTGCTCTGCCAAAGTTTGAGGTGAACAGCATATCCATATCTTTGGGTTTTTTTTGTGCTTCCAGAAAGTCAGAATTTTTTACTGAAACGTTTTTGTGCCAAATAAATATGTATGCTTATTTTTACCCCTATTATTTTTAAAATAGATTTTGTGCACCAACTCCCTATGTATATTCAGGTACAGAGAGTGTTTGTGAGTGATGTTGCATCCAGTTGGTGTCCACTGACCAGTGGTTTCCCTCAGGGAAACACTATAGAACTAGTAGAACAGTGCTGGGCCCAGTTCTATTCTTCTTTATTGATGATCTGGATGAGGGGATCGAGTTTACCCTTAGAAAATTCACAGATGACACCAAGTTGGGGGGGAGTGTGAATCTGCTGAAGGGAATAAGATGCGGCAGAGATCTGGACAGGCTGGGTCAATGGGCAGAGGCCAGTGGGATGAGGTTTAACAGGGCCAAGTGCGGGGGCCTACACTTTGGCCATAATGATCCCCAGCAGATACAGACTGGGGGAGGGGCTGGAGAGCAGCCTGGCAGAGAGGGAACTGGCAGTACTGGNAGAGAGGGACCTGGCAGTACTAGTTGACAACCAACTGAACAGGAGCGAGCAGTGTTCCCAGGTGGTCAATGGCATCCTGGCTTGTATCAGCAATAGTGTGGCCAGCAGGAATAGGGATGTCATTCTCCCCCCGTACTGGGCACTAGTGAAGCCTTCCCTCAAGTACTGGGGGCAGTTCTGGGCCACTCACTTCAAGAAAGATTAAGGGGCTGCAGGGGTTCCAGAGGATATCAATGAGGAGGAGGAAGATACTAAAGGGAGTCTTCTGAGGAGAGGCTGATGAACTGGGGTGCTTTAGCCTGGAGAATAGGGGACTCAAGGGGGACCCTCTCTCTCTAACTACCTGAAAGGGAGTTGTAATCAAGTGGGGGTCAGGCTTTTCTCCCAGGCAACTAGCGACAGGATGCAGCACCAGAGCAGGGTTAGGTTGGATGTTAGGATGCCCTTCCTTACGGAAGGGGTGATCAGATCCTGGAATGGACTGCCCAGGGCAGTAATTGAATCCCCATCCCTGGAGGTGTTTAAGGACAGACTGGATGTGGCGCTCAGTGTCATGGTCTAGCTGATTGTGATGTCAGGTCATAGGCTGGGCTTGATGACCTTACAGGTCTTTTCCAGCCTCAGTGATTCTGTGATATGGTGCAACTCAGCCCAGAACCAGAAATTACTCTGTTTTACACATTCAAGTATGGATTTTGCTTGTTGGATTTTTATAATCAGAAATACATTTATCTAGAGTCTGATTGAGATTTTATAGGTCTTGTAAAAATGAAGTCTCCTTTATTTGATGTATTTTCTAATTGCTTTCAGAGCATTATCTGTCAACATATTTTGCTGGAGAATGTTAGCCATGCTCCTTTGTGTTGGTGACTTTCTAATGGATGAAGCAAATTCTTTGAACATGATATCCAGTGTAAAGGAATTTGTGATCATGTGAAACTAAAGAAATTACATAAAATGCTACTAATGTACTGATTTCGATCTTATGTTTTATATAAAGGCAGAAGAGATAACTTTAACAATTGGTCAAGCATTTGACTTAGCTTACAGGAAATTTCTGGAATCTGGAGGAAAAGACGTTGAAACAAGGAAACAAATTGCAGGCTTACAGAAAAGAGTAAGTTCTGATCTATGCTATGTAAAGGGATACAAGAACATTGTATAGTATTTGTGTTACCTGCTTTCTGCAATTTCCAACATATTCTTAGGTTGTAGAGAATTGCAAAAGATACTTAAAAAAATGAAAAAAGAGATGAGAACTGTGAGACAGTACTTTATGTTTTGCCATTTTGCAAGGTGATCAAAGAGAAAAGCGAGGCTGAAATATGGGAGATGCAGAAATCTAATTACGTTTTGTAATTACAGAAGTAATTAAGCATTGTTTCTAGGTCAGCGGGTGTCAGATAATACTTATTCTCCCCTTTTGTTGAAATAAATGAATATCCAAGTAGCTTTTGTTAATAATCGCTTGCTTTGTAGATTCAAGAATTAGAAACGGAAAACACAGAACTGAAAAATAAAGTTCAAGATTTGGAAAACCAGTTAAGAATAACACAATCTCCAGTAAGTACACAATTGTAACTCTTATATCTGAAGTTAATCCAAATTCATAATCATTGTGTTACAATTGTTAGCACCCATGTTGTTTCAGTGTTTGTGATTGCAGTGATGTAACTTACCTGATGAAACGCAGTACTGAGGTTATGGATCGTAACAAACCAGCTAACACACAAATTGCAATCTCTCAAACTGATTCTTTATCCTCTTGTCATACCTATTTGTTGCTGCATCAAGACCACAAATACTGGTTCTAGTGAGCGTCTAAACATATGAGCTAAAGATGAAGAAGTCTGTTCTGCACTTAAAGGATCTGTTTTGTTATTGTTACTTGGGAGTTTTCTAGAAACTGTTTGGCACAGGCATATTGTAACTGAAAACAGACATTTTTAAACTTTACAACATCCTTGCATTTCAAACGTGATATGAAGTGTCAGTAAGAGGCGGGTAATAAAGAGCAAGTGCTTGTTTCTTATCATTGGGAATTTCTCCTACTTTCTACAGTTCCTGTACAAGATCATGGCAAAATATTTTAAATGACTGGCTTGCTAAAAATGTTAATTGCATTGCAGACTGATCCTAATGATTCTCCCCTTCCTACAAGTGTAAAGTGTATTATATCTACAGGCTTTTAGGTAACTGTGAAGATGATTATTATTCCCTTATATGCATATAGGAAAATCATGAAAAGACAGCTGCTTTTAAGCTGTGCAGTTTGAGCTAACTTCTTCCTACCACTGATGGGCACCATTTCACTTTAATGTGATGTTTAAAGAGCTGGACAATGTAGGTTTATGTGTATGTTTATTAGTATTGCCTATGTGCTCCCTTGACATAAGGAACTGTAATTTCATTTTAATAGATCTATTCCAGAGGAGAAAGTCCCATAAACTACAAACACTGTATCACTGCCACAGTTAAACTTGTAAATGAGGGAGGTCTTCTCACTTAGTAAGTACTCAGTGATAGGTAATCAATATTATTGCTAAATTTAAAATCAGTTTAGTCAAATTTTTAATATTTTATTTTCTTCAGTTAGGACAAACAGCTAGTTTATTTCTATTTATTAATATAAGTAAATTTATCCTTGAATTCAGTTACACTGGCTTTTAAGTTTCTTATGATAGATGCATTTCTCTTTCATTTTTATTAATGAAGAACTCAGTGATTTTGTTTAGCAAAAAGATGAAATAAAATTATTAATAATATCCTGCACTTGGTAGTTTAGTTTGTCTTTTTAAAAAAATTAATATTATTCATTAAGAAAAGATTTTGATCTGAAGTTGTAAATCTACCAACCTTTGGGAAATATCTCCTCAGATCCTGTTTTATTGTTAATTGTATTGGTACAATGAATATATATATGTTGCTTAAATGCCACTTACACTATAGCAAATCATATAATACTGATAATTCCTCTTATTAAAATATTAATTCAGGTTAAATAAATCACCACCAGTTATTAGTTACTACATATCATTTTGTTGCTTTTATTACTCCTTAATCTTTAAAAAAAAATCCACAAACATATCCTGTTCTCTCATGGTTAGATTTGCAGTAAGTGCTGTCAAAAAGTGTATTTAATGCCTGAATTTTTCTGCCACAAAATAAACCTATATAAATTCATACTATTGGAATGGTTTCCCAGAGAGGTTGGAGATATCTATACTTTTGGAGATGCTCAGAACTTCCCGTATATATCCCTCAACATCTTCAGCTAGTTGGATCCTGTGTCAAAAAGGAGTTTGGATTAAGCTTGTGAGTTTAAGTCTTCCACAATTTTATCTATAAGACTCTTTATATTTCATAGCTGTGATGATATCGCTCTCTTAATTTACTATTTGTGCAACAAATACGTATGAAATACTGAAATTACAAACAGCTCATAAAACAATTGATTGCCAGTTATAGTTTGCATTTAATTTGTACACTTTTAATTCCAATCAACAATCATTTCAAGCATAACTTTGCAAAGTCTGTGTTCCTATCAGAAAAAAAAAGTGTTTTGGTACAGAGAATGTTTTCCTGTCTTTACAAAAAATTAGGTTAGATGGGGGGAAAACTTTGTTGCCTGCAGCTGCTCTTACATGTGCTATGAGCATACCATAGTCATTCCCTTTACCTAGAACTGTACATTTTACATTTTCTCACAGCCCTTATATCTATGTTATTTGATTATAAAGAGATCCCAGTGCCATATCGGAGCTTCTGGGGTCTTATTTTGGATGTAGTAAGTGATTTATTTACATTTAATTAATCTGATTTATGTAGTTACCAGTCTAGTTTGGTGTTTTTCTGTGATCTAGGGAGGGATTGTTTGATGATTGATGGAAAGTCTACACCTTAGTACTTGATATCTAATAAGATAGTAACTGATGACATAACCTAAAAAGTCATCTACCCTGATGAGACCTCACCTGGAGTATTGTGTTCAGCTCTGGACCCCCCCAACGCACAAGAAGAACCAGTTGCAGTGGGTCCAGAGAAGGCCACAAAAATAATCAGAGGGCTGCAGCACCTCTGCTATAGGGACTGGCTAAGAGTTGGGGTTGTTCAGCTGGAAGAGAAGAAGACTCCTGGGGGACCTTATAGTAGGGAATTATTATAGGGGACCTTCCAGTGCCTGAAACGAGTCTGTAAGAAGGCTGGGGAAGAACTGCTCAACAGAGCAGAGAATGATAGGCTGAGGGGTCATGGCTAAGCCGGAAAAGGGTAGACTTAGGCTGGGCATGAGGAAAAAGTTCTTCCATCTGAGGGTGATGGATCCCTGGAGCAGGTTGCTTAGAGAAGTGGTTTAGGCCCCATCCCTGGAGCCATTCAATGTCAGGCTTGATGGGGCTCTGGGAAGTCTGGTCTCGTGAGTGATGTCCCTGCTTGTTGCAGGGGGGTTGGACTAGATGACCTTTAGGGGTCCCTTCCAACCCAATATGATTCTATAATAGTTCATAGAATATGACAAATGTAAACACTGAGATCATGTTGTGTGCTCTATCCTCATTCAATCCCTATGCCTATGTACAGGTCACCACAAGCCATGCAGTCTCTACAGGAGTATAGCCAGGTTGATAATTGGTGTGTATTTTCCTTCACCATGAAGACAGACTTTGGGGCATTAGCATTTATGGCACATCTAATGTGAAGTAGTGCTCTTACAAGAACCAAGTGATGTCACTGTTGTGTTTTACCTGTTAAAATATTGACTTACCTGTAACTAAGAAAGCATGTGATCATTTGTATGCATTGCCAGCTTATTATTACTTTACTTCTGCATTTCCTCTCTGAATTTGATTGGGTTTTGTGCCTTCAATTATTCTAGACATGTTGATCTTCCCACTAATTTTTACCAAGTGACGTAGGCAGAAAATACCTTCAGAAATACGCATTTCTGGTTTTTTGGTGTTATTTCACTGACCCTTGATGCTGTCGGTTTGCTATTGTTTATTCTAAGCAGAGATCTTACTGCTTTCTAAAACTACCAGAAAGGATGTTGTAGAGGGGCTGGTCTCCTCTCACAAGTGACTAGTGACAGAAGAAGAGGAAATGGCCTCAAGCTGCACCATGGGACATTTAGATTGGATACTAGGAACAATTTTTTTGCTGAAAGGGCTGTCAGGCCTTGGAACAGGCTGCCCAGTGCGGGGGTTGAGTCACCATCCTTGGAGGTGTTCAAAAGCTGTGTAGATGTGTTAGCAGGGAATATGGTTTAGTGGGGATGTGGTTAGCAGGGAAGTCTAATAGTGGACTTAGTAGAGTAAGATATGCAGTTGGACTTGATCATCTTAAAGGTCTTTTCCAACCTAAATGATTCTAGGATTTTAAAATGAACTTTTCTAGCTTCCTATTGTCATTTAAATAGGCTGGCTAACCAAATACAAAGAAGTACATACAGCTGCTGGAATCTATACTAGGACCAAATCTAACACTATAAAGACTTAGAATTCAGATCCTCTTTTACTTCCAACATTTTTTGTCAGTATTTTAGCACAGAAGATACTCTGTATTTGCAGTGGTTAGGGACAAATTAGACATGCTAGACTGGACTACAATATATGATTTTACTGACAGATTTCCTTCTCTAAGAGGGGACAGTCATGCGTTCCCATATTTTCCTCTTGGCTAATAATGGAGAACACCTTTAGATGTAGATCTGTTTCAAAACAGAGTGCTAAAACATCTTAATATGATGATCTCTGACAGCAAAATGTGTACAAAGAACATTACAGGTGGTAACTTATCCAAAATATATTTGTGATCTAAGAGAAGAAAATACAAGCAGTGAATTGTAAGCAGAAGCTTCCTTTCAACTACAGCACTAAAAATGTTTTGATTGATAGATTATTTCATGAAACATCTGTTAAGAATGGTTTTTATTAAATTCTTTCTTAGGTGTTAATAATAAATTGCAATATTAGGGCATTTATTATGAGCCCTCAGTTGCCCTTTTAAAAAAATAAAAAATACACTCATATGAAAATATGTAATAATATGAATAAAAAAGTTAGGAGTTACTTTTCTGTCTCCACCTCATAAGTAGTGGAAGGGATAGGTTAGTTTGGGAAATACAGGTGGAAATCTTACCTAAAACGACCTTCCTGATTCTTCTTGCTTGCATTGCAGATTTTTTTGCAGGGCATGCAAGGGTTAATTTGAGGACTTATTTTAAGATGCTGGCAGACTGGAATGGGTGCAAACTGTATTCATGAATAATGTAATTGCCCTTTACATTTGTGCAACATCTGAAGAGAGTGCCAATCAGCGAGAGCAGTGGGTTTCTGCTTCTGAGAGATAGATTGCAGTCAAAGTTATCCTGTTGCTTGGTTATTAGTGTCTTATGAACATTTTTCTTTGGCTGTTCTCAGTCTAAGCCATATGGGCAAATAAATGTCTATCTAGTTTATGGGAGTGTTTTATCAGTTTGTAAACCGTATGGGAAAAATAATATTTCTTTCTGAATCCATAAAAGAAACCATTAAAAGCACTGAGATCATAGTTGGAAATGAAAAATAGAAAGCTAGGCTGTATAATAAAATACTTTCACATAAAATGTATTGTGAAACTTGAACATCAGGTTAGCAGTCTTCTGCACACTTCTTCTCTGAGTGTTTTTAACTAAATTTACGTTTGCTTGGGATAGTCAGTAAAGAATAAACTGCTTTTCTGGCTTTAATGAGAATGGGGTTTTGGTACACTTGTCTTGCTAGAACTTCTAAAAGGTAAAATTTTTTAGTTGACAATGCAAAAGCATTCTGGAATAGAAAGCGTCACTTTTTCCCCTTCCTGCATGGATCACTCAAGGACATGCTCCACTGAACTAGGAGTTTTCTTAGAGCACTTTACCTTCAGAGTTGTGCTTACTTGTGCCATGGGAAGTGTTGGTATGGGCTGTTTCTTTTGTCTCTCACACCCTTGCATGTGATGCTAATGTTTCCATTATTTTTATATCTGTGCTGTTTATTCTTCATCTGTTTTAGTGGCTTGGCAATATGAGTTGCTGGTCTTGCATTTGGCCTTCATTAGATCAATATGATTTTCATTTTGGTGTTTGCTTCTAATGACACCGCTCAACTTTGTACCACAGTAAGATTTTGGATGCTGCTGCTGCTATGTATAAATTCAACCTCTAAGGATCTGTGCAGCCCTGGGAGATCTGTTTCACACTTGCTTTCTGCTATTTGCATTGCTGGTGTTTCCTAAAGCAGTATAGTTTAGCTGTTCTCAGAGTCTTTGAGTTAGCAGATACAACTAGCACCTTTTGGGTTTTGTAGTCAACTGAACTGTAAATCATTGTAGACCACTAAAGAACCTCAGACAGAAGAGATCTTTAATCTGCTTGGGGCTTAGCTGAAGTTTATCAAGCATGCCTCCAAGGTTTTCTCTTTGAGCAGAGAAAGAAGCTTTAATAACTCTGAACTTAGGTAAAAGAAAACAAGAATATTTGGTAAAACAGCTTAAGGAATAGAATGAAATATGAGAGAGGCAGAATTGAAATGCATTAGGAAAAGGTATTGGGAGAAACAGTTCCAAAAGGAATGGTGTTCTTCCATTCACTGTGAGCACTGCCAAAGAATTATGTAGTATGTAGTATACTCTGATGGCAGTATTGCATTTTTAAATGGAGCATTAAAAATACCGATTGGTTAGACCTTCTTTTCAAAGGTTTTTAAGTGTGGCTTAGAAGCATAGGGCACCTGCACCTCGTTACCTCACTACCCTCATGAAAAACTTAAGGAGGCTCATGAGAGGACACCAAGGCAGATCTTGGAACTGTAGGCATAGTTTAGAAAGCAGTGTTTGGACATATTACATGATTCATGTTTCTGTTGACACTGCCAAGTGTGAAAATATACATAGGTTTCTTCAGCTGGCTTCTGCTCTTCATGAGAGAAAAAAAACGTAGCTTTTCTTCAACTGTCTTCTGTTCTTCATAAGAGTTTACAACTCTAATTAAAATTTAAATTTCATTTAAATTAAAGTCAAATTTAAATATAAAGAAATTTCAAGTCAGATTTTATATTACTGGAAAAGTACTAAATGAAGCACAGATGTAGGAGTTAATGAAGCTCTGAATGCCTCTATGCTTTTATGAATTACTAAATATCCATAATAGTCCCAAATCTCAGGTAGCTTGTAATTAGTGAGTTTGTAACTGACTTCATAATTTCCCATTTGAGATCACTCATAGTTCCCTGTAACACTGTGGTTTTCTACTGTGAACTGTTCTGTATGTTAGTAACTCGGATGTTCTAAGGAAGAAAACATGTTCTTATTCATTAATACATTTACTGTGATTCCTGTGGGGTTTTGAAATAAAGATTCCAATCAATGCCTTGAGACATCTAGTGAAAATAATGTTGGAATTATTTCTTGATTAACAAAAGTTTAGTCATGTTATATTTTCCAGTATGATGCAGCCAAACACTGCATCTTCAGCATCATGATAAATAAAACATAAATCCTTTGGCAGGCACATAGTAACATCTAATCACAACAGAAGCCAAATGCTCTGGACTAAGTATATTAACTTCATTAAGTATGATTTGATCTTGTTGTGTTGATTAAATGGGGCTCAAATTGGAAACTAATATGTTACCTTGACCAATATCACATGTTCAGCGTTAGGCTGTGGAAAGCTCAGACAAGATACAATTACCATATAAAATGGCTATTTAAAATATTTTTTCTGTATTTCTTCCTTTAGAATTTGATGTGAGAGCATTTCAGCAATTTATAGTCTTTTTAGGTTGTATTCTTTAGAGGAAGGTCTATGCCCTTCTTTTGCATTTACTGAATCTGGTAATATTTTCTACATTTTAAAAGCCTTTTGTGAAATCCGAATGTTTGACCTTCAAAATATCATTCACTATGTTATAATATATTATCATATTATTCCTTTCTGTAGCTGTCCTGTCTGTGTGCTGTTAGGAGTACATAGGACTGACTGTAAGCAGAAAGGCACTGTCATGCTCACAGGTTATTGTAGGTCATGGGATGCAACAACTACAACAGCACTCACAGCACAGTTTCCAGTGCTCAGTTCTGGGTTTCTGTATTGCCCTGCAAGTGAAAAATTGCTAGTGAAAATTCATTATTGGTTAAGACACACATTCAAAACGCTAACATAAAGCTTGACACCCTATATGGTGTGAAGAGTTCTAAGATTATCCCCCATGAGATAAATAGCAGGAAATGTGACTGGTCAATGTTCAGAACTCAAGTGATGCAAAAAGTGTGCTTTGTGGTTTTGTAGCTGGGATTTGATATACATTCATTATCCTTATGTTTTTGCTGCTTTGCATACTATATGCATTTTGCTTGCTGCTGTATGATTTTCCATGAGCTTTCTTATGGAAACTACTTATCCTTTGCTGTTTTGCATTTCAGGGAAGTAGTTTGCTATCTTAATTTGACTGTTTCTATTTAGTGTCTTAGTGTTTACTATTATGAGATCTACTTTTTCACAGAATCACTGAGTGTTAGGGATTGCAAGGGACCTCAAAAGATCATCCACTCCAATCCGCCTGCCAAAGCAGGAACCCCTAGATGAAGTCGTGCAGGAACACATCCAAGTGGGTTTTAAACGTCTTCTGAGAAGACTCCACAATTCCTGTGCAGCTTGTTCGGACCTCTGCCACCCTCCATGAAGAAGTTTCTACTCATATTTGTGTGGGACCTCCCATGTTCCGGCTTACACCCCTAGTCCCTTGGAATATCATTGGATGACACTGAACAGAACCTGGCTCTTTATTCCTGACACCTGCCCTTTCCATCTTTATCAACATTAATGAGGTCACCCCTCAGTGTCTTTTTTTCCAAGCTAAGGAGACCCAGCTCCTTCAGCTTTTCCTCATCTTTGTGGCTCTGTATAGCAGTTCTCTGTCCTTTTAAAACTGAGGGGCCCAGAACTGGACACAATATTCCAGATGTGGTCTCACCAGGGCAGAGAAGAAGGGAAGGAGAACCTCTCTCGATATACTAATCATCTCCCTTCTAATCTACCCTAGGATGCCATTGGTTTTCTTGGCCACAAAGGCACATTGCTAGCTCATGGTCATCCTGCTGTCCACCAGGAACCCCAGGTCCCTTTCTCCTGCTCTGCTCTCCACCAAGTCAGTCCTCAACTTATGCTGGTACCTAGGGTTGTTCTTGCCCAGATGCCAGACTCTACACTGCCCTAATTGAATTTCATTAGATTTCTCCCTGGCTCAGTCTCCAGCCTGTCTAGGTCCCGCTGAATGGCAGCACAGCCCTCTGGTGTGTCAGCCACTCCTCCCAGGTTTGTGTCATCAGCAAAGCTGTTAACAGAGCACTAATTTCCCTGTATTTGTGGAGCAGCCAGTATAACATGGTAAAATTAAACAGCAGTATTGCAAGTTGTTAACCCATAGTCTAGTGAAACCCTTGAAATAATAGAAATACAAGTCTTGTAGGCTTTCACTTTCGCGTTGTGTGATTGCAACTCCAAAGCCTCTTTTACAATTCCAACTTGACACTAGATGAGTTTGTTTGCAATTGTGATTAATTTCTTTTTTCTTATGAATCAGATTTTTAATTAAGAGTTTCACAGTGCTTATTGGTGTTTCATAAGGAAAGTATTGCTTGTAAATGTGGATAGCTGTACCCTTGTAAAGAGAGTGAAGAGAGGAAGTAAGATTCAATTTAAAAGCTTTTAAATTCTTTATTTTCTATGTAATTCTGAAAAAAATTCTTTTAAAATAATTGATTCAACTCTGCTGTACTGGAGTTATGCAAACTTCTGGGATAATCATGTCAAATTGATTGTGTAATGCTGTAGAAGAGAGCAAAAGCAGACTTCAACATTTTTGCTGCATGCATCTACCAGTGGTTCATCCAAGGCAAGCTGAAGAATATTTAGGCAGGATATGTACAGCACAGATCCAGTTGCTGCCTTCTTAGTGTATAAACTCTTTAGTTGAGAAGAACTGTCGGCACAGTCTCTTGTGTTAAAATTCAGAGATGAAAGTGTACTCAAAGCCTTTTTCTAGCTGTCCAAAGCTGTTTTCCTTAGATTTTTTCCAGGGGTAGGAATTAGAGTTTGGCCTCACCAAAAAGATTGGTTGGACATGCCTTTAAAATATTTAAATTCCTTTATATTTATATATATTTCTACTCCTAAATATTTAATTCCTTTTATCTTTCAAGATCAGGCTGAAAGCAGAAGTAGAAGCACTTGGTTTCTAATTTGACCTAGACAAGATCCATTTGTTTTGAAAACTGTCAGAATTAGATTTATTTTTTTTATATTTAGGCAAAATGATTAAGGATTTTTTTTCTTTTATCAAAGTGAACAAAGCCCCTAGCTTAGTTCTCAAAACATAATGAGTATCCTTTAGTCATAATAGGCAATTGGCTTCAGGTTCTTGTCTGCATAATTAAGGCCACAACCTTGCAATTCCCCCTTTGTCACCTTTGGTGAACACTCTGACCATCTGTGTGCTGGTGTGGATATTACTTGTTTTCCTCTGTTTGAAGCTATTCTGTGGATTTTTAAGAGTTCCAGAGAAATTTATAATCCTCAGGAGTTTTACTTTTCCCAGCAGCAAAGTGCATATTTTGTTCTGCATGCTCTGCTGCTTTTGTAGGGTCACAAGGATCCCTTTGCATTGCAAGAGCATGTCTTAGCTTTGAGGTTTCTAGCAACACCAACAACTTCTGTTAGATATTCACCAACAGAAAAAACAGCAGAAGGATATTGTTGTCCATAAACGTTTAGCTTCTCAATTTCTGTGGATAGGGAAATGAGACAAGGTATTACTGTAAGCATGAAAATTTCTGTGCTGTAAAGTTCTTCTATAAGATTTCAGTTAAATCATTAAAGCTTCTTTAAATATTGGTGGGATACAACTTGTAGGTGTTTCCTGGTTCAGAGAAAGACAATTCTGTCATGTGCTTTTAACCATCAGAGTGACTCTTCTCCCCACATACATGCATTTCTATTCATTTACTTGTCTAAATACAGGGTATTGCTGATGTCTTGGTGGATTTAGGTATTTGTTAGTGCATCTGATGCAGCCACTTCTGGAAAGATGCCTGCCTTCATTTTATTTAGGGTAATTGTTTAAAGAGGAAGTTGTCTTCGTTCCAGTTAGCACTGGGTTACCTCTTTCTGGAGAATGAAACAATATCTAAAAAGATAACTATTTTCTATGTCATGTAACACAAGTGCTGAAGAGGAAAGTATTGACAAACTTTCTTGAAGTGTGGGATTTGGTTTGGTTTGGGGTTTTTGCTTTCCAGGACATTATCAGGTTTTGTTCCTCAGAAAGTTTTATCTTTCTGTGATTTCCTTTCAGCTGCTGCACATAATGTGTGATAATGATGAACATTAAATATGGAGTTAGTTTTTTCACTCTTTTTTTGCTGCTTGGTATGCATCAGTATACATAGGTAAAAACATCCCAGGTTTGCTGAAATATTAAAGAGTTCTACATCTCTCTAGATCCAAAATTCAAATATGAATTTAAAACTCCTAAGAAATAGGAAGTGTTAGACTTGAGAGATGAGTTTGCTCTTCAAGCAGTGGAAGACTGTGGATTAATAGCCATTTATTCCCAGCAGCAACTTCAGCATCCAAAGAGAGATAGATATAGTTTGGGACTATTTATGGTCTTGGTTTAGAAATCTGTGATGTGTGGTGCAGTAAAGGCATGAACGAAGTAGCATTCCAAAATAAGATTTGTGTTTCTAAAACTCATAGAGGAGTGGTGAAAAAACTCCCTACTCGTTGTCGTGCTCATCTATTCTGAATAAAAGAATCTATGTAGCTCATTTAATTTTTGCTTAAAATATTTCATGTTAATGTTTGGGTCACATTGAACTTACTAAAAAATAACAGGCTTCCATTGTGTCTGGCTGTATAGTGTTTCTAGTACACAGAACCGCAGGGAGTGGGTAGGGCTGGGGAGGTGTATTGTCTAAGTAAGTGGTAACATGAACACACAAACTAGTTTTGCATAGATATTTTCCCTTTGGCTTGTCAGTCTCAGTTTTAATCCATTAATCATCTGTCTTTAGCATTCAGTTTATTCTAACTTGACTATGCATTGTTTGTGTCCTGAAGAAGTGGACTGATGGCAGGAATGAATAATTCAACAATAAATATGGGTGTAGTACCATAGTAATTCTTGAGTTTGGGGTTTCCTTGTTTATCCAGTGGGTTTTTTTTTTAACTCTTCCAAATTCCTGGGCCTTACAATTTAATCTCCTGTGATTCACATTAAAAGATGAGAGTGTTGCATTGGGTATTACTATTCTGAGTATTACATGTCTAGGTTATTTATGAAAAACAAATGTGAAGATTTGATCACACCAGGTTTCCTAGGTTGCAAAATAAGTGAACATAAAAGAAAAAGATCATCAGAACTATCAGAATTGAATCTTTTAGCTACTTTGTTCTATTTACTTGAGAACACAGCATATTGTTGTGACAGCGTCACCTTACACGGGTCGTGTGATTGGGTCTGTATTCCTATGTTTGCGACACAGAAATGCTTGTTGCCAGCTTTCCCAGGTTTAATTCTGTTGCTTTTCTGGCTCTACCAGATGGATTGACTACAGGAAAATTACAGCTGCTTATGTATTGGAGAACTGTAGCATGTCTCAGTCTCTGAATCACAGATGCCTTTTGCTTGGTGTAAGGAGGTGTTTTTTTGCATGCCAATAGTTATTTTTAAGTTTTTTTAAAAATGTGGCTCTTCTCTGCATGCTGAAGAATTCGATATTGTGATCTTTTTCATGTGAAATATTGCCCTAATATTTATTGTCCTTATTGTAGGCAGGCAGTGTGACACCTAAATCACCCTCTACTGACATCTTTGATATGGTTCCCTTTTCTCCCATATCCCCTCAGTCATCAACACCTACTCGCAATGGTACACAGCCTCCTCCAGTACCCAGTAGATCTACAGAGATCAGTAAGTTTTGTAACAAGTGACCTACGTTTTGCTTACAATCTATATTTTTAATACAGCAACCTTTAAAATTTACATACGTCTTGCATGAAAAGCTGGATAGTTCTTGTGAATTTCCTTCAGTAATGCCATTTCTTTTTTAAACCGTTTCCCAAAGTCCTTGATGTTGCTGCCAATTTAAATTATTTTTATTTACTTGCCGAAACTATTATTTAAACAATTTGCAGGAGTTTGATTGGGGTTTTTATAACTTGGCTTTCTTTTGCAGTATCTCTTTTGTACTTACTTCGAGAAATACTTTTACTGCCTGCTAGTTATTACTTGTCAAGCCTAAGTTGTAGCACCTAAAGTCTGCAGCATGTGGAGTAAGTATGATTGTGGTGATGATACAGAAGGGAGAGCTGAAGAAATCCTTCAGGATGTAGACTGTCTTGCGATGCTGTTTTAAGTACTACTTTCCATAGAATTGGTGGCTTTCTTTGAGAAAGTTGGTGACCTCTCCAGACCTATGAAACACTCCTGAAAGCTCTACAAAAGATAATTAACAAAGCAGTTTTATTCTTTAAAGGCTTGAAAGCAGCTAGACTAAGGTTCCAGCAGAGCTGGAAGTCTTCAGGAGTTCACAAAGTATTATAAAAGCTTTGGATATTACCATGGGGAAGAGGCGAGCAGAGCGTACACAAGCAGTGTTAGAGGTTGTAGAAATACCATAATATTTGCGTAGTATCTTGTATTTCTGATGTGCATTTTAGTATACATAAGGAACATTGATGTTACAGCCTGCCTCCATATAAACCCACGTTTTCAGAACTTCAGCCTGTTACTGGGAAATGCTGCTAGTCTATAGAATTTTCAGGTAGGAATTAGAGCTGACACTTCTTGTCTAAAGAAAAAATAGAGGCTATCGATTTTTTTAAAAATGTGTTCTTTTTTGAGGGAAGGTATTAAATTAGATTATTTTATATGAGCTTCTCAAAGGGTGTAGTAACAGAATCTATTTATATTCTAGTAAGAATAGTTAATATTAACTGTTCTTAAATGACAGAATAATTTTTGTAGCTTTGTAAAGAACCGCGAAAAAAATTCAAAGACATACTATCTAAGAACTCCTGTTGTGTTTTCACATTTGTTCCTCTGAAGCTACACAAATCTTTTAAAATACTTTTTGCTAACAAAATCTGCATGAAGCCATAAAATTTACCTTAATCTGTATATAGGTTGGAGATTAGGACAAAATTATTTAGTGTGAAGGTAGGAAGACGCAGGAATATGTTGCCCAGAGTAGTTCTGGAAGCTCCATCCCTGGAAGTGTTCAAGGCCAGGTTGGATGGGGCTCTGAGCAATCTGATACAGTGAAAGGTGTCCCTGCCCATGGCAGGGGGGTTGGAACTCAATGATCTTTAAGGTCTCTTTCAACTCTAACCTTTCTATGTTTCTATCCACCTTCAAAATACTGACCTACAGGATGAGACTTTTTTTAACCATCATACTACCTTGACTCCATTAAAGTTGTGGCTAGAAATCATGCTGGAGTCAGTGTTAATGCTGAGTGATCTAGAGAATTCCCACTATGTAGTTATTGTAGTATGTAATCAGTGGAGTTTGTAACATTAGACAGTTGCTATCGGAGAGTTTATTCATTCATTTAAGTGGCTGTTTATTTTGCACAGTATTCATTTCATCAATGAAATATTCAGAGACACAGCAGTAAGTCTCAGTTAACTGCACATTCCACAAGGCATCGCACAAGTATGACACAGTCTGTAGAGCTTTGATCTCTGCTCTTTCATTCAATGTCACAGTACTTTATAAGTTATAAAAGGTCATCAAGGTGCATTAGTATCTAAGTGAATGTGCGTTTGGAAGGTGCACTCTAAAGCAGTAGAGGAATATTTTATAATCAAATAAGAACCTACTGTCTAATATGAGAAAGTTCATATCTTATAAGAGTGACATTCAAGCTATATATTCATACATTAATAATATACAATAATAAATTATTGTTTTATATGGTGATGCTGCTGCCAGTACAAGCAAGCTGGAATTTCTTTCTCCAATTCAAGTCAGAGTAGGGGCAAGCAAGACCAGTTGATGTTTGGAGTTTCCCATTTTCTGAGGTCATCTTTTCACGTTCTTATCTCTGCTTTTATCACTGCTCTTGAGTGGGGGTTTTTCATCACTTGTGATGAAATTGCAGGGTGATTTTATAATGTTTATAACTTTAACCTTGTATCATGTTTAATAGTAAACAATAAGAAACATAAGGGTGCGCCAACTATTTCCTAGTGTCAACCTCATTTGCTCCATTTGTCTAAGTGAGGTTCATCTCTTTGTTACCTCTGGGGGCTGGCACTTGTGCTTCTCAAGCAAAATGTGTTTTTCAAAGCCTAATTTCATTTTACTCATCAATTGGATAGTTTGACCATTAACCCAAGAGACACTGCACAGGAAAGATACAGCAAATGACTTTGGAAACTTGTGACAATACCAAGTGCCAGAATTACTTATTGTAGAAAAATTCTTAGTTAGAATTTTGCTTGCCAGCTCTCCTTTGGGTACCTTTTTCAGGAAAAATTGTGGGACTGTAAATGATGCCTTGTGCTTTGACTAGCTCATGGTGCGTAGTTGAAGAAACTCAGCATTCTAATGCAGAAAGAGTGCAACGTTGACCTGTTCTTGTAAAGACAGTAATCTCCAAGCACTTAAGCTTTAAGAGAGAAGATCCTTGAAATTACGACTTCCTTTCAGTATACCAATATAGCATCTCAGTAAATGTCTGTTCACTCTACTGGGTACATCAGTGAAACCAAATTGATCGTTTTTAGCTATTTTAAAGGAGAAAATAGCATGATTTTGCAACAGGAAGTTTAAAATTCGACAAATGCATGCTGTCTCTTTAGCTAATAACTATGAAAAGTTCTTTCAAAACCAGAATCCTTTCCAGGATTGTATTTCTACTTGAAATGTTGCTGAAAAATACTGCTTTTAACAGGAAATTTGCAGCAGCCAGCTTGCAGGTTGAACATAAACATTGCAGCCCATGCATTGTAATTTCCTTAATGGAACAATTGACCGATGTAGAGTTAGTACCACTAAAAATGCAGTGTGAAAGACCATGCTGCTTCTTCCTCAAGAAGTAAAGGGCTGCAACAAGTTCAATAACATCAACAATATCAAACAGAACTGAAATAATGTCGTAATTTTAATTAGTGAATTCATTTCCACGGTATTTGATGTCACAGCATTATTGTCATACCTCAGAGAAAAACTGGAGGGGAACATTCTGTATCAAACTATTCAACATTTACTGCATTCAAATGACTCTTGAACAATCCATGGACACAACTGGCAGATGTAGAAATCTGCTCTAAGCTGCTGTCTTTCCAGCGATATTTAAGAGGATGTGGTCAGAATAATGGTAGAACCACTTTTCCATGTGGTAGTAATTCCAAAAGAAAGAAACATGCAGTGGCCTGTAACTAAGGGAAAGGCCTCCTGGAATTTGCTGCCATAGTTTATTCCAAATATTTGCTTGGTTGCTTATCTTCAGCGTGATTAATTTTTATTTGTCATCACAACTGCTCCAGGACATCTGGGTAAAGCATAGATCAGCATAACACAGTGTCTGGATGATAGCTAAAGTAAAGACTGGGATGCAAGATGCAGCAGAAGAGCCAAATACATGTAGTTTTGCTTAGTAATTGCTAGTTTTGAATTTATCACAGAGCACGGGTTGCTACTCTCCAGTATTAAGTGTTTCTTGTCCCGAATGTCAGGTAGATCACAGAAACAAGAATTCATTACTTGTTCCTGTCTTTCTGTGGTTTGAGCTGTGGGTGCAAAACATCAGCATTTCATGGATTTGAATTTGTTGGTCAGTTTCCCGAGCTGTGAATTTATGTCCCTCCAGAAAGGAAAAGGAAAGAGAAAGGAAATTGTATGTGCTGTTTGAAGAATCATTTTCAAAGGTTTGCTGGTGGCTGTGTATTGGAGAAAGAAATGCCTGCTTATGCTACACAAATTTGGGGCAGTGTACCAGGCAAGGTATTCTTCTTCATCTTTATGCAAATACTTCATCTTGAAATAAAAAACTACTGCTTTATCCCATCTCTGCTACAAAGGAGCCCCTCTGTGAACAGTGATCACTAGCAGATAAGCTGATAGAGATCACAAACTGTACTGCAGCATTATAGTGACTGTTTGTCCAGTTCCTCAGGTTCTGTTCAAAGCAGAAATACTGATGAAATTACTTCGTGGAACTTTATCCCTCCCTGACTCTTAGCAGTGCCATCTCTCATACAACAAACACATTTTAAATGCAGAAAAGCAGTTGTGCTAGGGACTTCTTCATCTGGTTTGCTGAAATGGTTAGCAAGTTCCCAAAGTATTATTTTTTTCATAGCAACTCAGCTAGGAAATTTAATTTGATTCTGTGCAGAGTTTACTAGGCTCTGTCACTTGGAATAAGTTACACTCTGGTTAATATTAAAGCCTGCCTTGAATAACAGCATAAATAAAATAATCTTGACAACGTAAATGAAATAGTTTTGACATTAAAGGAGCCTAAAGCTTCTGCCACTCTCCTGCTGATGAAGTCAGAAGTGCTGTCATTAATAAGGCTCAACAAGAAGGCATGAATGAGATAATATCGACAGTAGTGTACTAAATACTTGCTGTCAAGAATAGCACTAAGTGAGAGTTCAGAATTTAGAAATGCTAGAGTTATGTTCTTGTTTTTTCCTAAAGACATTCCTCGCATATTTGCTAAGGCTTGGTGTTGAAACTGGCTGCTCTCCGCTGTCTGACCACAAAGGAAACTGTCAACTCCTTTTAAGGGTAAAAAGAACCTATGAAGGAGGTAAAAGTAGAAAAAATTTAAAATGGACATATAGAAGGAACAAATAGACTTAGGAGGAGCACAAAGCATAATCAGCTTTTGCTCAGAAGTTAGCTTGAAAGTCAAAGCTGCTGTATCATCTGAATGCTACTTGGAATATCATAGCTTGTGAAAAACACTGGTTGTACTAGAGTGGACCCATTTTGGATAGTAGATCCTAATTTTTAAATTAGATGAACCTACTTAAAAAGCTCTTTAGCCTACAGTTGGTTTGTTTCTGCCAGGAAAGACTGGATCATTTGTTTTTGGCTCAGGTGGGCTTTTGTAACAAGTCTGTCCTATCTGGGCCATCAGTGGTCCCATTGTGATAGTATGTAGCTGTTTAGCCATGGGGTTTGCAATGTAATTAATCAATTTCCTTCTTGTTTCTTTATTATGGAAGTAAATGTTGGTAGCTGCTAATTATTTAAAGTGTCTGTTGTGCATTCAGATACCACCTAATTGATCAGTCATGGAGACTGGCATGCATGATAAATTTTAAGGAACCTAGGCAAGTGCAGGTATGAAAGTGATTGCAAGGATGCAAAAATGAAGGCATTTATTTAGCTATATCCCATGCTTAAACCTTAGTAACGGGGCTGCAAAGTCTGCACCACTCATGCTGTGTCCAATGGTCTGTTCTCAGATTCCACATCCTGGATGTAAAGGTTAACATTTTGTGCTTCACCAGAAAACTAGCTAGTCATTTCAAAGATGCTCATGGCCCATTTTATTCTCATGCCCTTAATTTAACAATGATTTAATGCAGGTAGTATGTTCAATGTTTCTTTCTGGGCAGCCAGGGAAGTTAGGAGATAGGATATGATTTTAGTTTCCTCTCCACAAATTAAAAGACTGTATTAGTTTGGTTCTGTAAATATTGCAATCAGTGTGGCTAGGTGGGGTCAGCAAAATGGTTTCCTTGCTGCTTAAGTTCAACACAATATGGGATAGAATGAGTCTGTATAAATGTTACCCAGTACATGTAGAGAAGAGAGTCCCATTACTGAGAAGACAAAATAACACATCAGAAAAAACCCAACCCAAAGTATTTCAGCCGTTAGATATGAAGGACTAGCATGATCCTTTCGTAATAAGAAAAAAATTGCATTGGAGGCGAAAAAATTGCAGCCATTCTCTTTAAGGATCCAGATGTAGTGGAATTTCAGGGTAAGTGACCTATGATTTCTTCATTCCTTCTTTTTTGATTTCATCTCATACAAGATTTTAAAATCCTGACAATAAGTTTTAGTTATTGCTGGGTGTGCAGCATCAAATGAAAGCCTTTTGTTCTGTGAGTAAGAGGAGTTTCTTGTCCTTACAAAGATGGCATTAACCTGATGTTGAGAGTCATCAGACAGGGGATGTTGAAGTCCAGGTTTTTCACAAGGATGTTTCAGACATAAATTT
Organism: Upupa epops; assembly: GCA_013397515.1. Classification (NCBI taxonomy): domain Eukaryota; kingdom Metazoa; phylum Chordata; class Aves; order Bucerotiformes; family Upupidae; genus Upupa; species Upupa epops. The sequence goes on from VZRI01001948.1 coordinate 47,764, forward strand.
AAGGTGAAATTTGACAACTGATGTCCATTTTTTCCATCCTCCTTTATGAAACTTCTTATGAATGTTGATTCCAGAGTGCCGTTCAGTAAGCAATGGCCTCTTCAAATTGAAACATCTTCTCATCAGATACCTGAAATTCCTCTAGAAGACACAAGCATCAGTTGGAGTTAAATAAAGGTTTAATGGAGGCTGGTGATGTTCTTGAAAAAGCATTTGAGTACTAAAGAAAACTAATCAAGAACTGGCTTTTTGGATGCTAAAAGTTAATCAGTGGTATATTTGGAGGTGCTATTACTCTGCACACAAGATGAGAGATGAGTTTTTCATGCTGATGCTGTGACAGCCCTTAGCTTTGCTCTCAGTGACTCAGTTTTCTGTTTTTCCAGAGAGAGACCTTTTTGGAGCAGAACCTTTTGACCCTTTTAGCTGTGGAGCAGGAGATTTCCCTCCAGACATTCAATCCAAACTAGATGAGATGCAGGTAAGTACTGAGCTATCAGTTACGCAGTTTTCTATTTCTATGTGACTGTTACTGAAATACTTTTACAGTGTCCTGAAAATGCACACAGATATACATAATAAAAAGAACTCTAAATACACCTTTCATCTTCGAGTTGGCATTTGAATCTGCCTGAAGGTCCTTGCATGGTATTAATATAGATGCCTGCATTACTTTAAGGATTCTCAGCTGTGTATAACTATCATGGATGTAGCTTTGCTGAGGTAAAAGCCTTACAGACGCACTGGTCTCATTGCTTCTTAGTTCCAGCAATCACCAGTATATCCTCATCTTTTCCCCAGCGACATCAGACTGTTGTTTTCATTGCATTGGCGTAGTACATGCTTGAGGGGACATGGTAATTTTCTGCTGCCTTTAAATATACTGGAGTACAGCAGTGTAGGACAATTAAACTCTTCAGAATTGATTCAAGAATTCCGAACTGTGTTTCTATTATACAAGTTTGTTGATTCTGAAACACTCAGTGGTATCTGTTGAGCTATTGACCCAATCTTGAAGCAAATATAGGAGAAAGAATTAGAGTTTTGGAATAAATCACTCTTTTTCAGTCAAACTTTCCAAAGTGCTAGTTCCTTGCCAGCTTCCTTATTTGCCAGCAAAATGGAAGGCTAAAAATACTGAGATCTTGAATTTCTAGGATCCTGGCTCCTCAACAGAAAGTGTTCCCAGGGCTTCCAACCCTCTTGTATCTCAAGAGTCCACAAAGTATCAGAGACCCAGGTCTTGGGTTCCTTCAGTTCTTCTCTTCTGCCTGGAGAGCAGCAAGAAGATTGAAACACCATTGCATTTTCCTGACTATATTGTTTTTATTCCTGGTAGTTGTGAAATTTTATTTCCCATGTGGGTTTAGGATGGTGTTTCTGGCAAACACTACCTACTGTGAAGTAATACATTTAGATTTTCACTCACTTGTGCTCTTACCAATATAATTTCAGATACCAGTTACAAGCCAAAACTGGGTTCTTTGTCATTCTGGTGAAAACACTTCTGATTTGTGTATGCTATAATGTTAGTGCCAAGCCCTTCAGCACCAGCTCCAAATCTTGGAGTACCTCTCACTGATACATATCAATGCTTCAATTGTCTATAGCTTATTTTAGGGAAAGAACATACTATAGCATCTGCGTCTGCTAGGAACAATACTATGAAAATGTCTAACAAACCCCACAAACCTTGGGGCACAAACCTAGCCTGCCCTATTGTAAAGAATACCATGTAAGTCCAGTTTTCCTCCTACACCTGTACAGGTTTGGTTTTTCCCAGCTTTTTTTGCTATGCTTTATAAACACAATAGGTCTAGCATATCAGTCTTGCCATATCCTCACATTTAGACAGAACATTAATTACTGGGGGTTATCGTGCAGACACACAGCTTATTCAGGTATAATTCAATTTAAAACAAATGTAATGCCGATGGAAAAAATATACTAACTTTGGCCAATGTTGAGTTATTTGCCTGGGTTGTTGATGCAAAATACAGATTGAAACGTGTTTTTTTTCTAATATCTTCTTTTATCTTCTTGTGCTTTCCTGGGTGCCTAGCGTCAGCGATGGTTGGTATATCATATTTTAATAATGGTATTTAAAGCATTTACAATTTAAGTGTGCATGTGTTCATGTCTGGTTGTTGTTTATATACCTTTATGATGAGTACTTTATACACACAACTTTGTAAGCCTATGATTTTTAATTGACAGCTGATTTTAATCTTATTTAGTTTATCTTACCAGATTTTAATACCAATCCTTTATTTTGCTTACTGTTTATCTCCCCACTGTACAAGTGAAATCTCCATTTTTCATTGCCAGATAGTCATTAGTGAAAAGCTTTAAGCAAAACCTTCAATGCGTAAATCTGTTACTGCAATCACATTTGTGATTGGGTTTTGGGTTTTTTTGTTTTTCTTTGGAAATAATTACTTAACAAACTTGCAAAGAGCAACCAGATTGCTGTGCTAGAAGTCACAGAATCACAGGAGGTTAGGGATAGAAGGGACTTGGCATGATGATCCTGCCACAGAGGGCTGTGTCCAGGTGGGTTTTGAACATCTCAAAGGAAGGAGGTTCCACAACCTGTTTCATGGTTCTGTCACCCTCGCTGTAAAGGAGTTTTTCCTCATGCTTCCACAGAACCTTCTTTGCTCCAGCTTGTCCCTGCTGCCCCTTGTCCTACCACGGGGCACTACTGAGCAGAGCCTGGCTCCATCTTCCTGACATTCAACGTTTCCATACTTGTAAACATTCATGAGATCACCCCTCAGTTTTCTCTAAGCTGAACAGACCCAGCTTCCTCAACCTTTTACCATCAGGGATATGCTTGACTTCCTTCAGCATCCTTGTGGCTCTGCACTGAGCTCTTTACAGCAGTTCCCTGTCCTTCTGGAACTGAGGGGCCCAGAAGTAGACAAAATATTCCAGATGCTGTCACCCCAGGGCAGAGTAGAGGGAGAAAAGAACCCCAGAAGGATCTCAAGTGAAGCTGAGCATAGGAACATAGAGCTGAGTATCACACCCTGCTTGTGACAGGGGATTGGATGTAGATCATCCCCAAGATGTCTCCCAAGCCAATGCATTTTGTGATTCTATTACCACCCACCACATTTGAGTCTTCAGGCTAAAGAAGTAGTTAAGAGCCTGTTAATCTGGTGGGGATAACGTATCAAAAACAAGTCAGTGGTTGTTAGATACTCACGAAGGGTGAAATGAACACTACAAGTAAAAGCATAGGCTAGAGAAGTAGTTAAGAGCCTGTTAATCTGGTGGGGATAACGTATCAAAAACAAGTCAGTGGTTGTTAGATACTCACGAAGGGTGAAATGAACACTACAAGTAAAAGCATGTGTCCTGAGAAAAATAATGGTAAGAAGCATGAAGGAAAATGAAGGCTTCTTTTCTTCTCTGGAATGCAAAGTGAAGGAATCTTTTGTCTTCACGTTATAAAAGTACAGTAATTTTTTGATGTTTAAACTTTAATGAGGCTCCAAATTTTACACTTAAACTGTTTCTTAGTCTAATTTCAGTATTGTTGAAGAGCTCAAACTCAAACATGTGACTTTCACAGCTCAGGCCTCTCTCTGATGACTATCCAACCTCCTGCTTCTCCCCACACTTCTGCTGAAACATATTTTCATCCTCTCCATTTTGACTGTATCCAGAAATTCATAAAATGAATTTGTCTATTTTCCCAGAAACCTTTCAGTGAGGACAAGTTTCTTTGAATCATGAATCATACTAGCAACAGCTGCTATAATTTATTAAAATCTCAAGGTAGTTCATATCATAAAGCTTCCAGGAGCTCAAGTAATTCTCCTGAAATGCCCTGAAAGTAGTCAGAGAACTTGTCATCTTTCCATCTGAAATAATTTATGCTCAGCCCTCTAAATTATATTTTCAGAGACAGGAACATTTATCATTGGTTCACTGGGTTTGTGCTGACTTAATCTCATTGAGTGAAGTCACTGTGAAGTGATAAGTGAGTTAACCTCCGAGCCATAAGGTTGCTTTGGCAATTTAATCTTCTAATAAAATGGAAATCCTTTATCTTGTAATGCTTCTAGCCAGAACACATCATGTCTTATTATCATAGACCCAAAAATTATAAGTTCTGGAACAGAGATTGTTTTTGGGTTACTTTTTCTAGTGTAAAGAAGGTTTGCTCCTCTCTTTAAGAGAACAATGAGAAAAATTTACTTGGCATCATCATCAAGGGGATATGAATACAAAAGCAAGGTAAAACACACCTGCACACATAACCCTTCCTATTCCCACTCCTGTCCAATACCAAGCTGTGACCTTTTTTTTTGAAATCCGCAGATTTGAAAGATGTTCTGACCGTATGCTCAGCTACCATTTCCTGAACCTTTAAAGTACAGCAAGCAATAGCTCCCGTGTTTTTTAATGAACAGGGTGTTTGTTATGCTAAGAACACATTATTAATGTTGAACTATCTGAATTTCACAAGGCAAGATATTTACAATGCAGTGTGTTAAAAACAATGATTCATGTAATGACAGGATGAGGGGACATGGTTTGAAGCTGGAAAATAGTAGATCATGTTAGACATCAGGAGAAAGTTTTTCAGTCTGAGGGTAGTGGATCCCTGGAACAGGTTGCTGAGAGAGTTAGTGGAGGTCCCATCCCTGGAGCCATCCAGGATCAGGCTGGATAGGGCTCTGGGCAATCTGGTCTGGTGAGTAATGGCCCTGCTTGTTGCAGGGGCATTGGACTAGATGATCTTTGAAGATCCTTTACAACCAAATACATTCTATGATTCTATAATTATATATATAATGAATATATGTTTATATATCATATATAAACATGTATATATCATGTAATGTGTACCAAGGTATATATCAGATTCTTAAAGAACAAATATTTTGCCTAACATATTTGTTAGAAAAAAAAAGAAAAAACAATTTGTAATTCACTCAGTCATTCCAACTACCTTTCATTATTATTACAGCTACAAATGCTGGGGTTTAGAGTGGAAAGTCCAAAATAGGCATATGCTGTGCGATGCATAGTGTAATAACCATACAGCAGCTTCAAAAAGGAACCAGAAGATGTGAGAGACACGTGCTCTACAGGTGTATTACACCTGTAATACAAACTGCATTCCCGAAAGCAGATCAAAATCTTACAGTGTTCTGCACTGGTATGAGGGCTACACCATAGGAATCTGACTGTTATCTGCATTAATCATAGTTCAGCTGAGTCTGGAAATAAAGGAGATTCTTCTCTGAAAACTTTGTCTTCCCACAGTTTGCTTGATGACAGTTGATTGGTTTTGATTTTTGTTTAATAATTCTATATTTGCCAGAATGTAGTTTTGCAGATTCCAAAATTTGAGGGATTAGGAATGGAGATGGCCGTGGGAGTTCTGAATGAAGTCCATGCTTTCTTGATCTTTGGAAATTTAATTTCAATCACTTAATCAGAGAGTGTGCCAGACAAGGATGTTCTGATGATTTATTTTTTTCCTTTTTAAAGGCTGAATTTAATAGGAGTATTGGTTGAGACTATATGACAGCTATCTTTGGTTTATATTTGTATGCACTCCTTGTCCTCCACTTAAGTATTCAGTATGATAAAAATCTGAGGTTTATAGTCCTTTGAAATCTGAACAAATTCCCAGATAAATCTCTAGACTGCCTTGATGTTCTCTTGTTCTTGGACTGACGCTTGATGATAGTGGTTTTCATCTGATTTATCAGATGAACATTGAAATCTCATGTCCTGGTTACCTACAGCTATGCCTGTTAGTAATTTCATAATATTCTGTGTTAACACTGCAGGTCCAGGTACTGTTATAGTAGATTTTACTTCCTTACCAGTTCTGCCTGTAATAGGAACTGGGTTGTGAGGTATGCAAGAAATAACAGCAACTGGTAACCACATCTCTATTTTCTTCCAGAACAGATAATAATTTATTATTTTAAGTGCAAAATATCACATCTTAAAAATGGAGGGGGAAACACTGGAAGAGGTTGTTCACATTGATGGTAGATGCCCCATTGAGGGAAGCTTTCAGGGTTTGGTCGGTCAGGTGGCCTATTGCACAAGTATTGGACTAGGTGCCATTTAAAGGCCCCTTCCAGAACAAAGCATTGTGCAAGCTGGAACAGAGGAGGTTCCATATAAATATCAGAAGCAACTTCTTTACAGTGAGGGTAATGGAGCACTGGAACAGGGTGCCCAGGTGGGTTGTGGAGTCTGCTTCTCTGGGGATGTCCAAGACCCACTTGGATGTGTTCCTGGGTGATTTGGTCTAGATGATCCTGCTGTGGCAAGGGCATTGGACTAGATGACCTTTTGAGGTCCCTTCTGATCCCTAATGATTCTAAATAGGATGGGAAGGAAGTGTGGAGTGAATTTGCAAGAGGAAGGGTCAAGGAAACCACTGTGCTTCAAGAAAGTAGAAATATTTCCATCAAGTCATAGCAAAGTCACAAAATGTCTGTTTGTATGCAATGAAACCAAACTTGAAAACCCACATGTGTCCCCATTCCTGGAAGTGTTTAAGAGAAGGGTTTAGTTGTGTTGGTAGAATCAGGAAAATGTTTGGCTCAGTGATCTTGAAGGTCTCTTCCAGCCAAAACTGTTCTATGTTTGTATGATTAACCTAATAGCAGCCAAATGTGTTGCTTTCAAAACATATAATCTTATTTACTCTCAGCTAGTCAGATAAAGGGCACTAAATGTGCACCTACAATAGACACCAACAGTGTTTAATAGGTAGATGAGAGAAAATAGCACGACATGAATGGGATGCATGCTTGGTGCACCCCAGTCTGAACTGCTACATAGAAGCTGATTGATCTTGTTATACTGTTTGCTGTAGCTGTTCTTCTGTTACAGCTGTATCAAGGTTGAAGTAAAATCGATCCCTTTTACCTCAAAACTGGAAACAACCTTTAAATATTTCAAATGATTGGTATTGCACACACACTGTAACTGCAGTGTTTGCAGTCTAACAGGCTACACTATACTCTGAACTATCCTTCTGGTAAGGACTCTCCTTTTACTGCAGTTACTTCAGTTCATATAATCCTTTGGGTCTATGAACATTGTCTGTTTATAACAGGACGTTCTTGACTTGAAACTTGAGACATGGTTTTTGTTCTTCCTTGTTACCACTTTGAAAAATACAGGGAATGTCAAAATCATAGACTCATAGAACAATTTTGGATGGAAGATCATGGAGTCCAACCTTTACCCAGCCCCATCATCACCATTAAACCCTGTCTTCCAAAGCAGCATCTAACATTCTCTTAAACAGCTCCACAGATGATGACTCCACCCCATTCCTGGGCAGGCTGTTCCAGTGCCTGACAGCCCTTTCAGGAAAGAAACCTGAATCTCCTCTGGTGCAGCTTAAGGCCATTTCCCCTCTTCCTATCACTGGCCACTACGGAGAACAGACTAACCCCTGTCTGCCTGCCACCTCCTTGCAAGTAGTTGTAGACAGCAATAAGCACACACTTCAGTCTCCTCCAGGCTAAACAGACCCAGATCCCTCAGCTGTTCCTCCTACAAAACCTGCTCTAAATCCTTTACCAGCTTGGTAGCTCTGTACTCTCTCCAGCCCTTCAATGTCCCTCTAGTAGTGAGCGTCCCAACACTGGACACAGTTCTCAAGGTGTGGCCTCCCCAAAGATGAGCAGAGGGCAGTGATTGCCTTGCTGCTTCTGCTGGCAGCATCATTGCTGATAGAGGCCAGGATGCCACTTGCCTTCTTGGCCACCTGAGCACACTGCTGGGTTTTGTTCAGCCTGCCTTTGATTAACCCCCCTCAGGTTTCTCTCTGCTGGGCAGCTCTCCAGCCACTCCTCCCCAAGCCTGTAGCACTGCTTGGGGTTGTTGTGACCCAAGAGCAGGACCTGGCATTTGGCCTGACTGAAACTCATGTAATTGAATTACCAGTGAGCTTTGACAGCACTGTGACAAACTGGATAGCACAACTAGAGAAGGTTTACGCCATCGTACTGCTACTGACTCATCATCTCATAGTATGGCTGTGTCTTTAGGAAAATCCAAATTTGGCTTGGAGAATCTCGTATCATTGTAGTATCTCTTGCCAAGAAGTTCACTCTATTTCTCAGCATTATTCTTCTGATTGCAGTAGCTGGTGGGGATATTGAATATTCATATGCAGTTAAAATTCTAGCCTGTTTTAAATTTTGGTTTAAAAGAAGCTGGTTTTACTTGGGATTTATCTTTTAAACGCGAAAGGTATGCTAGTGAGGTACTCATGTGCATTGTGAGAAAAATCTTGAGCGGTATGCCTAATCCCAGTGCAGAACTATTTACATGATGTTTGTTCCATAAAATCACATGTTACGGACATGGTAACAATCAGAATTCTCTAAGTCACCTGTATGTAAAGACAGCACTGAACTAAACATTACGATATCTGCCACTGGAATGGCTGAGCTCATGGCATTTCTATTCAGAGCCCCTATTTCCCACTTGCTTATGTCTTAACGGTATTTTCACCTCCAAGACTGAAATTTTCTTCATTCAAAGGTGACTTTCATCTTGAAGGTCAAACCAAAGTCATTCAACCTCTTTTAAAGCAAAAAGAGAAATTAAAACAAACCCACTTCCCCTGTATTTAAAGTGTTGGTTCTATTTTAAGACTCATGCAAACTATGTACAGTTTGTAGACTGAGCACAGGCACTTGTAGAGTGGGGTTGGGAGCAGCTGGCTTATAGACATTTGTGTCGTTTGACTAATCAATTGAATGTCAGTAAAAAGAGGAATTTTGACCCAAATGTTTCAACAAGTTCTCTGCACTGCATTCCACTGATTTCCATGCCTTTGAAATGCACAGGTTGCTTACTTGCAAAGGAACAAGTGTGGGTTCATTTGCCTTTTTTAGTGAAGCCCAAGTGACAGTAGGCTGTAACTCATGCACCTGTAGATGTTGTTGCACAGGGAGCCATTCAGAACAAACCTTCGAGATGTTGTTGAGTGCTATGCTCTTTCTATAAGAAAAGGAATTATTGAATGTAGCTGACACCTGATACTATTAAGAATGTCTCTGACTTACTTGCATCTTTAAAATTAAGATACTCTGAAGTATCTTTATGGTTTATATGCCTAGAGATAAGCTCAAATCTAGATGTTATTAGAAAGGGAAATTAATCCTCCAGAAATCACCATCCTTTTTATTAACTATGTCTTGTTTCATTGCAGGAGGGGTTCAAAATGGGATTAACTCTTGAAGGCACAGTATTTTGTCTTGACCCACTAGACAGCAGGTGCTGACGCGAAGAAACTCAATGTGACATTCCTATGCAGTGGTGGTTCTTTTTCCATTTCTCAACACATATTCACAGATATTATCCATTGTGCCAAAAAATGCTCTTTTCAACGTGTAATCTTTTGTGAGGTTTGCTTCTGTAAAAATCCAACTTAGTCCCAGTCTTTTCCTGTACAAATGTAAAACGTTATATTTGGGATTGAAATATTAATTGAATTACACTGTTGTGTTTCTTTCTCTTAACATTGTGGCTCAATGCTTTATGATCAATAGCCTGGAGAGGTTTTTCAGAAAACCTCACATGTACCTCTCTCTGTCTGCAGATGTGCAAACATGATTTCTGCACAATACTTTACGTAGCAGTATTCTAATGCTTGTAAACCATTATCAAATATTCAAACAGTACAATGATCACTATCTAGTACAAGAAGTTCAAGTTACATTGGAAAAGCAGAAAATACTAACATGTATAAAAAGTAGACCTGGATGGCATGTAATTGATTTTCACTCCTGTGTATGCTTGTTATGCTGTATATACGACATTAGTTTATGAAACCCAGAAGGTTTTTAGGTCCTTAATGATTTAGAAATTAACTAATAATTTGTATGTTAATTAGCATTTAATGAGCATAGAAGAACTGCTAAAATTTGGATTGGACAAAGTAACTGTCCTTTGTTTACTATTTTATAGCTGAAATGTAAAGTATTCTCTACATGTAGTTTACAGTATTCACTACATGGTAACCATAATTTTCAAAGATTATGGTCTTGGATTTACTTAGGAAGTTACACCAAGTTTGTGTTTCAGCAGGCACTCCATTTACTGGGCTCCATTCTCTACATTACATGCAACACCTGAGGGTTTAGAGTCAGGCGCTGTTGAGTATTTCATTTTCCAATCTGCTTTCATATTAAGTGTCTTACTATCATATCAAAGCTTGCTGCAAGAATTCAGTATAAGTTAATGAGTTGTTCATACCTACTCGTTGATATTACATTTACTGCACACCATAGTTTTAAGCTGCTAGTGAATTGAATGCTGACCTGTCTATGCATATTCTTCATGAATCTTTAGCATAAGCAATAAAATACTGTCATACACCTATCTTTAACCTATCATTAGTGTTTTGATGCCCAAACTCCACATTGGTTCAATTCAAACCTCTGCTATTGATCTTGCAAAACATACCGATGTGGAAAACCACCAGCATTTCAGGTGTTGGGTTGTTGTTCTGTAAGTGAATTTGCTTTTTCATTAAAAGTTTTTTTTTTTTTTGTGGTCATCTGTAACAGATGCAGTTTACATCAAAATGTGTTTTTCAGATTCATCATCACATATGTATCTCTATGCCTCATTCAATAAGGTACTGCCGCATATCCCTTTGAAATCCACAAAGTGAATGAGATTATTCCTTTGCTCAGTCTGACATATGCTCAGGTATCTTGCTGAATGGGGGCCTTAATGTCTTACATCCCATTAGTCTTCCTTTCTTTTATTCTGTGTTCAACTTTCATATAAAGTATCATATATATATAAATACATATCTATTAAAAATATATATATAATGACTAACAAATAGAATAGTAAATTTCATAAAGAAAAGTCTTTGTAATTTTGTTTGTCATATAATATTTTGGAATTTATATGATGAGGATGTTTGGTAGCTATAGCAAAGGCCTTTTTTAACGAGTAGAATTTGTATTTTTATTGTACTTTCAAAAAAAGCTTTACATAATAAGCGTTTATTTAGTGATCATTTATTATCGATGGTAACACTAAGATAATATTTGCACATTTTAAGAAACCTTTTTCATTACTGTTTTTTATAATAGCTGACTGCAAACAGCATGGTTCAATACTGCATACCTGGGCAAAACCTATAAAATTACTGAAATCAACGCGGTGCATTTTTAATGAAACTGTTGTGTGATCCAACTGGAAACTGGCTTTGTATGTAATCTCAAATGTCTGTTTAATTTTGCTTAAAATAAATGTTTTTCAATAAATTGCAACCTAGAATACAATGTTCATTCAGTAAAATGATCGGCAGAAGAGAGATGCCTACATTTTGGGCAGGTCCTACTGCAAAGAAGGGTCTTTTGCGTTACACGCTGAGAAGAATCTGATCTCAGGCAGTGCAGAATAGCTACGATGTGTGACACTTGTTACTGAGTTTGGTCTGATCTGTAATCAGCAGACAAAAATACTGTTCTTTATGCAGCTGCCTAATACTAGTAATCAGGGAGTAACTCCCTCCACAGTGCTTCATGGGTTGAATTGACTCTTTTTATTGCCTTTTTCTTTCTAAAACAATTAATTATTATAGTGAACAGCTAATAGACCCCAATGGTTTTTTAAGGAGTAAAGGATATAACTGAAGCCTTTCTGAAGCCTATAAAGGCAACCTATCTAAACCAGATAGAAGTGAATGGGACGGGCTCCTGCATGTGGCATTGAACTTTCAAGAAGAGAAAATTGATAAGCCATCTGGAATTTACTTTCATTGCAAAATTTCTCTTCAAGCTAGTACCCAAAACCCATCTAACCTCTCTCATGTGCGGAAATTTGCCTTGGACAGTGTGGGGATGGACTCTGTCGGAGATGGTAAGGGCCATATGTAATCTCCTGCAAGTTATAAACACAAGCTATTCTTTCTCAAAATGTGTCTCCGTGTTCCCACTGGTAGTGGTTGTCTTTTACAGTTCACGTGGTAACATTGTCTGCTCAATCTTTACACTATTACTTTAAAAATAAGGATTTCAGACCTGGGCAAGGGGTCTAGGTGATTGCTCTCCTTCTGTTTAAACAGGAGGGCTCCTTTTGCTCAGAACAATGTTTTGTCTGCTAGGAAATTGTCTTGTTACAAATTCCTGCTCTTTCCATTCACCAGCAGAGCCTCTAAGCTTTCTAAACCAATTTTTCAAAACCCGCTTCTCTGTGATTTACAGTGATCAAGGAAGAGAAGGTGCAAGGTGGGGCAGAGGAGGTTTCATCTCAACATAAGGAAAAACTTTTTATGGTGAGGGTGACAAAGCACTGGAACAGGCTGCCCAGAGAAGTCAAGTGTCCTTCTCTGGAGACATTCAAAACCTGCCTGGTTGTGTGCCTCTGCGACCTAACCTAGGTGGTCCTGCTCTGGCAAGGATGTTGGACTTGATCTTTTGAGGCCCCTTCCCACTCCTATTTTTTGGTGATTGTGTAACCCCTTACTATCTTTGATAGCCATTGCCAGACCTAAGGGTAGATCTTCTTTAGCTCTTCTCAGTGCATCTCTGCATTCTCTGATAACATTATGCATTCCTCCCAAGTGACCAGTCTTGTTTTCCACTTTTTGTAAATTTCCTTCTTCCCTCTGAGTTTTCACAGAATATCTATATTTACCATGAAGGTCTCCTGCTTCCTCCGGTTGCTTTCTGACTCACAAAGATGCTGCAGCCAAGGTTGCCCTTCTTTGGACACCCTCCCGTACTTCAGTGTCTTGTTTTTGAGGTGCCTCAAATTGAAAACAGTGTGGTGTGGCCTCACCAATTCTGAGTACAGGAGTATAATTGCTTCTCTACTCCTGTGAGCTATACTATTTCTGATAGAAGTCAGGATGACATTGGCCTTCTTGGCCACCTGAGCTCACTGCTGGCTCATATTCAGCCAACTGTTAATCAATACTCCCAGGTTTCTCTGCTAAGCAGCGTTCCAGCAACTCTTTCCAAGTCTGCACCACTGCATTGGGTTGTTGTGGCCCAAATGCGGGTCCTGGCACTTGGCCTTGTTGAAGCTCATCCAGTTGGCTTCATCTCATTGATGCAGCTTGTCTAGACCACTCTGAAGAGTCTCTCTACCCTCAAGAAGTTCAGCATGCACACCCAACTTGGTGTGGTCTGTGAACTTACTGATGGTGCACTCAATGCTGTTCATCCAGATCATTTATAAGGACATTAAACAGGAGTGGCCTCAATACTGAACCCTAGGGAACACCACTTCTGACTAGTTTCCAACTGTATGTGTCTGGCCATCCAGTCAGTGTTTAATCCAGCAAAGCGTACACCCATCTGAGCCATGAACAGTTTTGTAACAAGGATGCTTAGGGAATTGTATTTCTTTTTGGCTTCACTCATGGAAAGAAAGAAAGGAAGCAGCAAATTCTCACACTTGCAGAATGGGTCTGTAATCCCTGAGGTGACTGAAGTTGCCAAGGAATGAGGTTGGCTCAGAGACTTCATTATGATGATTATTTTTCAATTTGTGGAACTAAGCACAGTCTGATTTTCAGCAAGTAATTCTTCACAAAAAGAATCTCCCCTACAAGGGAGTCTCCATGCCTGACAAATCCAGTTAAATATCCAGAGCTTCTATTTTCATTATATCCCATCAGTCACTAGAGATTGTTACCCTTTGGACACCCTCTTTGGGCAGGAAACGTGATAATAATGCAGGCAAGCACTCAACTTTATTAATCTGACACTTTTGGGTTTTGTCACTGCTTTTAAAATCAGAATAGTCACACAGCAAAAAAAATACAAATCTGAATAACCAGCCACAGGTTTTAAAGAGCCACCAGAAGTACCTACTGGTAGTTATTTTGTAAGCTTCAGACAAATTCAGCAAGTAAGCCTTCATGCATAATTAGTTGGCAACTTTCTCTCCCTTTTAAGACATATTCTTCATGAGAGGTGGAAGCATGCATTGTGTTGTCAGCCGATGAAAAGTATGTAGCAGTTCTCACCAGGAAAAGAAGTACAGGATTCCAAAGACACCATGGTTTTCATTTGTTTGAGAAACATTTTATTGATATAAAAGTCTGAGATTTGTAATATAGAGAGCCTGCTGGAGATGCTTCAATATGCAGTGAGTGATAGTGAGTAGATTAAAGGAATTAAGAAGATTTAGAGGTGAAATTTGTAGAGTAAGGGTGATGGTTGGACTCAATGATTCCAAAAGTCTTTTCCAACCTGAATGATTCTGTGATTTTATGAAATTCATGTAGATTCATTCATGAGACCAAAACATTTCCTGGAACCACAAAACTCTCTTGGTAGGTGTCAGGGACCCACCACTCTTGGTGGCTTGCATACTATGCATATGTAGTAATTGTTCCTGATGTGGTCATGATTTCAAATGTATGACTATGAGATTATCTTTTGTGTTAAAAAACATTGCTGAAGAGTCTATATTGTATATAGTTTGGGATGATAAACTTCGCAAAGTTTGTCTCTTACAGTGAATTCTGGGATGGATTGAACCTATTTTAAAGCTCATTTGAATGACAGGAACCAAAATCAATACATTTGAGCCTTCAGACTAGTTATTTCAGCAAAGCTTATGCTTTGCAATGAATAAGGAATAAGAGCACAAGTAGATTAGGAAGAAACTATAGATGAAAGTTACAGGTGGAGAGAAGTAATCCTGTGCCAACATTATGGGATATAGTAACTTCATTTTTTTGTTAAATGTAACTGTTTTGATGACTTCTCTTGTTCTACTCTATCACTTTTTATGCCGGTCTCAGTATTGCACAAGGGCTGCCAAGAAGCAGATTTGCCATATTTGCAGTCCATAAGAACGGCTTTTTGAGCTATTTGAACTACCTGGGAGTAAGTAATGTTTTTCCTACACCCTACAGACACGTTACACAGAGTTGGTAACTAATCAATGCCTGCTTGCCTTGTACTACATTAAAGACCTGGAACAGGCTGCCCAGGGCGATTGTGGAGTCTCCTTCTTTGGAGACATTCAAGACCTGCCTGGATCTGTTCCTGTGCGACTTAATCTAGTTGATCCTACTCTGGTAGGGGGATTGGACTAGATAATCTTTCCAAGTCGCTTCTGATCCCTAATGATTCTATGATTCTATGAATTGTGATTCTATGGATTGTTTATCTGATTAAGGCCTCTGGAAGGATAGACTTCTGCATTAAACCGTGCTTTATTCCAATATTGATTGGAAAATGTGACAATAATAACATCCCTCCATGTTTTTATAATGTGTTCAAACTTATTAATAAATTGTTTATATAAATTTTGCTCCTTATGAGAAGAAATTTTTTTCAAAACAGGAGTCTTGGAATAGACCCTTAAAAGTTTTCTACTGTTCCGTTTCACTTGCATCTCCATCCTATACAAGCTTACCTGGCTGAAAAAACAAGCTGGAAAATCCATTCAAATCAACATCTGTATTTGAACTGGTATGTGAATACGGTTTAAAAGCTAGCATTATTTAAATTGTTACTGGTTTTATTTCTTGTATGGTTGTATTTTACAGATATTTTTGATTCAGTAAAAAACAAATGTTTTTTGAAGCATCTGCAGAAAAATAGGAACAGGAATCTTTTGAACATGTCTAACAGAAAATAACTACATGAGCTCTCTTGGAAACTCTGCTGGTTCGCTTTTGAAACCTATGAAGCATTTTGAATTTGGGGTTCTTGCGATTTTTAAAGGAACTAAATTGCTTTCATCTAACGTAGTGACACTGTGGAAAATGCCCTGTGTGTTGTGTTGGAATCAGACTCTAAAGAAGATGCAGTTCTGGGGGTAAAAACCAACAAAACTGATTTGAAGGGCCTTGACAAACTGTGAAAGTCTGTTTTCTTAATATGAATCATTAACATTTATAGTATTTTAGATCAATATTACCATTCACATGCAGACTTTGCTAATTTTTTAAGAGAGTTACAGTAATGCCAGATTGCAGTCTCCTGCATTTTAAACAGTGCATGGTGAATGGGTTCACCATATTTTTGCAACCCTATATGTCCTGGAGTACTATGAGGACGTATGTATGTCTAAAATACTTCAACTCTGTAAAATAATGATGTGATTGCGTGTAATCTGTGACAGATAAGCCTGGGAGGCAAAACAAGCAGCTACATTTGGAAAGAAGAATAAAGTAAGAGAATTTTCAATGTAAGTGAGACTTAATGAGAAATTTGCCATGAGAATGAAAACTCTGCATTGTGATTGGTTTTCTGGTTGGGCTTAGCCATGCTCTGTAAGGCAATGATGCAGTATTGATCTGACATACTGCTTCTGAGAAGCAAAAAAATTCAATCGTGGAAACAACTGATGCTGCTTGCAGGTTTTCAATAGAATTGTGTCACAATCAGAAATTTCAATCTTTACTGGGTGAATGTGTTGTTTTCTTACCTTTAAGGTTCTAAGTCGGCACTAAAATCTCTCCTTCAGTGTGCTTGAGTCGTTAGTGTTTGCTGTATCTTGATAGCGCACATAGATTGGCAGAGCATTTAATGTACATTGTAAAAAGATTAGACAAAGCTGTGATCTGGGTCATCAGTTAGATGGTGTCGTAAAACTTGTCAAACAGAAGTAATACCATGTCATACAAGGTTCAATTATTTAATCGTCTTTTAAAGATGTAAGTGTTTTAAAAGAACAAAGTATCACTTACAGGTCAGGAATACGTGACTGGAGACATAAGTATAGGAGATAAATTGTCTCTTGGCACTCTAATACAAAAACCTGTAAGACCACTAAAGCCACATGAGCCTTGTACGAACAGTGAATTCACGTGAACTTTAGTAAAACAGTGATTTGTCTTCTCAGAACTACAGATTTTCAGTCTCTCACAGACAGACACTTGTCCATTAAACGGCTGAAAGCCAAAGCAAAAAAGTCTCTCTCAATAGTCTAAATACTTTGCTCTATAGAGAATTTCTTTTCTCTGTTGAGAATTTGACACCAACAACTAGTAACATGATAATCGCAGACGGTGATGCAAACAGCATAATCAGAGAGTTCAGCCAGTCAGTAAAAATGGCATTTCTCTCTAAAAGTGTAAGAGATTATGGTTTTAATGCTATAATTTTGATATATGTATTGAGTGAGCATCCTGATTCCTAGGATCTTCAAAAGGAAACCATAAGGTATGTATTCTTAAGGTCACAAAGGAAAATAGGAAGTAGAGTTTTTTGGGCTTTAGGCAATCTAGTCTAGCGAGTGATGTTCCAGTTAGTTGCAGGGAGGTTGGACTAGATGACCTTTGGAGGTCCCTTCCAACCCTAAGCAAGGAGAAAGGTGGTATAAAATGAGAAAGCTAATGTAAGTGAGAGCATCAATAGGAAAACTCAAACTTAATGTCTATCCTGATCACATCAAAAACTCATGTGATGTTTAACTACTCTGGAAAGACCATTGGTGAATTTTTAACAGATTCAAGAAATGCTACTGAGCAATACCCAGTATCTAGACATTGCTGTGTCACTGTGGTATTGATAATTTCATTTTTCAGAAGCATAGGTGGAAAAAATGGTTTACAATGTCTGAAGTGACATTTGCTTATTGACCTATTTGCATTAGAACAGGAAAGCTGATATCTATTGATGGGCGCACGCCACTGTGTGCTCTGCAGACAAGAATGCTTTTCCTACAGAGACTCACGCTTCAAAATGTAGCTCTGGAGGCAGCAGGGAAGCCTGAGGTGGTTCAGTGGAGACGTGCCTCATACACTGCCATTTATGGCTGAGAATGCAGATTGCCAGAGCTAACACAGCTTTCCGAAATGTCAAGTTAATCTCCACTAGAACTTCAAGCACAGTGCAAATATGTGTAGGCAGGTGGCAAAGACATCTAGACACTGGCCCCTGTCTCAGCCTGAGAGTAAGCCCAGGGGAAAAGGTACCTTCAGATACATTCTGGCAGAATTTATGTTAAATAAGGACACATAAGAGCCAGTTCAGTGGTATATGTGAAAAAAGCATGGGTCCTAGAAATTTCCTAACTTTCAGAAGAGTGAAGCATACAGGCAGTGCACACAGCAATATCCAAAGGTTTCTGTCTGGAACTAATGGCAATATACCTTCCTTTCTTAAATACTAAAATCCAGTCTTCTTCCTAGGACTCACAAAATGCATGTCAAGACTTCCAAGGCTAAGCAAGCTCAACAAGAAAAGCTGGACCTGTGAACCATGCTGTCTTCCAGCAATGCTGAATTAGTTGTTATAGTTTCATGACTACTAATGCTTGTGCTTTTCTTCCTACACCTTACACTGCTGCATCCTGCAGCTTGAGCACTGGCTGTGCTCCACTGTGATCCACAGAATCACAGTGACCTAACATCACCACATCATCCAGACCAGGGCACTAAAGGCCATGTCTGGTCTGTCCTTAAACACCTCCAGGGATGGAGATTCCAACAGGCAGTCTGTTCCAGGGTCTGATCACCCCATCCATAAGGAAGAGCTTCCTAACATCCAACCTAACCCTCCCCTGGTGCAGCTTCAGGCCATGTAGTCTTATCACTAGTTGCCAGGGAGGAGCTCAACCCCCGTCTGACTACAACTCCCCTTCTGGTAGTCATAGAGAGAAATAAGGATCCTTCCCTAGTCTCTGCTGCTCCAGGCTAAACACCTTCAGTTTCCTTAGCCTCTCATCATCAGACTTTCTATCCAATTGCTTCTCCAGCATCACTGCTCCTCTGGACTCTCTGCAGCCCCTCAAACTCTTTCTTGAAGTGAGGGTCCCAGAACTACCCCCAGTACTCAAGGGGAAGTCTCACCAGTTGCCCAGTACAGGGAGAATTACATCCCTAGTCCTGCTGGCCACACTATTGCTGATACAAACCAGGATGCCTTTGGCCTTCTGTGCCATCTGGGCACCCTGCTGGCTCCTACCAGGTCCCTCTCTGCCAGGCTGCCCTAACCTCATTCCGCAGTCTGTAGCTCTGCTAGGGATTATTGAGGCCATACTCATAAAGGGGATGCTTTTCAAGAGAACATTGGTTTAAGCAAGAGCAGATGGGGAGGTTTTACCCATTTAAGTGCAAGCAAGCAGAGAAGCAATCTTTGTTCATACCAAGTTCTGCTGAAGGGAAGTTAGTTCATGGGCTTTGAAATTTTGCAAAACACTCAAGAGCCCTGCTCAACTTTTCCTGATCCAGAAGCAGTGCCTTCTAGTGACAAGACAACCTCTGCAGGTTGACTACAGATTTGCTTACAGCTGGGAGACGATATCACAGCAAACCCAAAACTTGATGCAGCTATTTCTGACTGTGGTATGTGCTGAATTCTGCAGCGTATGCTAAGACCTATTCTATTTTATTTTTTTTATCTTTTTTCTGTAGTCCAAGTATAATGTACCTTCAGTCTCTGTTTAAGGAAGCTTCTTTGGGCAAGGTTGTTTTTACCCATCTGATTGTTGATCATAAAATGATCAAGGTTGGAAAAGGCCCTCAAGATCATCAAGTCCAACCATCTGTCCTACAACCTCCAAGCACTAAACCATCTCCTGAGACACCATGTCTACCCATTTTTTGAAGACTTCCAGGGACAGTGTCTCCACCCCCTCCCTGGGCAGCCTGTTCCAAGGCCTCCCCACTCTTTCTGGAAAGAAGTTTTTCCTAAAATCCAGTCTGAATCTCCCCTGGCACAACCTGATCCATATTCCTCTTATCCTAACACTAGTCACCAGGAAGAAAAGGCCAACATCCACCTTCCTACAACTTCTCTTCAGACAGTTGTGAAAAGCAATGAGGTCTCCTCTCAGCCTCCTCTTCTCCAGGCTGAACAGCCCCAGCTCCCTGAGCCTCTCCCAATTCAAACCTGTTCTCCAGACCCCTAACCAGTCCAGTTGTCCTTCTCTGCCCCCTTTCCAGTACTTCCATGTTCTTCCTACCCTGTGATGCCCAGCACTGCACCCAGTACTCAATTGTTTGGTAAATACATGCTAGAAGAACGTGGCCGAATGTATCAAGCAGCAAAAGAGAACAGTGTTGCACCTTTGTTTAGTAAAACTAATTTCTGACCAAAATTCTTTATGTGTTGCTCTGGGATTTTCTTCTACATACTAGCTTTTCAAAGGAGCCTGTGTATTTGCATCCGATTGGATGGATGTATTGAAGGTTCCCCTTTACTGTTGTTGGTGGGACAGAATAAAGTCAGGAAAAAAGCTTCTGCTGGTTTTTCCATCTCTTAGTGTCACCGGATGGAAAACCATTTCTTTATTTCCACGTATATTTGCATATCAAGCTATAGACATAGATAGTATCAACTATGTTTCTATATTGTTCCACTGCTGTGAACATTAGTTCTTGAAAGCTAAAAGAACGTTGGAAGGTCAGGACAAGGGCATTAAAGTCCCTTGGCACTGCAAACAAATTCCAGGAGGCCATATCATAAGGAGGTTGAACCCTGGCTTGTGGCATCACAATTTTCTTTGTTCACCTTGAGGGCAACTATGGGCTATGACCTCTGCACTTGTCTCTTCAGGTGACCTCAGCATGTCAGTATCCACCAGTGGTCAAGCCTTTACAGCAACCAACATAACAACTGTACTGTTTTGCAAAGCCACTTGTCCCCTGCTGTACTTTAAGCTGGGTGGAAAAGGTCATATCCTGCAAGGAAGTGTGAGGTAGAGATCATTGTTTTCGTAGGGGTTCATGAGACCCAAATACATGGGAAGGGTTGTGTGGCCCTTCAGGTCCTCCTTGTAATAACTTCATAGAATTATAGAATCACAGGGGATTGGAAGGGACCTCGAAAGATCATCTAGTCCAATCCCCCTGCCACAGCAGGACACCAGGACCAAATCACAGAAGAGAACATTATGGATTGGAAGTGACCTCAAAAGATCCAGTCCAATCCCCCTGCCACAGCAGGATCACCCAGACCAAGTTCAGGTGGGTTTCAAACATCTCCAGATGAAGAGACTCCACAAACCCCCCAGGCAGCTCCATCACCCTTCCTGGGAAGAAGTTATAGAATTGGTCAGGGTTGGAAGGGACCACAGGACCATCCAGTTCCAATTGCCCTGCTGTGAGCAGGGATACCCCACTTTAGATCAGGCTGGCCAGAGCCTCATCCAGCCCGGCCTTAAATACCTCCAGGGACGGGGCCCCAACCACCTCCCTGGGCAACCGATTCCAGGCTCTTACCACTGCTGCAATTGAAACTGTTGAGGACAGTGAGGAGCCATTCTGGAGGGGTAACAAGGACAAGGGCAGCCCAGGAATCCCAGCCTTGTCTGCTCTTGTTGACAATGAAGCAACTTATGTTCTAGGATGTCTTGCACATATTGGTGGTGTGTCTATACTCCATTCTTAACTTAAGCAAGTCCTTGGTTTTTCAGTTCTGGGGACCTTTAATGAGCCTTTGGTGTTTCAGTTCTGGGTTTCTCCTTACTCTTCTAGCTCCCCTCTTCCTCAACTTGGCAGTCCTTGTCTAAACACTGTAATATTGCTTGCAGAGTTACAGCCAGATTCATTAATCTGGTCTCTTGACTAGTTGGTATAGTTCTGCTTTTGAAAACAAATCCTACGTTGAACCTCACTTGACATGGCTTAATTATTTTTTCCTCACAAGCTTTAATTTCTTCCTGTGGATCATCTTCCAAGTGAGAAACCAGGCTTCCAAGTACCACCATTACAGAATTTGTTTGAAGCAGAAGCCTTTAAATCTCATGAAAGGCGGACTAGATATTTCTTATGAATCAGTCCCCATTTCCTGTTAAAGTCTGTCTATAACTACTTTCTTTGTGTGGCTGCCACCACAGTCCTTCCCCAGCGGTTCATTTGATGAGGAGATGTGGGTTGAGGCCCAGCCAAATGTATTCTTGATGTTCACGGTGCTCATCAGTACCAGCCTGTGGCTGTGGCAGATTAAATACACACAGAAAAGTGATTTGCTGCCCCACAGACTTGGCTGCTTTGACCGTCCAAACTGCCACCCAGCCAATTCTTTGTGATCAATATGCCTGCTAATATTTTCATCCTTCTGTGTGTTGCTGAAGGCTCATGTGCTATTTTTTAGGAATTCAGAAAAAAATAGGGACCAAAGGTGGCAATACGTCCTCCACATTTGTCCATTAACTTGGGATAACAGCACACATTCAAGCAGATTTCAAAGCTTCCAGCTTCATCTCAACCACTGACTGATGGATTAATTTACTAATGACCCGCTGTGTCTGGCTACCATAGTTAGCAGTCTTAACTCCTGGGAACTCCAGGACACAGTCAGGATCCTGTGCAAGTGATTCCCTTGAAGGCTGAAGAACTTATGCCAAGAAGCAATGAAAAGGCAGCTCTTAGGTTCTTGTGGTCAAAGTCTTCCCACAAAATTCTTTCTTCTTCAACTGCATTAAATACAATAAGCTTTTCTTCTGAGTTCTTGCCATTTCCTGGCTTCTGCTGTGGGTAAAATAAAAAAAGCCATCTAGTCAAGGATGGTTCTGGTGGAGAGAAGGCCAGTAGGATCTAGCCTGTCAATGCACAGAGTGCCTGGGCTTTGGTTGTGCCAGGCCAGGTTATGACAGCTTGTATCAGCTTCTCTTATAAGCTGCATCTGGTCCTGGTGTAGGGACAGTCTAGCTGGCCAAACAAGCATAAGGACCAAGGCTGGTGGGAGAGAAATTTTGGGTTGTGCACAAAAATGCTTTCACTTTAGCCATCTGCAAGGGAAAGGCACAGGAAAAACTTGCCACTGAGGACAGTACAGCTAAAGTAAGAGAGGTAGCTGCATAATTATGTTGTTCAATCACTCTTTCTACCTTGTGTGAGCATTTTTAGCAGCTAACAGAGAACCAACTTGTGTCCATATATATATATGGGTACCTACTCCCTGAGGACACATTTACGGAGCTGAGATTTTCTTTGAAAGGGCTCTTCATCTCCCTTCTTTTGTATTTGGAATCACAGAATCACAGAATGTTTAAGATTGGAATGGACCTCACGGTATCACAGTAATGATGAGTCTGGAAAAGACCTTAAAGATCATCCAGTCCAACATAAAACCAACCAAGTAAACTTAACATCTGACATCTAGATCATGCCATTCAGCACTTCATCCAGCCTAACCATGAACACCTTCAGAGACGGTGACACAACCACCTCTGTGGGCAGCCCATTCCAAAATCTGATCACACTTTCAGTGAAAAAACTTTTCCTAATGTTAATGACTTGACATTAGGAGCTTCAAAAGATCATCTAGTCCACCACTCAGTTTCCTTTTTTCCAAGCTAAAGAAACCCAGCTCCTTCAGCCTTTCCTCATCAGGTGGATGCTCCACTCCCTTAATCATCTTTATGGCTCTGCACTGGACTGTCTCAAGTAGTACCCTGCCCTTCTTGAAATGAGGGGCCCAGAACAGGACACAATATTCCACATGCAATCTCACCTGATTCTCCTTTGGGTATTGGGGAATGTACTGCGTGATGAGGTCTCTGATGTTAAATGCATTTCTTCCTAGTTTCCTGGGTTTTATTCTTGGCAGCAAACTAATAAGGGGCCAGTTAGGTACTTCCTGTATTTCATTTCAGTTTATTAACATTTTGCTAATTAAGACTATTATTCCCAGATCTGACCGATCTATCAACTGGTGACAAAAGTATAATGAGAGCAGGTCAGGACAAGAACAGTTTAATAAGGCAGAAGCAAACAATGAAGTTTATCCTCTACCTCCCATCAGTAAGTGATGTTAGGCTGCTTTACTGGGAAGTAGAGCTCTGAGATGTATAACAGTTGCTCCGGAGGACTAACACCATCAATGAATGCTTGCTCCCTTCTTTCTCTTCCCTCTTCTGTCTGGGCGGATGTCATGTGGCATGGAATATCCCTTTGGTCAGTTTGGGTTACCTGATCCAGCCCACCCCTCAGCCTACTATTGGGGAGAATGTTAGAAAACTTTGCTACTGAGTGATGACTGCTCAGCAGAAGACAAACCACTTAGAATTGTAGAAGCATAGAATATATTGGGTTGGAAGAGACCTCCAAAGGTCATCTAGTCTAATCCCCCTGCAACAAGCAGGGCCACACCAGATTGCCCAGAGCCCCATCCAGCCTGCCATTGAGTGTGTCCAGGGATGGGGCTTCTCCTACCTCTCTAGCGATCTACCTCCCTCAGATGCAAGAACTTTTTCCTCATGACCAATCTAAATCTACCCTTTTCCAGCTTCAAACCGTGACCCCTCATCCTATAATTTCATGCCTTATTGGACAGTTCTTCCCCAGCCTTCTGACAGGCCCCTTTTAGGTACTGGAAGATCGCAGTAAGAACACCGGTGTGGTATCAGCACTGATCTAGCTACCACTACAAAAGACAGCTTTGTGACTGATGTCATGAGGAT
Source organism: Upupa epops (assembly GCA_013397515.1). Lineage (NCBI taxonomy): Eukaryota > Metazoa > Chordata > Aves > Bucerotiformes > Upupidae > Upupa > Upupa epops. Next base: position 72,118 of record VZRI01001948.1, read on the forward strand.
CAGCNTACCCTTTTCCAGCTTCAAACCGTGACCCCTCATCCTATAATTTCATGCCTTATTGGACAGTTCTTCCCCAGCCTTCTGACAGGCCCCTTTTAGGTACTGGAAGATCGCAGTAAGAACACCGGTGTGGTATCAGCACTGATCTAGCTACCACTACAAAAGACAGCTTTGTGACTGATGTCATGAGGATCAGCTAAATTCATTACATGTGGGAAAATAAAAATATTGCACCGTCAGAGTTAAAGTGGAAAGGCAGTTTTCTTGAAGCAAACACCACAATTTGAAGAGTTTTTGCTAGAAGGAAAGTCAGTGTGTTGTGCAACATAAGCAAATACAGCTGTAATTAAATGATGATGTGTTCCTTACTCTTTATTTCTGTGTTTTCAGATAGAGATACATCCTAGGCTTGGATTTTTATTCAAGAAACTGTTTGCATTATAAAGGGGTGGTTAGTTTTCTTTCTCACCCAAATTATCCTGTGTGTTAGAAGTTACAACTAACCCTATATGATGGTAAAGCAACAGGGGACAACAGAGAAGTGAGTACATTCTTCAGCAGTCCATTCTAATTCCTTCCCCACATCTGAAGCTCTATGGCCTAAGGCCATTTTCTCTGTGGAAGACTTTTAGCCTGTATGGTTTCCAGCAGCTAATTTTTACATTTACAAGAATCATCTTCTAAAGGTACCATGTTGCAAGCAGTAGATCTCCTTAACTAAGGTTGTTCTTTCTCATTGCTGAAATGCCATGATTGTAGGGCAAACTTTGAGGTGGAAAGGGGAGAAAGGGGTATTTCTGGGAAACAGGAAATCAAAGTGGGGAATAACATAATTAATGTCTTATCCCTTTCTTCATCTGTATATGGAACAATATAATCCAAAGGCACCTTACGAAGGGTTAAAGCTGTTCAAAAGATTATATGTTTAAATCTAAAGACTTGAATACATTTTTTAGTTTATTTCGTGCTTACCAATACATTTGACCTATTTACAAATCCCAGACCTTTGCTCCTAACAAGGAAGTAAAAAAGGATAATGTATAGTAAGAGACATTCTGATATTGCTATGCTTCTACTATAAGAAGTATTGAATCGGTGTGCTTGTACCAGTTAAAGCTGTTGCTGAGATGTTAGCCATCATGGCGAATTTTATCTCAGCTCCTCAATCAATGTTCTCAGGAATGGCTGCAGGGTTCTTCATCTCTGAAGATGAATACTTCACAGAATCACAGAAACATTTAGGTTGGAAAAGACCTATAAGATCACCAAGTCCAACCGTTAACCCTACTCTTATCTGTATCACTCCTAAAACAGATCTCTAAGCACCTCATCATTTAAACACATCAAGAGATGGTGACTCAACCACCTCACTGGGCAGCCCGTTCCAGTGCTTTACAACCCTGTCAGATAAAAAAATTCTCCCCCCTTGAGACAGCTTTATGTCATTCCCTCTATCATTGTTTACTCATGAAGAAAGGCCAGACCTACCTCTTTACAGTGCCCTTTCAGGTAGTTGTAGAGTGTAGCCTTGATGCAGCCTTTAGTCTGTTCTCTGTTCCTCTGTTTATTTTCAAAACGAACAGGTTATCAACAGATTATCCCTGCTTGTTGCAGTGGGGTTGGAGTAGATGACCTTTGGAGATCTCTTCCAACCCTATGATTGTATGTTTCTATGATTATTGAAGGGCTTAACATATGCCATGGTAGCATACATTAAAGTGGAAATAGCAAGTCCTGTTGATTTCCCACAAAAATAAGGGAAATTGCTTATTAAAAATACAGCCTGTTATTCTCCACAAATACTATGTTTCTTCAGCTTTATAGGATATAATGAAATTATGGAGTTGAATAAGCAGTCAGCATTTCCAAGGGGAAAAAAGCCTAACTTGTTAAAAGCAATGGAAGAATTTATGTGTTTTTTCTGTTGAACTGCATTACTTTGTTCTCTGAGTTGATGTTTTAGTAATCTTCAGCTATTTTAAGCTATCTATTTGGGAAACCCCAATTAAATTCTATTAATACTACTAGGCAAGTTTTTTACATCAAATATTAATGAGATTTTTATTAATTCTACTTTTTACTTTTCAATTTCTATTTCTGAGTAAAGCTTTTAGTGTGGACAGTGGTAAACCTGACCTGCTTTTACATGATGTGACCACAAGCTGAACTCTATAATGAAGATTTCACTTCTGTTTTATCCTCTATCAGGAGTGATATCAAGTTTCCCTTGTTTCTGGAAAAACTCCAACCCAAGTTCAAGTCCAGCATGCTCTGTGGCTTTGTTCTGAGACTGAACATACAGTTTGGAAATTTCTGACTGCTCTGCTAGAAAAACCTTGACAACCATCTGCTTTATTTTACTTACTAAAATCTTAGGTCAGTTTTAGTCACTGCAGCTTTACTGCTGTTGGAACAACATGTGAGTCAAATCAGGCCTGTCCCACACTTCTAGCAGCTTGGCATGGAGAGGAGCTTGTATTGAAAAGGTAATCATTTACAACCATATCATTACAGCAGTGATTCATTATCATCCAGGATGTCCCACCCTATCTGTGAAGATGGTAAGAGGTCAAAGAGAAGTGAGAAACCTATGTCTGAGAGAGCAGCCTACCAGAAACCCTTCCTAATAACATAGGTGCCACAGCAGCTGTGCCTTCAAGTGTCTGCTAGTCAGAAATAAAACTTGCCTGAGCCAAGCAAGATGGGTTTCTTCTCATCTCCATGTGGCCTTCCCAGGATGAGGTAGGATAGAAGACTTCGTATGACTTGACTGTGGTAGGTATGTAAACCTGTGTGAGTCCATAGGACAGAAACTGCAGTCAAAACCAGAGGGGAGTTTAAGGGAAGTGAAGGCAGATGAGTAAAGATGTAGCTTGAATAGTTTCCAACCTTTGCACACTAGTATCGAATGTGTCACCAGAAAAGTGGCTTTGATCATCTGGTGGTTGGATGCGAGTCAGTACTATCTCTGATAAGGGGGATTCTGTGTGTCATCCAGGTTTGTTACTGCCGTGGGGTTTTGTGTTTATTTTTAACAGATGAGGAAAAAGTACTTCTTACAGGCATAGAGGGAAATGGTCTGAAGGGAAGATGGTTGGGCAGGAATGTTTCCTTTCTGGGAAAGAAGGACAGAAACTGTTGGAGAAGAAAATATTCTATGCATTTTAAAAATACTTATGCTTCCTGGCATCTTAACACAGATTAAACAGCAATTGTTAAGAAATACCTTGTCGAAGAAGGGTTCAGTGTATTTTCCTTTCTGTATGGTTCTTCCAAGACACTGATATATACATAGCCAACTTTGTCCCCCTCATTTTAAACTGGTTGTACAATCCATGTAATACTTGGAGTATTGGAGCTTGTTCTCACACTTGAACCTCCATTGCAGACCCAGGCTATACAACTGTGAATGACAGCAGGGAGAGAAGTGGAAGGACTAGGTATCAGACTCCTGCCAGTATTGCTCACTAAATCTTAAACAGAATTATTATTTTCATTTCTGTTTCTCTTTTCTGTTTTGTATTTTGGATATATTGCCCATTTCATTCCATTGCTGTCTTTCTTTTCAATGAAGCATATCACACAGCTATGATTTTAGACAGTAACGTGGCCCATGTTTATAGAAACCAAATCCCAGTGGGAGCATGCAGTTTTTCCTAACAGCCTTTCTGAGTGATTGCCTGGTGAAATGCTGACTGCAGTGCAGAGGATTTAAATACAGATGGTTCTCTTCATGTGGTTTACTCTGCTGCAACTGTGTCAAGGTGACACTGTACCAAATTACAGCAAGAATTACCAAAAAAGCTTAGTGATGATCTTATTAGACTGTTTCATTTGGGAATTATTTAGCTTTTCTTTTATTGATGTCTTTGAGGGAAAACCCAGCATGTTATTTTTTTTTTCCTCAGTATTTTGGATGTAAGCAGTTTGGATCTAATAATGATTAAGTTACCTGATCTTGCCTGCTGCTTCCATCTGTTAACAGAAAATGCAATGACATGGCTTTTTCTTGATGATTGACATTATGTAGTTTAGTTAAAATAATTCTGTTTACAAGACACCTTGCTTTATAAACCTGAGATATTTGAAACTTGAACATCATCAAAACTGCACTAAACTGCACCTATACCATGAAGGTTTAGATACCTTCACTTACATAGAAGCATAGAATCATTAGGGATTGGAAAGGACCTTTAAAGATCATCTAGTCCAATCCTCCTGCCACAGCAGGATCACCTAGACCAAGTCCCACAGGAACATGTCCAGATGAGTTTTGAACATCTCTGAAGAAAGAGACTCCACATGCCAATTGATTTTTATTGAAGTGGTTTTCTCAGGACCCATGGAGAATTCACTATCCAGATTCCAAAGAAGTTCACTGGAAAATCCCAGCTGATGCAACTCACTCTAAGTTGAGACAGCAGCAGTGGAAAGACAGAGGTGAGATTCACAGGCCTGCCAAGAAAGACCTGTGCTGATGTAGGTCATTTGGTACTGGTTTGGGTTTCTCAGGGTCACCAAAACACACAGAAACTAGGGACAGTATTGCAATAAAGAAAAAAGGAGCTTATTAACAGAGCGTAAAGAAAGGGTTTAAAGACAAACCACAGCTGAGGGTTTCCACCCACTTCTTTTCCCTGACCCTCCTTTTCCCTCTCCTAACACTGACTGACACCACTAAAGTGCTGTGAAGATACAAATCTTCTAAAAGACACATAGAGGGAGGAAATGAGAGAGAGAGAGAGTTGTCTTTCACTGGGGGTTCCAGACAGAACAGAGCTCTTACAACACAGGTGAGAGGGGCCAAAATGGAGTCTAGGAGCCTGAGGGCTAATGCCCTTCCAGATTCCAGGAATTCTTCTGGGTGAATAGGATTATGGGAATGGGATATTTGTCACATGGAAACAGTCTTCTTTATAGGCTAAAAGTTCCTGGGTTTGCGCCCCAGTGGAACCACCTGGTCAAAGATCATGCTACAAGAAGATCTGAGTATTTCTTGGTACTTTGAGCCACTTGTTCCTTATTAGCCTCATCCCTGGATTTAACTTGATAGCTCAAAGACTGGCTTGTGGCTTAATGTCTTCTCTGGGTGCTGCATGCTGGGGATTTAACCCCAGCACTGCCTGCAAGCGTACACCCCTGTGCCAGGCCATTGAATGAAGTGTTTTTTGGCCATCTCATTCCATGCCTGAACAGAGGGGATAGTTCTTTGGTTTGTATGAAAACTTTGAGGGTCAGTTTTGAATATTCAGGTTCTCTAGGCTCCTCTTCTGGAGATGATGTAAACTCTTCTTGTTTTCTCATGTAGAGAAATTCTGTATGTGTTTCTTTCTCCCACAAGGTAGATCTCATGTAAAGATTCTATAATTATGTTCTATTTTATGGGGTAGTACCTTATAATTAAAACAAGAACACTGCTTAATTGGGTATTCAAGTTCTAGAGTACTCAAGTTCTAGGACTATATAAATTAACATTTCTCATATTTATTCTTCTTAAACCTCACTCTTTTTAAAAAAATAAAGCCTCATAAATTGCCCATAGAGGATAAATTCTAAAAAACCCTGACATTGTATAGATTACTGCAGATAGGCACAGATAACTATAGCCATCCTACATCATTGCCCAGAACTCCTTTTAGAAGTCAGATATTTGGAAATACTTTATACAGTTGTATAAAAAAATCAGCAATGTCTGAGTAGTTTAGCTTTCTTTTTTAAAATAATTGAATAATATCTTTTCCAGTTTTCTCTTGTCTCTTCAAAAATTTAATGGAAATCATCAAGCTAATTCCCTATTGGGAAGTTTCACTTAGCAACCTAACAGATTAATCCAGCCCTCCTTATTTTTGAATAATTATACTTCTAGAGACAGGATCCTAAGCATGATCATAGCATGGTTTGTGTATGAATTGCTGTTGATGAGGGGATGGAAAGAAGAAGAGGGAAGTTACAAAATACTGTCAGAGATTTCTGAATGCTATGTGAAAAGAGGATACTGAAAATCTAATAGAAGACAGGAACTGGGATCCAGGACAAAATATTTTTGGAAACAACTGCAGGACCAGGAAAAACCTCCAATAAAATAGAGGTTGGCCAGTCAGTGCAATTAAGATGGAAGGTATAGAAAACAGAGTATCTTCTCACTTACATAGGATCCAAACTAGTTCAGTCAGAGAAACTTGAGTACACAAGAAAATAAATGATCATGTTTATGCTGCTCATCACTGCATATGCAAACTGGTGGTCAGCCTCTGCAGGAATCATGAACTGGTTTGAAAGTGCCAGAGGAATGATGAGTGTATTGGCAGATATAGTGACAAGAGCACTGTTTATGAAGGATGACAGGATGCCAAGTCAGCCAAGATGTTGAGATCTGTCTGCAGCCTTTTCAAAGCAAACACACACACACACAAATAATCAGTTTTGTTTGCATAATATCTGGAACAAGGTCACGTAAGAATCACAAAATCACAGAATGTTAGGGGATTGGAAGGGACCTTGAAAGATCATCTAGTCCAATCCTCCTGCCACAGCAGTATCCGTTAGATCAAGTTGCACAGGAATATGGCCAGGTGGGTTTTAAACCTCTCCAGAGAAGGAGATTCCACAACCTCCCTGGGCAGCCTATTCAGGACTCTGTCACCCACACCAGGAAGAGATTTCTTCTTGTATTTATATGGAAACTCCTATGTTACAGCTTCTACCCATTGCCCCTTGTACGATCATGCGATCACACCGAGCAGAGCGTAGCTTTGTCTTACTGACAGCGGACCTTTCCATATTTATCAACATTAATGAGGTGACCCCTCAGACTCCTTTTTTCTAAGCTAAAGAGAACCAATTCCTTCAGCCTTTCCTCATAAGGGAGCTATTCCACTCCCTTATCATCTTTGTGGCTTTGTGTTGGTCTTTCTTAAGCAGTTCTGTGTGATTTTTGAAGTGACAGGCCCATAGCTGGGCACAATATTCTGGATGAAACTGTAGAGAATACTGCACCTACCTCTGTGAGTATTTTAAATTGAATACAAGTACATGAGATACTTGCTGTCTGAAGAAACACTGCTCTGGGTATATGGCAAACATGCACTGATTTGCAAAGCGAGATACTGCATATTTCAACCTTATTCAAAAAATATACTCCTGTCTACGCTCCAAAAGGGTGTTATTTACAATTTCTGGAACACCTGCAAAGGGTAAGACCCAGTAAAATGGATTTAATTTGTTAGAACAATATGCTCATTCCAATGTCCTTAGCAATCTCAGATGGATTCTTTTTTGCCATCATTGGTCTTCTTTCTGAGAAAAATGTCTTTAAATTGACATTTAAGGATCATTTAAGGACTGGGATGTATAATAGATGGTTGACATTGGACCTAGATAAATAACAAGCGTCAAGGAAATTGTTAAGACTTTTATTTATGCCAAAGATTATAGAATAGTCTCAAATGAGATTATAAAATAAGCTCATGTTAGTAGAATAGAAAGATCAGCTGGTTGGAATGAATATAAATAAGCTTATCCTAGAGAGAAAAAAAGAGATACGGCTTATTCCCAGAAGACAGTAAGAATACAATTGTTAGATCTCATTTAATCAAATCCACTTTTTCTACAACGCAATGCTTTTTAGATGAGTGTCTGGCAGATGGCAATAGTTTAGTGAAGACATCAACAGTTTTCTGTGTTGTGTGGGGTGAATTGTACTTTTATCTTCAGTCTGCCAGGTTAGTAAGAAAAAGGTGTTGAAGTACTGGTTTATGAAAAAAAGACAGCAGGTCAGTGTGGGTGGTTTGATTAGTACTTGAGTCACAGTGCCAGCACTATTTGAAAATTTGGTCCCTAGGGAGTACAGCAGGAAGAGATGTGTCACACAGAAGCAAGCACAAGAAACTGAGGTCCAGAAGCTTCTTCTGTTTTACCAAAGTTGTAGTCTCCATTAGTCCTGTGGGAAGTGGTTGTGCTTTGTCCCAAGTGCTGGGGAGATCTGTAGTTGTGGTGCTTCTGAGGCAGTCAAGTTATGCCAGAGATTTCAGATTGGCTATCAGGAAAAACTTATTCCAGAAAGAGTGGGGAAGCCTTGGAACAGGCTGCCCAGGGAGGGGAGTGGAGGCACTCGCCCTGGAAGTGTTCGAAAACCAGGTAGATATGGTGTTTCAGGAGATGGTTTAGTGGTTTGGGGTTGTAGGGTGGACAGTTGATGATCTTAAAGGTCTTTTCCAACCTTGATGATTCAATGAGTCTATGAATATTCTGTACATGAGTATTTAAATTGTTTGCTGTGGCAACTACGGTACACTGGCAAAAAAATTATGTGTGGAAAGGTCCAGGACATGTGGGATCTGGGCCTTCTGGATGGCACTAGAAAGAATCAGGTGGAAGCATCTTTTTCTCAGCATCATCTGTGAGGTGTTGCAGGGTGACTGGATATGTGATCAAGTGCTGCAGACTTCCCTGTACAGGTGGTTGCTAGTAGAACAAGCAAGATAAGAGATGATGAAGGGGGAAGAGAGTGCAAGAGCAATGAGAATTGAAGGCGCCAAAGGTTCTGATGAGTTTCTGGAAAATTTCTTCCCAATAAAGAAAACCTCTTATATGAATGCCTATAGTGTTTCTTGAATGCACATTCTTTTAAGGCCTAACTTCTGTTATCTACTAAGTGTGTTGCTTCCATATCTAAGTTTCTTCCATTCCCTCTTGAGTTTCAGTGCCGTCAGCTGTCCATTTACCCATGATTAGGCAACCCTAATGGCTGTGTCCCACCTCCTTTTCTTCTCCCTTCCCAAACTATGTCATGTTCTCCAGGCACTGGTCTTTCCTTCAAAGCCTTTCAGATTTGCACCACATTAATGACCTTCAGTAGAATCCTGACTTTTTCATGCTACTGAGAATAGAGGAGAAGGATATGGCAGCCAGGCCAATTTCTTTCTTTCTGGGAAGGAACATGTAAGTTCACCCACAATGTGTGTAAACTTCAGGGACACCGCACAAAATTAAACAGCTTCCTGATTTCTCTGGCTGGATAACTCTTGGATCTTTTTGTTTAAATATGAGCAGTTGGTGCATTACACATCCCTCTGTCCAAACTAAAGAACAATATAGTCACAGGCCAGCTTTACAGCTGATTTAAATTGGCTTGGATTTAAATTGGCTCTGAGTTTTGAAGAGGGTCTAGCTATGTGTCCTGCTTCCCGCTTTCAAAACATTAACCTATAAAATATAGATGTATGTAGCTGTGTGTTTTCCTATTAATAATGCAAATAAGTTCAAAGTGAAAGAGACCATGTCATTGTTAATTCTATCATCATTTTTGTTAGTTATTAAAATATGATATAACTATTTAAGAGTAGCTCAAATCTCATTTAATATTTGAAGCACAGAGTTAAAGGACATATAATTAATGCAAAATACTTCAAGAAACCTAGTTCTTAGAATTTTGTAACAGGTGATCTCTGCAACTGGAAAGATAAAGAATGTAATTTTATCATGTTGAAATAAATTCTACTCTCATACAATTTGTTTAACCAAAATCTAGATAAATGGGTTTATGAGAGAGGCTTGTGCCATTACTGTAACTGCCTGCTGTTTCACCCAACCCAACTGCAAAGCATCATGCAGTTTCCTCCTCCTCCTTCTCAGGGAGGATGTGATGCTTCAAAGAAGTATCAAACAAAATGATGCCATTGTATTTTTTCAGGAGGCAGTTCTGTCCCTTTCAAATGCTCGGCAACTTGTGTTTTTCTAAGAATAAGAGCTGGATTTTGTAACTGTATTTTATGTATTTCCAAATGTTATTTTCTATTTCAGTCCATAACTGTCCCTCTGTGACTTTGAAAATCAGCCATCAGCTGCAAGTTCAGAAGTCAGTTCCTGAGTGAAAAATGGGACCACTTGGACCGGATGCACGTGTTTAAATAATAAGGACAACACTCTTTCCATGTAATGTTTTTTGAACACATTATTACCTTTAGACCATTCCTTAACACCAAGAAGATGGATTCTAAAATATAGTGGACAGAAATGAGAAGCCTTGGATCAATCTTCCTTCTTACTCATTGGTATAAACCATTACAGGCAAAGTTAGATCTTCCATGAAATAAGGGCATAACCAGAGGAGCTAGGCACTGAGAAAGAGGCAAAGAAGCAAAAAAAAATGCTGATTTCTTGGCTGTAGCTTTGGTTGCTTATTTATTTATTTGTTTATTTATTTATTTATTTTCTTTTTCACTGCAGAGCATCCGCACAAAATAAAAACAGTGTTTATCTGTTCAGATGAAAAAAATAATAACATCATTATTTGCTATAAGAAAGTCAAGATGCCGTGGAGAGAAACTCAGCTAGCAAAGATTGTCTGCCATTTTTTAACCCCAGAATCACTGGAAAGCCTTCATTAAAACTCTTGCTGTGTTCTTTTCCTTTTAGGGAATGGAAGCACATGCCCTCATATTCCGTTCTGGTAGCACCAACTTCCAAGAGGACAGCATACTGTTAGGGTCTGCTTTCCAAGCAGATCTGTTTATACAAGAAGTCACGGTAAAGACACATGGGTTGTTTTGTACATGTCAGTAATTTAGGGGTCATTACATAAGCTGGCACCAGTGCCTTAACTTTTTAGTCTCCAAGAAGTTTGTCTCTTTAGTCTCTGAGAGTTGTGGTTACCATCTGTAAGATCTGAATTTTGCAGCTGTGTTCAATAAGAGCACTGTTGGACTAAATCTTGGAAAAAAGTGGCTAATGCCAAACCATCTATCGCTGTCAATTTGGCTGTGCTTTAAACTTAAAACTATAAATTTCCCTGAACAGTTTGGAAACAATAGTGAAGTCAAATGTGTAATTAAGCAATACATCCTTCATCCTAATAGACATATCACATATAAGATAAAGGGTGAAGCATAACAAATGAAAAGCATGAGAGTACAGAGATAGTCTGGATAACGTGGCCTGTCTTTCAACTCTAACTCTTAGAAAAAAGTGATTGCTTTATTTAAAATCAGTGAGTTCATCCGAGGCTTCTCCAAACCAGTGTTGCCAAATAAAATGAAATATGAAAGTGGTGTCATTCAGATAGCAAGGCACTATAAACTGGCCTTCTGTAAGGTCATTAGATGTGAGAAAGTTTCTCATGTAATTTGTGAGGCAGATAAGGCAACGATGGACAAAATCAGCTGCAGCAAGTAAGTGTCTTTGAATAATTGAGGCTGAAATCAGCCCTTTACTCCCTGAAAAAAATAACATATAGATTACAGCTTTTAGTAGTCTTACTCAAGTGACATGTCTACGAGACGGCATGAATTGTGCTGACCCTAAATCATTCAATACCAATAATACATTTTCTATCGATTCTATGGCCTTGTTTTGCTTTCTGATAGTTAAAGCAACCAATTACGACACAATCTAGTGAAACTCATGGGGGAAAAAACTTGTGTGAAATAGTCTTACTTGTGTAAAATCTTGTGTTGGCAAACAAGTTGAAAATCACTCTTGAAATAAGGAAAAATACCATACAGAAACAAAAGCAGATACCATACTGATACTATGATTTTCTTTCAGTAAGTGTTGCAGTGGTTTGAATTGTTGGTGGTTTCTCTTGAAAACTACAAACCAAAATGGCAAACTCAATTTATGTCTTTCTGCACATGAAGGGCCAGCAGATGGGTCGTGGTTTGGGGTTTCTGGTTTTGGGTTTCTGACGACTCCTTCTCTTTTATCTCCATCTTTTTCACTTTTCATTGGTGTATCAGAGAAGATGCCCACAGCACTGAGTTGAGTCCTGGACTCAGCAGCGATCTTGCCCTGGAAACATGGTGAATAGAGAGACAGTGTGGAACCTTCAGGAACAGCAGAAGGAAGGTCTTGTCTGGATTTTATCTGTGGTTTGTGGCCATAGGAATCAACTTTTTGGAAATGGAGGACTGGCTGAGGGACATGAGTATGACTGTCATGGGCACCATGTTTCCACAGACGCAAGAATGGCTGGAAGTGTTCTTTTTATAGTTTGGACATTGAAGTTTGGGCTCAAGTATACAGGAGCATTATGATGAATCTCAGTATGTCTTGGTGTGTACATCTTTTAATGTAGGTTTTTTATGTGGAGTGATTTAAACGTCTTGTTGCTTTTTTTTCCCCAAATTGAGTTAGGTTTTTTTTCCCCTGCCATTCATAAGTGGGTTTTCTTTTTCCAGCCCTCCCTGTATTGTTTTTATTTTGGCCCATTAACACTTTAAATAAATTAATGGGTTCATTTTGTTGTTGAGGTTTTTAGTCCATGACAGGTGTTAAAATGATGTAGCGTATTTTTTTTAAGTGTTATTACTATTGAACTCAATTAGCAAGCTTAGCCTAGACTCTATTGTTAAATAATACACAGAACTGCAAAGTAATGCAAAATATAATGCAAAAGATATAGTCTTTCATAGAATCATACAATCACAGAAATGTTTGGGTCAGAAGTGACCTCAAAGATAATTTAATTCCAACCCCTCTGCCACAGGCAGGGACACCTCCTACTAGAGCAGGTTGCTCAAAACCCATACAGATTGGCCTAGAACATACATGGTGATGGAGCGCCCATAAATTCCCTGGGCAACCTGTTCCAGTCTCACCACCCTCATAGTGAGATACTTCTTAATTTCTAGTCCAACTCTTCCCTCTTTCAGTTTGGATCCATTATCTACCACTACAAGCTTTCTTGTAGGTTTTCTTAAAATACTGAAAGGTCACAATAAAGTCTCCCCAGAGTCTCCTCCAGGCTAAGCAAACCAAACTATCTCAGCCTGTTCTTGCAGGAAAGGTATTCTGTCCTCTGATCATCTTTGTGGCTCTCCTGTGGAGTTATTCCAACAGCTCCATGTTCTTTTAATGCGGGTTCCAGAGCTGGATGCACTACTCTGGGTGGGGTCTTACAAAAGCAGAGTAGAGTAGCAGAATCACCTTGCTCAACCTGCTGGCCATGCTTATTTTTCTTGGTAGCACTCACAAATTGCTGACTCATGTTGAGCTTTTTATCAGCAAGCACCCCTATATCTTTGTTGTAAGAACTGTTCAATCCATACTCCACTCAGCCTCTGTTTGTGCTTGGGATTGCCCTGACCCAGTTGCAGAATGTTGAATTTGTTGAACTTCATGAGACTGGCCTGAACCTAGCCCTTAAGTGTGTGAAAGTCCTGAATGGCCTCCCTTCCTTCCAACTTGTTGACCACACTACACAGTTTGGTCACAATTGCAAATTTGCTAAGGGTGCACTTGATTTTTCTGCCCGTGTCACTAACAAATATGTTAGATACAGCTGAAAAACACCACTCTTCACTGACCTCCACTTGGACATTGAGCTGTTAACCACAGCATTGTGAGTGTGGGCATCCGGCCAATTCCTTATCCACCAAGTGGTCCATCCGTCAAATCCATGATTCACCAGTTTAGAGACCATGATGTCATGCAGGACAGTATCAAAAGCTCTGTACAAGTCCAGGTAGATGATGTCAGTTGCTCTTCACTTACTCATCAGTGCTGTAACTCCATTACAAAAGGCCACCAAGTTTGTCAGGTGTTATTTGTCCTTAGTGAAGCCATGCTGGGTGCCACCAATAACCTCTTTATTTTCCATCTGCCCTAGTATGGCCTTCTGGACTATCTGCTCCTTAATCTTGCCAGGCACAGGGGTGAGATGGACTGCTTTCCAGTTTCCCATCACTTCCTTTGTCATCTTTTTGAAAATGGGGATGATGCTTCCCTTTTTCCAGTCAGTGAGAACTTCACTAGACTGACTTGACTTTTCATATGTGATGGAAAGTAACTTTGAAATTTCATCCACCAGTTCCCTGAGGACCCTCATTGGGTCCCGTGGACTAGTACACCTTTAGGTTCTTTAGATGATCTCGAACCAGATCTTTCCTTACAATGGATGAAGCTTCCTTCTCATAGTCCTTGCCTTTGAATGCTTTTTCCCTGTCCTTACCTTTGAATTTTCAGCATTAGTGTTATTTATCCCATTACTTAAGCATCTTATTCTCATTATGAAATTGTTACAAAATGCTTCCTCTGTAAATCCTGCAAGTTCTTGCAAAGCAAGAAATCTAACTTCAAAAAACCCAACACAGGCTTTTCTAGTATGGACTGTGGCTTGCACTAATATGTGATTGGTATCATTCAGATTGTTCCAGAGCATGCAGCTTGAGGTACAGTTCTGACATCTTACAGTTTAATTTTATAGCACAGGTCAAGCAAATAATACTGCAAAAATTTTTTTGAGAGCTGTATATAATCATGCCACAAATATGTAATGAGCAGAGATTGTTTCTGCTGGAGCCAAACCCAAACTTGGCATTACCAGCAGTCAAAGCTGCAGTACAGGCATTCTGACTAATGCAATGAAGAAATCTTTCATTGTTCTCCAGTTTTCTCATGACAGTCTTCATATCCCTTGAGCAGCCTGATAGTCCCTCCAAGCCAGTCTGTGATTTCTTTTCCCTTCCATGTAAGATCTGCTGACTACTAATGTAAAGAAGTCATTTGCTGGGGCTCTCCTAGCTCTCTTTCCCCTGCTCTCCTTTTTTCCTTTTAGGAGTGTGTAGCCCAAAGCACCCTTCCAGGAAAAGACATGACAGCAAAGCAGAAACAGTCTGTGCAGAACATCTGTTTGGGAGCCTTCCTAAAGGCAGATCCCCGCCGATTGCTGATGGAAATCATCTGCGGTTCAACAGAAGGCATGAGCTGTGTGACCTTTCAGATCTTAAATACTAAGATTTAAATTGCATGGGTCCCACTTGTTCACTATCTGCTTTTAAATATCAGGTGAAACATAAACAACCTCAGACCTCAGTATCAGTAACAAGGATGCATTACAAAAAGGTTGTGTTTCTCTGCAGTTAGGACACAGATGTGCTTTATAGATAGTAGTATATGAATATATGCAGTTTGTTTCTGTCTCAAGACTTCTCTGATGCAACATCACCACGTATGAGCACAGTGCATATTTTCTGTCATTCTTTCCGAAGGTCCTCCTCCATATTGATCAAACCCAAATGTACCAATCTAAGAGAACTTCTGTGTTTTGTTGCCAGGATGAAGACAGCAATTTGGTGACTGTCCAAGTATATTAAAAATTAAGAGCTTAGTAAAATATTTCAGATTACAATATTAGAGATACTACAGTGCATTTCCTGCCTAAGGGAGGGGAATTGTGTGGTAGCTCTTGACAAACAGCCTTTCTGAACTGGAAACTCTTGTATTTTGCCTGGATTTTGCCCTAAGTTCTTCAATGCTGTAGGACATAAAGCAAGAATATTAGTAATTTATATTTCCTGAGCTACCCAGCATGACCTTGAAATATGTGAAAGGACAAGCTACAGGTCAGGCTGGGGAAAGAAAAAAACATCTGCAGGAACTCCAAGGCAGGAGGCAGATAAAGAAAAGCTTCTCTTTTTTTAATTCCAAAATAGAGTCTGGAAGAAGTGCTGAGAGGAGATAAACTGGACAGTGGCCCAGGCTGAATTTCAGATCCTCAAGGGCCCCTAAAATCAATAGGCAAGCTTCGTACATATACATAACCAGCAGGTTGAGAGGAGAGATTCTTCTTTTCTATGTGATGCTTATGTCCCATTTTGGACATCTCAGAATAAGAGGGTTATGGGCAAGTCATGGTGGTCCAGCAGAGGCCAACAAAGATGGTTGGGACTGGGCTGTGTCATATACGGAGGGGCGAGGCATGGAGTACAGAAGGCAAAGAGAATCTCGTTGCTGCCTTCAGCTCCCCAAGGGGTGAATGTTACAAGGAAGACAGAGCCAGACTATTCTCAGAAGTGCAGAGCAAAAGGGGGAGGCATAAAATTAACCATCTGCAGCCAAGGAAACCCTGTTGGATACAAACCTGCAGATAAAGTGATTAAACACTGTAAGCAGGTAGCCCATGGAATGTGTGTGCTCTCCATCCTTGTAAGCTGCTGCATTAGACCAACTCTTGAGCAGCCTAACTGAACTTCAAAGTTATCTGTGCCCTGAGCAACTGGTGGGACCATATGGCCTCCAGGAGAAGAATGATGTGCACCTTTTGGAAAGCGACAAAATGTACCAATCAAGAAATAGTAGAGAAAATCAAAGAGGACCCCAGTGAAACAGATCATTCATGAGACCCTTAGCCTGCAGCATCTTCCCCAGTGGCAAAGAAGCCTTACTACATGTAGCATCCCAGGAGATAAATGTTGGTTGGGTGAGGTTTACATTTATCTTGGGTTCAGAGAGGATCCATAAGGAGTAAAGTATTTAGAAACTTGCCATATGTATTTTCAAGTAAATGGTTATTTTTTCACACCAGTATCAGAAATAAAACACCCTTACTCATTTAAATTAATAGCCCTGTAATTCTCCTCACTGCATTGGAGGCCAGACCAGATGATGGGAAAGACAAGTTACTTGGTGCCAGCTGACTTTGCAACTTCTCCTGATGAGCAGAAAATCCTTCTCATCAGCAGAAGCCTGTATATATTACAGCTACCACTAAAATTACTTCAAGGGTCATAATTCCCTACAGGCAGCCTTCTAGAAAATACTCTTAGTGAAAACCCAGGATATATTTGTATCTCTTGTAACAGAACATCCTGAATCAGTGAATCATAGAATCTTAGAATGGCTAGGATTGGAAGGGACCTTAAAGATCACCTATTTCCAACTCCTCTGCATAGGCAGGGACACCTTCACTAGCTCAGGTTACTCAGGGCCTCCTCCGTGGGCAGCCCTTTCCAAAATCTGATCACTCCTTCAGTGAAAAACCTTTTCCTAATGTCAAGCCTAAACCTCCCCCGAGGGAGCTTAAGACTGTGACCTCTTATCCTGTCTCCAGTGTCCAGGGAGAAAAGTCTGACCCCAGCCTGACTGCAACCACCTTTTAAGTAGTTATAGACAGTGATATGGTCACCCCTGAGCCTCCTCTTTTCCAGGCTAAACAGACCCAGCTCCATCAGCCTCTCCTCATAGGGCTGACCTTCCAGGCCCTTTACCATTCTAGTTGCTCTTCTCTGGACTCGTTCCAGCACCTCGACATCCTTCCTAAACTGAGGGGCCCAGAATTGAGCACAGTACTCCAGGTGAAGTCTAACCAGTGCCGAATACAGGGGGAGGATAACCTCTCTTTTATTGCTGGCCGCATCATTCTTGTTGCCAGCCAGGATGCCATTAGCCCTC
>VZRI01001949.1:6928-20747 GCA_013397515.1 Upupa epops
TATAAAGGAAATACATATAAATATAAAGGAAATATATATAAATATAAAGGAAATACATATTTATTCTATGGAATCACAGAGCCACTCAGGTTAGGAGAGACCTCCAAAGGTCATCTCATGGTAGATATAAAAATATATAAGTATTGATTATGGAGATGTATATAATCTATAAGCATCAGTACGTACATTTCCCTCATGGCACTTTATTATACTGGTGTATACTGGTGCGGAACAGGGGCAGCCAGCATCCAGCTCCACCTTGGATCAGCAGCAGGGTTTTATTTCCCTTCGTCTGAGAGCTCTAGCGATGAATAGAGGGAGGAGATCCGGGGCTGGGATGCTCCTGCCAAGAATGATTTGGAGGCCTCGATTAGTCAGAGCGTTTTTATTCCTTACTGGAAGCTCCAGAGGAGCCGGTGGCAACGTTCTCTCAGGTCTGCATAATTTTCAAGGGTCGCTCATGTGAGCAGCTCCACTTCAGGATGGATTTATTTCTCTCTCCCTCACAAAAAGAGGTCCTTGCCCCTGGCAAGTGGCCGTGTGGTGGTCACAAGGGTGTTGGGGTTGCTGTTTTGGGGTGGGAAGGGAAAGGATGCTGCATCGCAGCCAGTGCTTTCGCAAGGAGCCCACTGCGCCTGGCACTGTGGGAGAGGCGTAAGGGATGCCCCTCTGCACTGTCTCTGTGTGGGTCCAGGCAGGCACAGGGTGTTGGGACCATCCGATGTCTTCCACCTTCCTTCCAGCCCAGCATCTCTGTCCCCCACCCTGCCCTTCCTAGCAGGGAACCAGTTTGGGAAGTGTCTCTGTGTTGCTCGTGGATGAGCCAGCCCAGGAGGAGGTAGGAGACCACTTTGGTTTGAGATCCTGGCACTGCTGGGAGGAGGTAGGGTGGAGGGATGGAGACCAGCCAGCTTCCTAGCTATGCAAACAACCCACACCCATGTTCGGTGTTTATCCCTGCCGAGCCCGTCACCATGGTATCTGGGCACCTTTTGCCAAGGTGAGTTGAAGCCGATGGAGCGGATCCTCTGCCAAACCCCAGGCTCTCTAGGCATGTGTCTGGGAGGTCTCCTACATCAGTTGGATCTTCCAGAGCTGCTGCTGCTGCTGCTGTTGGATTGTGTGCTGCTACCTTTAGACCCCTGCTGCTCTCAGCACTCTCCCAGGCCATCAGCTTCTCTAAGCAGGTGCATCCTCACCTCTGCCGTGGGGTTTCCTGGCACAGTGCCACTCTGGCAGCCAGAGCTGTGCTGGATCATCTGCCTTGATGCAGGATTTGCACCCTCCTGCATGATGGGTCTGTGGCTCTAGGCTACTGGGGAGCAATCCAGGGACTGGGGTGGTTCCTTCAGGAACAAGACATGGGATCTGGGTCATCAGCTGGTGGTCTGTCACGTTCTCCTCACTGTTGAGGTGCTCTGTCGCTCTTGTCCTGTGGTTTAGGCTAAGCTCTCCCCCGGTGAGAAGATTTGAACCTCCTAGGTGGAAATGAAGAGGAGAGGAGAGGTGGGGAGAAGAGAGACTGGAAAAAGAGCAAGGAGGGAAGAGATGCAAGAACATGTTTTGTCTGCGAGGCATTCAGCTGGAGGAGAGAGAGGGGGGAAGAAGAGGAGAACATTTTAATTATCAATGTTGAGCAATGCTGAAGTGGGAAATTTCCCCTCCTGCCCTACCTTCAAGCTGCTGCCCTGGCCGCTCGCTGGTGGTGTGTGAGAGGAGATGAGTCACGTTGGCTAATCCCTGTCTCCTGACTCCTAGCAGGTCTGGCTGCCTCTGTCTTTATCAGGGAGGTGCTGGATGGGATCAGCCTCGGAGAAGGGCGACTGCATTGGTGAAGGGGCTAGAGAGGAGCAGCTATGTGGGCAGGGGCTGGTTAGCCTGGAAAAGAGGAGGGTCTTTGAGGAAGGACATTTGGACATAGCAGGTCTGAACAAGAGCAGCAAGGCTGGGGAAGGAGGAGAGGCTCCCATGAGGGGATGCTGAGGAGATGCTGGTTAGTCTGAATTAAAGGAGGCTGAGACGACCTTCTTGCTGTCTATAGCTACCTGAAGGGAGGTTGGAGAGAGGTGGGGGTTGGTCTCCTCTCACTAGGAACAAGTGACAGGACAAGAGGAAACGACCTGAAGCTGCATCAGGGGAAACTGAGGTTGGACAGGAGTGTGGAGGGGGGATGGAGTCGCCATCCCTGGCTGTGTTCAAGAGCTGCAGAGATGTAGAGCTGGGTGACACGGTTTCAGGGTGGGTCTGGTGGTGGATTTAGTACAGTAGGGTACATGGCTGCACTTGATGATCTCGAAGGGCTTTTCCAACCTAAATGAATCAGTGCTTCACAGACCCTTCTGAATCCCTTAACAGTGCGAGGTGGCACCTCGGGGACATCAGAGCATCCCAGGGCAGAGAGGAGGGTCTGTGATTTACACCAGCGTGAGGAACACGGACCATGACATCCAGGCTCAAGCTTGCTCGGGTTCCTTCTGGCAACTGCTGCCCTTTTAGTCCTGATGGAAGAGAAATCAGAGAGCTCAGCTCCTCCGTGCCTTAGTTTCCCTGGATGTAAATCACAACACCAGTCACCTTCCGTGGGTCTTGGTCTGAGACAACACTCGGGGGGTGCTCTGGATACAGGGTGGGAAATGGAATGCCAAGTGAACCGGGTGATTCTCTACTCGTGGTTGCGATAGTCCAGCCTTTCCCCACCGTGTACAGAGCCCTTTGCAAACAGTTTTGTTGCAATTAATTATGGTGTAATTAAACCAGAGCGACACTGCTAACTAAGGGCAAAATCTTGTGAAACAAACAGTGTTTGGGCTGGGTTTGTAATTGCTTCGAGTTCCCCAGATACAAATTAGACTGTCAGGGCTTCCTGATTTACGACAGAGCAATAAAAGCACCGATAACTCAGGGCAAGAGCTGCCTGCGTGGGTTGGAGGTGTGGAGGGCCGTATCCTGTCAGCTCTCCTTGGGGGTCTCCCTGAAGTATGGGCTCTCCTTGGATCACAGACTTATCAAGGTTGGAAAACAGCGTCGAGATTCTTGCTATCCTACAACCCCAAACCACTAGCCTGAAGCACTCTGCTGAAGCCTTCCAGGGATGGTGCCTCTACCCTCTCCCTGGGCAGCCTCTTCCAAGGCCTCCCCACTCAGTCTGACCTTCCACTGGAGCTGCTTATCCTAGTTCCTCTGGTCTTATCGCTAGTCCCTGGGGAGAAGAGGCCAACCCGCACCTCACTCCCATCTCCCTTGAAGTTGTTTTGGAGAACAACAAGGTCTCCACTTCCTCTTCTCCAAACAGAACATCCCCAGCTCTCTCAGCCTTGAACAGTGAGGTTCTCCTTGAAGTGCCAGCTCTTCCTTCAGCTGTGGGGTTCTCCTTGAGTTACGGATGCTCTATATAAAGCCTGGGTTCTGCCTGTAGTGTCCCATGGCTAGGAGGACACAGTCGGCACCGGCTGTCCCCCTGTGCTCCATCACCAAGTCTTCTCCTGACTTTTCTTCTCCAGAGAGGCAGCAGTAGTTGCAACTCCATCCTGAGCAGAGGGACACAACTGACAACAGCCAGCAGAGCCCGCAAGGTGAGCAGCCTGATCTCATTCACCCATGGTAGTCCTGGCTACGGGACAACACGGAGCAATTCCTGGTGTCCAAGGGTTTTGATGGATGCAGACGGTCCCAGCGCAGGTGAGCGGGCAGGGCTTGGCTGTTCTGTATCTCAGGAAGGTGGTGCTGCCTGGTGCTTCTCAGGCTGTCTTGTGGGGCCGTGATAAATGGTGCTGGAGCAGGATGACTCAGTTAGGGAAGGTGATCTGCAGTGGGAATACAAAGAGGTTGTGCCCTTATCTGCTTCTCCGGAGGGGACTGGGCATTTTTTGGTTGAAAGCTCCGTTTCCTCTGCTTGGGTTTGCAGCAGAACTTTGTTGTCGTGGAGGAAGTCCCTTTCCAGATTAGAGGGCTGGGGTGGGTGTTTTCTCAGCTGTAATTAAAAGGAGTGAAGTTGTGACTTTGTGGAGATGAACTCTTGCCTCCCAAGCATTCGGGGATCATCGGAGTTAATGAGCTCCAAGAGATGCAAGCGAGAACCCCGAAGCATCCAGACGTGGATGCCTGGCATTTAAAAGGGAGGGAGGGAGGCTTCTTGAGATCAAATGAAGCAGGAGATGAGGCTAAAGCATCAGTTCTTACAATTAAACCCCTCCGTGTTCACTTTTGACCCTAACAATGGGGTTTGACCTTTGAGTCGCTGTGTGACACTGCTTCCAGTGCTATCCTGAGCCCACTCTGTCCCAGCAGCCAACACAAACTCCTGTGGTGCTTGTATCATAGCCCCAGCTTGGAAAAGACCTTCAAGATCACTGAGTCCACCCGTGGACCCAGCTGGTCACTGCTAAACCCTGTCCCTGAGCTCCAGATCTCCACAACTAGGAAACAGAGGCAGGGATGGCAATTCAACCCCCTCCCTGGGCAGCCTGTGCCAAGGGCTGAGGGCTTTGTCCGGGGAGAAGTTTCTCCTCCTGTCCAACCTAACCTTTCCCTGGTGCAGCTTGGGGTCGTTTCCTCTTGTCCTATCCCTTGTTCCTTGTGAGAAGAGACCAACCCCCACCTCTCTCCACCCTCCTCTCAGGCAGCTGTAGACAGCAAGAGGGTCTCAGCCTCCTTTCCTTCAGACTAACCAGCATCTCCTCACAGGAGCCTCTCCTCCTTCCCCAGCCTCGTTGCTCATCTTTGGACCTGCTATATCCAAATGTCCTTCCTGTATTGAGGTGCCAATTCCACCCCCCAGCCCACCCCACTCCATCCCACCCCACCGGCAGCCACGCTCCTGCTCTGAATACTAAATCCTCCGGCAGCCGAGAAGGGAGCCCCATCCTCTGATTAATTTGAGCTGCTCTTATCCTGGTTTCAAAGTAATTGTCTCTCCTGTCCACAATTTTCTCTCCTTACATTTCGCTGCATATTTATTAGGGTTTTGGGAGGCTAGCTGCAGCCACATTAAACCAATTTACTCCTTGAAATGTCTGACCTTTGATCTGCCAGCCGCTGCCTTTCGGAGCCGGAGAAAGAGCCTTTAATAACCTGGCACATGAAAGCCTCGCTGCCTCGCCTGTCACTCGCACACCCCAAGTCCACTTAATAAACTATAGGATGAATCAATTATCGCCTAATAATTATTACCTACATTTTTGCTGCTAGACAAGAAGAGGGGTGGGGGGTTTTTGTTATTATAATGGGTTCTTTCCCCCCCACACACCGCCCCGTTGCCTTTAGAATCTCCCTCTAGAGAACAAACTAACTGGAGCTCTAACTCCTCTTCCTCAAGCAGCATCTTCCAACAAGTTCTGGTGTGGGTTCTGAGGGGGTTCCTGTGGGTTTGGTGGGGTTTTTTTGTAGACTCAATGAGTGCATCTCGTGTTAGGAGGCTCTGCAGCATCGCTCCACAGCCTCCAGCCACAGGAGGCACGGGGGAGGAGAGCTGGGTTAGTGGGTTGCAAAGGGCTTTGCTGCAGGTGTTCCTGCTGTTTTCCAAGCAAAGGCGTTGAGGCAGGGGGGTGTTGTGACACCTCCTTCTCAGCAGGGTTGGAAGCAGCCCCCTCAAGGATCATGCTGCTCACTGTCATCACCTGGGTACCTTTGTGCAACAGGACTGGGTGCTCCTGCATCTTCAATAGAGGCTTTGGGCGACCAGGTCTGGTGAGAGGTGTCCCTGCTTATGGCAGGGGGGCTGGGACTGGGTGATCTTTGAGGTCCCTTCTGACATAAACCCTTCTGAAGGAGTCCTGCTCCTGGGGTGGTGCCTCACCTCCTGACCCATGGAAAGGATAAAGCAGGGAAAAGACCCCTTCCAGTGGGTAGTTGGCACTGTGGTGACAGCTGGCTGTCCGTGCCATGATGTGAGCAGCTCACATCATCGTGGTGGCAACTTCCAGCCATGCTGGGTACATTTCCTTTCACAACCTTTCCCTGTGTTGGAAGTGACCAGTATGTTGTCTCTTGTCACTTTGGAGCCACCGAGCAGTCAGGGGTTAAAACAGAGGCAGATGTGGCCAAGCTGCTGTTGAAGTGAGGATGTGGTGGTCTGTCTGGTGCTCCTCACCTCCCCTCCTGCAGTAAAGACATTAGTCCTGGTAGTGCTGAGATCAGCAGTGACTCTGGGCTTCACAGGGGGTGAACTTCTTCCCAGGGAGGGTCCCGGAGCCCTGGACCAGGCTGCCCAGGGAGGTTGTGGAGTCTCCTTCTCTGGAGACGTTCCAGCCCCGCCTGGCTGTGTTCCTGTGCCACTGGGTCTGGGTGATCCTGCTGTGGCAGGGGGATTGGATTGGATTGGATGATGTTTCCAGGTCCCTTCCGATCCCTAAGGATTCCAGGATTCTGTGAAATGGGCTGGCAGAGTTTAGTCACAGCTCTTACAGTTTCTGACACCTACAAGGTTTCCTCATGCATTGCCCTGCCACATCTCACCCAGGAGATCCATCACCCTTCCTGCAGCATCCTCCCAGGACAGATCAGGAGGGGACCATGTCCTGGAGGGTGGCCTTAGCAACACATGTGTTTTATGTGTTATTCATGGTCTTCCAATCTTCACATCTCTTACAGAGCTGCTTAACTGCCCCAGGCTTTCACAAAGTGATGGAGAAGGGCTGACAAGAGCAGGAGGCCACCCAGGTCTCCTCTCTTTGCATTAAGGTTCTTGGGGTGACTTCTTGTTTGCTGTGTAGGGAGGGATGTGCACCTGACATCCCCAGCAGCATTGAACAGGAGCTGTATCTTGGGTTTCAAGGGATGGAGGAACCGTCTGTTGCGTCTGTGCTGACTTGGCTCAGAGAGGAGCTGGTTGATAGCCTGCAGGATTCATCTACAGGAAGGCTGTTGAAACTGGGAAAAAAAGAAGCTGGGTGAAAAAGAGGTGAAGAAAACCAGGGAGGCTTGGAAATGCTGGGGGTTGGTCATACTGTTTAACTCACTCTGGAGTCTGTTAACAACATTGATTACAGGATCCATGTGTTGGGTTGGAAGGGACCTCCAAAGTCCAACCCCACTACAACAAGCAGGGCCATCTCCCACCAGAACAGGTTGCCCACAGCCCCATCCAGCCTGACCTTGAGTGGCTCCAGGGATGGAGCCTGCACCCCCTCTCTGGGCAGCCTGATCCAGGGATCCCTCGCCTGGGTGGCTGCATCCCAGCTGTGATGCCCCTTATCCAACCCTAAATAGAGTCATAGAATAAGATTGGAAGAGACCTAGAAGGTCATCCAGCCCAACCATCAACCCACCATTCCCACTAAATCCATGGATACTCAGCCTATGGCTCCCACCTTACCCCATTCGTGTGGGTGAGGGCAAACTCAAGCCTGTTTTACCTTGAGTTTTCCTCCTTGGCAGATGAAATTAAAACTCCCTGCCATCACTTTTCCTGTGACCACAGGGGATTTAGGGTGGGAACATCTAGGATTTGGCTGTGGCGTGGGCAGGAGCATCCTGTGGACCCCAGAGAGCCATCCCTTGGGCGGTGAAGGGCTGGGGCTGCTGCAGAGATGCCGCAGATGCCTCCCTCCAGCCCTGCACTGCATAATTCCCCTGCAAAGGTAGATTTGGTTTCTATTAATAAGGGGATAATAGCATGGGAAACCTGGCTGTGGAATAGCCCCTACCCAATTACAGCGGTCGCTGGGCTACAGCAGCTGCTTCCCTGCAATTATCCCACCGCTCGCCGGTGCAGATCTTTATTCTTAGAAACAGAGCCCCAGGCAAGGTCAGGGGGGACCCTGCGGCCCATAGTCCCCAGATGGGGGATGCAGGACCTGAGATGAGGACGGCAGCGACACCTCAGTGTCACCCATCGGGGAGGACAAGGCAGGAGCAATGAGCTCCCAGCCCCAGACGTGAGGGTGCAGCAGGGCATTGCCCTGTTTTGCCCTTAACCCAACTAGTGCAGGGTGTAGGGGGGTGTCCTGGTGACTCCCATGGGGAGCAGTGGTGACTGATGTGGGGTCCATAGCAATCAGCCTTAGTTTTCTGGGGGGGGGTATGAAATCTTCAACCCAGTCAAGTGTCAGTTTGAGTGGTGACCTGGTAGTGCTGCATAAAGGTTGGACTCGATGATCTTGAGGGTCCTTTCCAACCCAAATGGTTCTGTAATTCAGTGAGTGAAGGCTCAGTCTTTCTTCCAGTATAACTACAGGTTGACTGGAGGCTCTGCTGGTCATCCCTCCCTGGGAACTGGCCCATCCAGCCAACATGAGTAATCACCAAGGCAGGAGATGTGGAGAAGTGGTCTGTAGGGTTGAGACTTGGGGACCTCGGGGTGAGTGTCTGTCCCAGCACATTCCCTAGGTGTTGTAGGCAGCCTCTTTGCTTCTTCATCCCTCAGCTGGGTACCCATAAACACGGATAATGGCCCAGCAGAGAGATGCAGCAAGAAGAAACACCTTTCAGAGCGATGCTCAAAGACAAGCTACCCCAAATCACTCTAAAAAACACGAGACAACCTTCTGAACGCTGTGAAGAGGTGAACAGGGGAAAGAAATATATATCAGGGATAAAAGGTGATGCTCACGGGGCAGGAATAAAACCTTTCTCATGAGAAAAGCCCAGCTCTGGTCTGTGCTGCTTCAAATTAAGTTTTCAGTTTCCTAAAGGCAGCAGACAACGCTTCACTCAATTTTCTCCCCACTGTCATTAAAACTCAAGTGTGTTGTCTGGATATAGTATTTTGCCCTACCTTAAGAGCTCTAATCTTTTTAGGACCATTTCTCGCTGCTATCTGCAGACACTCGAAAGCCTCCTCGACCGCCGAGTGAAATACAATCCCTGTCTTGGGAAGCTTTACCTCCCCTTTGTCTTCTGCAAAAGACAGAGGGGGAAAATAACCGCTTAACAAATCTTGCTAGGTCTGGAATTTTNTCTGCAGCTATCATTTGTCGCGGCAGCTTGCTTTCTCCCGGTGCCACCCGCCTGTTGCAGGGAGATGGCGAGGAGCCTTTATTGTTTGCTGAACAATTCCCTGCAATTTGCTGGTCTCTATTTCTTTCGGGCTCCTTTAATCCTTTATATTTTTTTTTTTCCCTTTCTTTCTTTTTTTTTTCTCTCTCTCTCTCTTTTTTTTTCTCCCCCCTCTCGCAGCCGCCACCGCTTATTTTTAGCCGTCTCATGGCCATTCTCATTTCTTCCCCAAAACTGTTTATGGTTGTGAAAAGCTCCACTTCACTGCTAATAGTACCTTTAGTTGAGCATCCCTGGTTACCTACGGAAACCTCCGTGCCCTCTCCACCACCCTCCCAGGCTGAGTGCAGAGTGCAACGAGCTGCTATTCTCTGCTGTCTTGACTTTCCCCAGGGCTCTCCTTCAGCCTTCCTTGCAAACCCACTTTCCCTTCCTTGCCCAAATCACTTTGGCGATGAAAATCCCAGGAATTATGACTTCCCAGCGGTGCCCAACCCCTGCCAACGCGGCTCCTTTGGGTGATTTACGTTACTGAAGGGCTGCCAGCAATGGGCTGAGCCACCCTCCTACCCGGCTGATGCCATCGACCGTGAGGTGTGGGGGCAAGGTTCTGCATGGGGCAGCCACCTGGCATGTGGTGGCCCTGATCTGGAGCTCCTCTGAGCTTTATGGTGCCTCTCTGTCCTCTTAGGAAACACCTGAACTGTAGGTGGGATCCGAGTGTTTGTCTAGATAAGGGGGTGAGCTGAGATTTGGAAGAGCTGATGCCAGCCTCTAGCTCTACCATGGGCTTCCTCCATGGCCTTTGGCACATCAGTGAGTATCTCTGTTCCTCATCTGAACATCTTGGAGGACCTCACGAGCTGTTGGGTCTGGAGAACCTCAGGAATGATTAGGACTGGAGGATCACAGGAATGATTAGGTCCAGAGGACCTCAGGAATGATTAGGACAGCAGTACCTCAGGAATGATTAGGTCTGGAGGGCTTCAGGAATGATTAGGACTGGAGGACCTCAGGGATGATTAGGTCTGGAGGGCTTCAGGAATGTTTAGGTCTGGAGGATCTCAGGAATGATTAGGACTGGAGGATTTCAGGAGTGACTGGGACTCAAGGACCTCAGGAGTGATTAGGACAGCAGTACCTCAGGAATGATTAGGTCTGGAGGATCTCAGGAATGATTAGGTCTGGAGGACCTCAGGAATGATTAGGACTGGGGGACCTCAGGAATGATTAGGTCTGGAGGATCTCAGGAATGATTAGGTCTGGAGGGCCTCAGGAATGGTCTGGAGGATCTCAGGAATGATTAGGACTGGAGGACCTCAGGGATGATTAGGACTGGAGGACCTCAGGAATGACTGGGATGCGAGGACCTCATGAATTAATGAGTCTGGTGAACCTCATGAATTGTTAGGACTGGAGAACCTCAGGGATGATTAGGTCTGGAGGACCTCAGGCATGATTAAATCAGGAGATATCCTCGTTTTGATGCTTTACTTTGGTTTTCCTCTTCAACGCTGCTGGTGCCCCCCCAGAGCTGCATCTTTAGTTGCCGTTTTCACGAGCACCGCGGCAACTGCTCAGAGATTTAAGAAGAGACTAAGACAAGCTGGTGGGGTCTGTTAATAACCAACCAACATCAGCAAAAGCCATAGGGTTATTTCTTCTATCTCCTCCTAACAACCTGATCCATTCTCTTCCTCCCCACGAACTAGGAGTAGATTTACGGCTATGAAAACAAACTTGGCCATGATGAGATCTTGTCGCTTGATTCTCTCTCTACAGCGCCCCGCACAACTCTGTAGTTGTCAGAAGGTAATGAATTACACATTCAGCTTTTTCCATCCACTCTGTTTAGTTGGAATTTTAAGGGTTGCTAGTTTTTTTCCTTAAGAAAACTCTCAAATCCAACCCAAAACGCAACTCCCGTTGCCTTTACGTCGGCTTCTTCCAGAAGAAGGGATGAAACTAATCTCTGTGAGCGGCGACGGCGTGGAACTGCCCCAGCGATGTTCGTGTTCAGGCACATCTTTGAGGGGTTGGGGTTTTTTTTTTCACTACACAAGGAAAATGTCGATGTTTCCTGGTTTGAGAGACGGTATTTACCGATTCTTACGCGGAGCTGGATGTTAATTGTCGTCGGAGGTTGGGTGTAGGCGAATCATTGTATAATGCCCACACCCTTCGGGTGGCTTTAGGGTGCGGCGTTGTCTTTGCCTCACCGTGCAGTTTTAAGATGTATTATTACCCAAAAGGAACACACCCTTCCGTGCTTCGTTGTTTTTATTAGGGATCGCTCTGAACCAGCGCTCCGAGCACCTGGCAGGGCCGCCGGTGGATGTGGAGCTCATAACTCGGGCTCGCCCGGGCTTCACCCTGGGGTTCCCTGTGGAGGAGCTCTCAGCAGTGGTGCTTTGTGTTGGGAGGGGGTCAATGGGGACATCTCAATAGGCAAAAGCATCCAGCATGGCTAGATATCACCAAGGACTTGGGTTCATCTTATGTAGACTGAGCTACGAGACAGAGCTTACCTAGATGGAGCTTTCCATGACGAGTAGCAGGAGGAGGTAGAGAAGTGGGAAAGGTATTTCTGTTGGGACTGGACAGGGCAGGAGAGAATTTCCCCTTTGCACAGGATGCGTTCTGACCTCTGTTGTAAGGACTTTGGCTGGACTTACCCCACTCAAGGGTTTTACAGGTCATAGGCAGAAATCCCTCCCTGGGAGGGGGCTGAGGTGCTAGAACAGGTTGCCCAGGGAGGCTGTGACTGCTCCATCATCTCTGGAAGGATTGAAGCCCATGCTGGATGGGACTCCGGACAACCTGGTCTGGTGAGAGGCGTTGTTGCCCATGGCAGGGGGTAGGGACTGGATGATCTCTGAGTTTCTTTCTGTGACTCTAGGATTGAGTTTCCCACCTTTCCATGAGATGAGAATCATGGTAACAACCCAACCTTCTTCTACGTGGTGCAAGCTGTTGGTGATCACAAATACAACCAAAGCTTTTCCCTAGCAAAGCTTTCTCTTGCAAACTGTTCAGGAAAGAGAGGTCCTATTGAAGACCCCTCTTCGTACAGACCCCTGCATAAGCACAGTGGGTGTCACATCTTATCCACCCTGCCATGGCCATTGTGGTGGCTCTTCCACCATTTCCACCTGGTCAACCTTCAGGAGCTTTCATGATCTCAATGATGACCTCCTCATCCCTTGGTGACACTGTCTTCTCCAGCCACCCAGTTCTCCTTCTGGGAAGGGTTTTAATACTTTCTCTTGCTTGAAGTAGAGGACTGTATTAAAATGAAACTCATCCAAGGCGACCTGACAGAGAAGTCTCACCTTTCCCCACGCCACATGATTGAATAGGGGGGCAAAGATGCAACCCCCTTATTAGAGTGATATAATTTTCCATCTCAAATAGGAACCAGGGATATTTTAATGATTGAGCTCATTAGGTGGACTTTCCACTTAAAGTGTCTGTCTGGCAATTAAGGCTGGGAAAAGCATGACTGATGACCACACCTTCTGTGACTTAATGGGGAGTCTGAAGGCTGATCTTATTATCACACTGATACAGTCTGTGATAAAAAAGAATTGAAGATACTCTCCAGAGATTTATTTGCCCATTAGGAAGCTGCCAGGAGAAGGTTAAGGGAACTTGTAAGGTCAAAGCTGAACAGAGAAAAGTACTAAACGCTTGGGATTTGGGTGGGTAGGAACCAGAGTTATCTGCTCTTTGCTCTGTCACCGACCTGTTACGTGGCCTTCACCACGTTGCTTTGGTGATGACCCC
Source organism: Upupa epops (assembly GCA_013397515.1). NCBI lineage: Eukaryota > Metazoa > Chordata > Aves > Bucerotiformes > Upupidae > Upupa > Upupa epops. Next base: position 19,649 of record VZRI01001949.1, read on the forward strand.
TCCCTGGAAGTGTTCAAGACCAGATTGGCTGGGGATTTGAGCATCCTGGTCTAGTGGAGGGTGTCCCTGATCCTGGCAAGGGGGTAGGAACGAAATGATCTTGAAGGTCCCTTCCAACCTGAACCAGTCAATGAAGCTATGGGGGTTTTTCTTCCAAGTGTAGCTGGTCATCACCTCGTTGGGCACTGTAGTGGCTCTGGAGATGCTTTATGAATCAGCACCACGGCTTTAGCTCAGCACCACCAGTCCCCGCTGCCATCCACTGATGGAGAAGCGTGTGAAATAACACAGCACTGGGTGTAAGGAAGAGATGGAAACGATGGTGATTAGAACAGAGAGATGAAAAAAGCATAGAGTAGAATTTCTCTTCTCCAAGAGCATCCTCATGGGTCCTCAGTGATTCTCTAACCTGTTCCGTCCGCGTTAAAACGTGACCCGCTGTAATATTTTACTTAAGCCTGGTGTTTAATGGACTGGAACTTATTGTAGAGCTCACTGTGCTGGCATCAAACCTCCTGTTGGGTACCATTTTACTGACATTAGCTCGCCATAGCTTGTCACCGATTTTAACAGCGCTGATGGGTTGATCGCCCCAGGATACAGGAGCTGGCTCTTTCAGCTCTTCACTTTGCTTTAGCTTCCTTAAATACAGTCGGGAGAGATAATTCAGCTAAACACGTTTGAGTACAAAGTGAAGCTTTTTGATGACAAGAAGAAAAATAAACCATAACTAGCACGGTGCACGCGGGTCAGTTCTGTCGGGTTAATGGGGGGGGACTGTGCAAAAGGGAAGCGCTTCGTTCCAGTGTTTTCAAAGAGGAAGTCTTGACTTTCACTCCTGGTGTGATTTGTTTGCCTCAATATTTCCTGCTCTTTTTTAAACCAGGAATTTAGGGAAAATGTTTTGTTTCGGGCTGAGCAAGTGAGTTTTTTAGAGATTTGCTGCTCCATCAAGACTTGCTCACTCCTCACCCTCCCACCTCTTTTTCCTTTCGGTTAGGGGGTATCACCAGCTCCAGCCCCATCTGTCCCGTTCTAAAAGCAAAGGAGCCCAGACTTCTCTCATCATCCCTCTGCTCTGTGATTCCTTTGTGCCAAC
>VZRI01001949.1:26832-40120 GCA_013397515.1 Upupa epops
TCCCTGATTTTTCTGCTCTGTGCTTAGCATCCCCTGGATGCTGAATCTTTAGCAACTGCAGAGGGAAGCTTCAGGCAAACAGTTGGACTTGATCTTGAAGGTCTTTTCCAACCTTGATGATTCCATAGATTCTAAACCCCGATGCTGCTGACCATTCCCAACGGCTGCAGCCACCGCTACCAACCTGTGCAAGAGGAGCAGCCCTGCTCGTGGCCTCCCACACCCACATCTGCACTCCGCTCTCGATCACACCCACAGGACCATTACCTTATAATTAAATCTCTTTCCCCTCCCCAACTGGAAGGATTCTGCTATAAACAAGGGTTTTTCTCTAACCATAATTGCGCTCGGCGGAGGGCAAAGCTCTGCAATAACTCGGGGCTTTGTTCTGTGTGCACGGAGCGAGTCCCACTGCCTGTCCTCAGGTATGCCAACAATGCGAGCGGAACTCCCCTCGACCCGACACGAGTCCCAGGGCAGGGTTTGCAAATACAGGAGGTGATCACAACAGGGCTTAAGTGGGGTTTATAAATAAAGTCTTGAAGGATAGACTTGGAAAAGGAAAGTCCCCGGCGTGCCGGTGTCTAGTTGGGCGATGGTGAGCGGTTTTGAAGTGCTGCGTTGGCATGCTGCTGGGCTCCTGCCAACCCTAGGAAGGGCTGGAAGGAGGTATACGTATATATAAACAAAAAATGCAGGCGTTTGGGAGCCTTTTTGGTGAGTTTCTTCAAGGACAAACGAAAGGGATCAACAGATGAGGAGCTGTTGGTGCGAGTCCAGAGGAGGACATGAAAGTGATCAGAGGGCTGGAGCCCCTCTGCTCTGGGAGCAGGCTGAGTGAGTTAGTTCAGCCTGAAGAGGAGAAGGCTCCAGGGGGACCTTATAGCAATGTTCCAAGCCCTGAAAGGGGCTGTGAGAAGGCTGGGGAAGGCTGTTCCCATGGGCAGGGAAGGATAGGATGAGGGGTCATGGAAAAGGGCAGAGTGAGGCTGGACAGGGGGAGAGAGTTGTTGAATCTGAGGGTGGGGGATCCCTGGAACAGGCTGCCTGGAGAAGTGATGGAGACCCCATCCCTGGAGCCACCCAAGGTCAGGCTGGATGGGGCTCTGGGCAATCTGTTCAAGTTCGAAGTGACTCTGCTTGTTGTAGGGGGGTTGGACTGGATGCCCTTTGGACATCCCTTCCAACCCAACACATTCTGTAATGTGGTTTAGAAGTGGCAGAGATGGAAGGTGAGGTAGGTGGGCACAAGGAAATACGTCTCTCAGCCTCTGCTTATATTGTGGTCACTTAATTAAAGAAGTTTCCTCTTCTAAAGAGAATTCAATTATGTTTAAGCAGAGACTGGCCAATGGCATCCTGGCCAGAAGAGTGTGGCCAGTAGGTCAAGGGATGTTCTCCCCCCACTCTGCTCTGCCCTGGTGAGGCCATATCTGGAGTCCAGTTGTGGGTTCTCCATGGAAGGTGGAGATGTCATCCAAGGACGACTGGAGCATCTCCCTTGTGAGGAAAAGCTGAGAGACCTGGTACTCTCTAGCTCTGAGAAGACTGAGAGGGGGTCTCTCATCTTTAAATATCTAAAGGGTGAGTGTGAGACGGACGGGGCCAGACTCTTCACACTGGCACCCAGTGTCAGGGTAAAGAGCTGCAAACATTGACTGGAATACAAGAAGTTCCACCTAAACTTCTTTACTTTGAGGGTGTCAGAGCCCTGGCACAGGCTGCCCAGAGAGGTCATGGAGTCTCCTTCTTGGAGACTTTCCAAACCCACCTGGATGTTCCTATAGGATTTGCTCTAGGGGATTGTGCTCTGGCAGGGCGGTTGGACTAAATGATCTCCAGAGGTCACTCCTAACCCCCACCATGATGTGGTACTGTGATATCATGACTCTCATGGTGCAGTGACTTACACTGCATAGGTTGGTCTGGAAGTTGTAGCCCTTTAACTAGTCTGGTCTCATTATATTGTACTGCTCGCCCTAAGCAGATGCTGTAAGAGCTGTGCAGATGTTGCATAACTCATCCAGCTGTGCCAACGGGAGGTGATGCCTCTCTCCTCTAGGCATCAGCTTCTGTCTCTGTGCTGCTAGAGCTGTCATCTCTGGGTTCCCTCCACCAGGGTGCCCCCATCAGTTGGAAGAAACTTGGTTGTTGCTTTTCCTCATCAGAAATCACAGGATCATCAGCATCACAGAGTGTTAGGGTTGGGAAGGGACCTAGAAAGATCATCCAGTCCAATCCCACTGCCACAGCAGGATCACCCAGACCAAGCAGCACAGGAACACAGCCAGGTGGGGCTGGAACGTCTCCCGAGAAGGAGACTCCACAACCCCCCTGGCAGCCTGGTTCAGTGCTCTGGGACCCTCCCTGGGAAGAAGTTCCTGCAGATATTGATAGGGAACCTCCTCTGTTCCAGCTGGCACCCAGTGCCCCTTGTCCTAGCATTGGGTGCCACTGAGCAGAGCCTGGCTCCTTCCTCCTATCCCCTGCCCTTTCCATCTTGATCAACAGGAATGAGGTCCTCCCTTAGCCCCCTCTTTTCCCAGCTCAAGAGCCCCAGCTTCCTCAGCCTTTCCTCATAAGGGAGCTGCTCTGCTTCCTCCATCCTCTTCATTGCTCTACGCTGGACACCCTCCAGCAGCTCTGTGTCCTTCTGGAGCTGAGAGGCCCAGAACTGGACACAGTCCTCCAGATGCGGTCTCACCAGTGCAGAGTAGAGAGGAGAAGAACCTCTCTCCATCTGCTAACCACCCCCCTTCTGATCCACCCCAGGATGCCATCAACAGCCTCAAAAGCAGAGCTGTGAGGAGTAAACACACTTGGTGGATGAGAAGCTGGGTGGTCATTTCTTATGACTCTGGATAAGGACAGGACATCTGTCATCAGTCTTCAAGTGCTGTATAGGGGCACAGGTAGTCCTTGGGATAGGGAATCAGCCACCTTGAAACAAGCTGTGCCTGTTCACGCTCTTTAAGTCACCCAACCCCATGCCAGCATCCTCTTGGTGCCACCAGCACAGAAGCTCACTGTGCAATTGAGGTCCATCTGCAGGACTGTCCTGCAGACCACTGCAACATCCTCATCCTCTTTGCACTGCTGCTAGAACACCTCTGGTATGGAGACAGGCTGAAAGCGGTGGGGTTATTCAGCCTGAAGAGGAGAGGACTCCAGGGGGACCTTACAGTGGCCTTCCAACCCCTGTCAGAAGGCTGGGGAAGGCTGTTCCCAAGGGCAGGGAACAGCAGGATGAGGGGTCATGGTTTGAAGCTGGAAAAGGGCAGGGTGAGGCTGGACAGGAGGAGAAAGTTGTTGAATCTGAGGGTGGGGGATCCCTGGAACAGGCTGCCCAGAGAGGAGGTGGAGGTTCCATCCCTGGAGCCATTCAAGGTCAGGATGGATGGGTGAGAGCTGGCCCTGCTTGGTGTAGAGGGGTTGGATGTTGAAGTGGATGCCCTTTGGAGGTCCCTTCCACCCCAACACATTCTATGATCCTTCAGTGTGTAGTTGCCTGTTAAACCCCTGTAGCCAGCCCATTGTTGCACCAGCATAAATAAGAATACAGTTTGCCCAAAAAAGTCCCAGAAAAGGTGTCAAATCCATCTGCTCTGCTCCCGAAAGGCCAAATGCTGAGTGAAGCCATCATCATAGAATCCCAGACAGACTGGCCCAGGCTGGAAGGGACCTCAGAGCTCATCTCCTCCAACCCCCTGCCATGGGCAGTGATGCCTCTCAGCCAGACTTGGTTGCTCAAGGCTTCATCCAGCCTGGCCTTGAGCACCTCCAGGGAGGGGGCAGCCACAGCCTCTCTGGGCAATCAATTCCAGAGTCTGTCCACCCTTGGAGTGAAGAGCTTCTTACTCAGATCTAGTCTGAACCTCCTCTCCTTCACTTCCAAACCATTTCCCCTGTCCTATTGCTGGATCCCCTTGGGAAAAGACAGTTGTTGATGGGGTGGGGAGTGGGGGAGAAAAAACCTCCCCACATTAAAATGAGAATCCCAGCCCATCCTCCTGAATGTTTCTTCACGTCATGGGAGAGCTGCAGACAGACTCCAAACACCATCAGCATTTCTGGGTTCCAGCTGGAAACTGCCTGGAGTCCAGGAGAGGCCAAAACAAACAGGCACGACCGTCTCTCTCTGCGTGGCAGAGCCGCTCTTTCTCCTCCTTGTCCCTATTTATTTCTTTTCAAAGAGTTGCCCCACTAAATCCCCTACAAGGGATGAGGTCGGGGTCTTCTCCATGCTTGCCATGGCCAACGCCAACCCTAGTCATGCGCTGGCAACCACATCGCGAGCCGAGCCCCGGGTATTTCCGAGGGCTGTGGGTTTGCGATGCTGCACCGAGGGCTCGTTTGCTGATTCCATTCTAAGCCTCTCAGCTGGTTGAAAAGGAGCTGGAGTGTTGGGATGTAAGGACTCGTCTCACTTGAGGAGACCAATCCTGCAAGACCCCACTTCTGGCTCGCAGGAGCATCGGGTGAAGAGTCGATCCCATGAGTTATCGGGTTCTTCGAGATGAAGCATCTAAGATCTTTTCCTTTGCCTTCATCCAGGTCCTGTATCTTCATCTGTGGCTTTGGTTGGTTTGTTCTGTTGGTCCTCCACCAGCTCTGACCTATATTTACCAAGCTGGGCATGGGTGGGCCCCACGGATTGCTCAGGCGGGTGAGGCTTTGCGGGATCAGGGTTGAGCCGACGACTCAGCTGCTGTTGAACTTTCTAGCAGGTTGGCAGAGATACCAGGGGCTTTGCTCAACAGAAGGAGCTGAGAGACAAATGAGAACTGGATTTGACCCCCCTCCTCCTTTCCCCAGTCCTTGGTTTAATTGCTCTGTAAGCTGGAGAGATGGATTAAATAGTCCCCTGAAGATAGGGAGTTGCCTCTGGATATTTGGTGCTCGAGCTGCATGGTGAGGTTATGCTCATATATTACCTGTGGTCTTCAGAGAGCTCATTAGCTGGATGGTTTTAGTACAGGGAGTCTCGATGAAAGTCTCATCGACCTTCCCTGACTGTCCCCTGCCAAGCCCGGCAGTATTTCCTCCAGAAATGCCCACCTCAGGGGTCAGAGACCTGGGGTTCCAGCGTGGCGGGGACGTGTGATTCAGAGACTCCTTGGCTGGCAGAGGAATTTTCACAGAATCACTGATTAGATTGGGTTAGGAGGCACCTTCAAAACTCATCCAAACCAACNTTCTGCAGGTAGGGACTTGAATTCCCATCCTCTGTTGGGGTTGGCTGTGGCGCCATAGTCCAAGCCCAGGAGTCTGCCCACGGAAGAGACAATAGGGTGGTGGTGCTGCAGGGGCTGTTTGCAGGCTGGATTAGTGCTACACGACAAGATGTTCTGCAGAGGCACCTTCCATGAACTCCCCTCTCCAGAAGACACCTCAGGTCACTTTCAAAGCCAGGTTGGATGGGGCTGTGGGCAACCTGATCTGGTGAGAAGTATTGCTGCCATGGCAGGGAGTTGGGACCGGGTGATCTGTTGAGGTGTCTTCCAACCTAAACCCTCTGTGATTCCACATGGGAACTACTCTGGTTGGGCCATACAGGGGATCTCAGAGCTCCAGGAGGTAGAGAGCAGGGGCTCGCATGAAAACCAGGAAGAAAACCAGTATTTAGAGTCATGTCAGAGTAAAACAGACTGATCTGAGGGTAAATATCCATGGGACCATGACCCTAACGGGTGCCAACGTGGCATGAGGGCAGGGTGGGAGGCAAAAGGTGGGGCTGAGTTTGCATTATGGGGCTTGGCCCAAGGCAAACTGGCTCGTAGAGATGTGCTAGCTCTCGGGGTTGTCCTTGTGAGAGGTAGGATGAGGCTTCTGCTGCCACCTTGGTGCAAGGCTGATGGTTCCTGAGGTCCAGCAGCCAACAGCATTGGGATTGGGATTCCTCCTGCGGGGATGCTGCTGGGAGACACAATGACAGTGACCACCAAGACACTTCTCCATGATGCCCAGGGAGTGCCACAGGGAGCCTCACGGGTGTTGGTCGGACATCCAGAGGAGCAGCTTTGCCTGAGCAGGGTGAGGTGGAGCGTGTCTGCTGCCAGTGCCACCACCACCAACCAGTACCACGGAGCTGGGCCTCCTACCCCACCGCTCCAGAAGCTTGCCCGTACCTGCTCCCAGGCCGATGTTAATCCTGCTCAAACACTGCACCGCCTTCTCCTCGCATTGTTTCACCAAACCCCACACCCAGCACCGAAATAGCGATAACCCCCCCCTTCCCCACCCTCCCGCGGTGACTCAGGCTGGCGAGCAGGCACACATCTGCTTCTGATTTAACGTGCTCGTGCTCTGACCCTTTTCTTTCCAGCTCCCAGAGCCCTCCCCACGCTGCTTTTCTCCTCTGGGGGAGAGAAAACGGAGATGAACCCCCCACCCCTAGGGTGTTGGGGGGGGGGTTTGGTCTTTTTTCTTTGCTTGGCAGCACCCAAACCCCAGGTTTATTTTTAATGCCGAGCTGGTGACAGCCGGTCCCCTCTCCAAGTCCCTCGCAACCCTGTCCACTCCGGAGGGCCACCGGCCAAACCAGTTTTCCATGGTTAAGACGGGCACATTTTTCCAGCGTGGTGGTTGGTTGGGGTTGGTTTTTGGGTTGGGGTTTTGTTTTTTAATTTGAGGGAGGGGGGTAGGTTGTTGCTTTGGGTCAGGAAACCCACCCAGCGCTCCCGTTCAATAGGAACCTTTTGGGTTTTTACAAAAACACCATTTCTTTTGCTTTTTTGGGCTCTACTGAAGAGCAGAGTGAGAGGGAGTTGTTGAAAGGACACTGCCCTGTTCTCCCAGGAGAGTCCAGAATGGGAGGAAAGGGTTGGGCTGGATGATCTTAGAGGTCTCTTCCAATCTTAATGACTCTATGAAATGGCTTTGGGGGGGGGGTTGTTCTGTTTTTAAGGCTCTGCTGGAAGTCCCCCAGCATTAGGGTCGTGTGGTAGCAGTGTGTGTGCCCGCAGAGGGATGCGTCCTCTATAAATATCCCCTACAGCAGGGGCTGGGCAGCTTACACAAGGTGGGAAGGTGGTGTTGGAGGAGAGCAGCTGCAAATGCATGGGTAGAAAAGCCACCAGCAGTGTCACCACACCTTGCAGACCCTCGTAGAACCATTCAGGTTGGAAAAGACCTTCAAGTCCAACCATGAACCCTACAACCTCAAGCTACTAAACCCATCTCTCAAAACATCAGGTCTACCCATTTGTTGAACCCTTCCAGGGACGGTGCCTCCAGCCCCTCCCTGGGCAGCCAGCCTGTTCCAAGGTCTCTCCACTCTTCCTGGGAAGGAGATTCAACCTGACCCTCCCCTGGCACAACCTGACCTGTTCTTCTTGTCCCATCATCAGTCCCTAGGGAGGAGAGGTCAACCCCTACCTCACTCCAACCTCCTTTCATGTAGTTGTAGAGAGCAGTGAGGTCTCCCCTCATCCACAGAGATGCTGGAGGGACCATCAGCCTCATGTTCAACCGAGCCACGTCCATCGTGGGCACATCTCTGGTGGGGATTTTCCTCTTGTCCTGTTGTATTTCTTCTCCTGTGGGTTTTTTTGAAGCAGAACAGTGCATGGGAGGGAGAGCACAGGACTTGGAGTGTGAGATTCCATTAGAGTGGGGATGTTGCACAGGGTGACTACAGGCTCTGTGGTTTCCCCCACTCACACAGGGTTTTATGGGTGATGTATAGGTATGTGTGTGCTTATAGATGTGTAGGAGGGGTGATTTCAGCCAGGACCACTGGCTCTGTGTGTGGACAGGAGAGCATCAAGGCTCCCCCAAGGTCATGTAGAGAGTGGTTAGTGAGGGGTTTGCAGGAAAAAAACCCATTAATAACTGGATATTGACCACCTCCAGCCTTGCATCATAGCCCTAAACCTCATGAGAGGAGCAGCAGGGCCCTGATGCCTGGAGCACCAACCCCTTGAGCTCCAGACCTCAAGGAGATGCTTGGATGGAGGGTGAGGATAAGGCTACGAGGAAGCAGTGTGGTCAGCTGTGACCACCCTATACAGTCCCCTGCCTTGGAACCTGCCAAGACTCTGTGGTTAATTCATTTAGCCCTGCTCTGTGAGCAAACGAAGCCCTCAGAGCACCATCTGGAGCCAGGCTCTGCCTTCCCTGCGTCTCCACTAAGTGTTTGTTTGACCGTTTATCACCGGGATCCCCCTTTGCCAGAACCCACTCATCACATCGGACGGGTCCTGTCATGCAAAGTGGAGACTGAATCAAGCTGCCACCTAGATTTATATAGATCCTGACGCTGGGAAGTGTGGGGTGTAGTTGAAAGAAGCTGAGGAGACGATGCCAAATGTGGCCCTTCAATTATAGGAGGCACTGAAGTCCCTTTTGACCCTGCCAGGGCTCCTCTTTGCATTTATCTGGGGTGCAGGAACTGGTCTCGAGGAGATGGGAGAGCTGTGGGGCTTTGATCTGGTCTTTGTGCAGAGCTGGTGGGTGGCAGCTCCCTGCAGACTCCCGGGATCACAGATTGACTCAGGTTGGAAGGGACCTCATCGACTCCAGCCCCCTGCCATGGGCAGTGACACCTCTCAACCAGACTTGGTTGCTCAAGGAGGGAGGGAGCAGCCACAGCCTCTCTGGGCAGTTGATTCCAGAGTCTCCTCACCTTGGCATTGAAGAACTCCTTCTGACCCTCCTCTCCTACAGTCTCAAACCATTTCCCCTTGTCCTGTTGCTGGATCCCCTTGGGAAAAGACCCCCTGCAGCCTTCCTGTAGGTTCCCTTCAGGGACTGGAAGGCAGCTGTGTGGTCCCTGCAGGGTCTTCTCTTCTCTAAGCTGAACACGTTCCAGCTCCCACAGCCTGTCCTCATAGCAGAGGTGCTCCAGCCCTTGGATCATCTCTGTGGCCTCTTCTGGACTGGCTCCAACAGTTCCATGTCCTTCTTGTGTTGGGGACACCAGAACTGGTTGCAGGACTCAAGGTGTGGGGGGGTCTCACCAACGCAGAGAAAAGGGGGACAGTGCCCTCTCTTGCTCTGCAGGCTACTCTGCTCTTGATTCACCCCAGGACATGATGGACTCTCTGTGCTGCAGGAGCAGTGCTGGCTCACGGTGAGCTTCTCGCCTACCAACACCCCCAGGTGTCACCACCATCTACCAGACTTCCTACCAGAGTCTGGGACCTCATGATGTTCGAGTCAGGCCAGGGTGGGGGAGACCTTGGTGTAGATTTAAGGAGATCCCAGGGCTTTCTGGACCCCTGGTGCCTGCTGTGATGAGTGACCAGGGAGAGAGGAGAAGAGCTCAACCTGTTCATCATCATCATGTGATAAGGGTGGTACCAGCTTGAGCCACAAGCTCATAGAGGGCCTGAGACCAGGAAGAAAAGCCTTGAATACCCCATGGGCTGAGGTTGTGTTCAGCTTGTGAAGCCTCTGAGTGGCTGGAGGGGACCTGCAGAGGTAGATCTGTTGGGGAAGAACACGTTACCCCATGTAGGCTCTGGGTGACTGGAGTTGACCTGCAGAGGTAGATCTGTTGGGGAAGAACACGTTACCCCATGCAGGCTCTGGGTGACTGGAGTTGACCTGCAGAGAGAGATCTGTTGGGGAAGAACACGTTACCCCATGTAGGCTCTGGGTGACTGGAGCTGACCTGCAGAGATAGATCTGTTGGGGAAGAACACGTTACCCCATGCAGGCTCTGGGTGACTGGAGTTGACCTGCAGAGATAGATCTCTGATCACTAGATTCACATCCTCTGCTGCAGCCTCTAGAAGTTGCCCAGGATGGATTTACAGAGGACACAGGCGACACTTGTCCCTCCCCACCTTAGAAGGGGAGTCACCTGCAGTCACTGTCTTCTTTGGACCCCCTGGGAGTGATTCAAGAGCAGCTTTTCTTTTGGACTTGAGGTGGCCATGGCTTTTGGGTGTCCTGCTTGTAAGGAAACGAATGGTTCCACCCCCAGAATCCAGATGTATGTGATGTATTTAAATATAGCTGGCTCATGTGGGGACACCTTGCCAGGCAGATGTTGATAGAGTGAATCCTTCTGTGCCCAAGGGGGTTTTGTTCAGAGATTAACTTTGAAAAGCCCAGTAGGTAATGGAGAAGTTCCAGGCTGAAGGTCACTCGTATGATCTCAATCCCTGAGGTGTAATCACTGTAATTACATGATCAAGCCAGGCTTCCGGGTCTCTTCCTTCAGGTAGGAGCCATCTCACACAGTCTCAGCCCTGTGGAGGTTGGCCAGAAAGGGTTGGGCTGTTCCCCTGGGGCATCCTGGCCATCCCTTTCCTCCTGGCATCAGTGTCAACGTTGCTAGAGCTCTGGATTGACACCGTAAGTCAGCCCTGGCACTGGTGTCTGTGGAGCATCCTCTCAAATCATAGGATCAGAATCCTTAGGGATTAGAAGGGACCTCAAAAGATCATCCAGTCCAATCCCCCTGCCACAGCAGGATCACCCAGACCCAGTGGCACAGGAACACAGCCAGGCGGGGCTGGAACATCTCCAGAGAAGGAGACTCCACAGCCCCCCTGGGCAGCCTGGTCCAGTGCTCCGGGACCCTCCCTGGGAAGAAGGTCCTGCTGAGATTGATAGGGAACCTCCTCTGTTCCAGCTGGCACCCAGTGCCCCTTGTCCTGTCCCCAGATGCCCTTGAGCAGAGCCTGGCTCCATCCTCCTGACACCCACCCCTCACAGATTTAGAGACAGGAATGAGGTCCCCCCTCAGCCTCCTCTTCTCCCAGCTCCAGATCCCCAGCTCCCTCAGCCTTTCCTCATCAGGGAGGTGCTCTCCTTCCTTCATCCTCTTCGTTGCTCACATGGGGTGATGACACCTCTGCAAACCATCGTCCTCCTCACCAGAGCATCACTCTGGAAACCTCCGCTCTCTCCTGCTGTGCCCAGACCTTAGGAAAACCCACTCATTTTTAATTTTTGAGAAAGTTTAGGGTGGATGAGCTGACGACATAGCTCTTAAAAACCAAACACCCCCAACTTTCCCAGCTCAACCCCACGCAAGACTGGTCCCAAGGGGAAGGTTGGTCTCAGTTATTAGAGGCTGGGGCGGGTGCCCAGCCCGGCAGTAAAACCCCAGCGCTACTGCCAGGGAGCCAGTTCCCTCCCTCTGCATCATCAGGTCTGAAGAGTGGCTTCATCTTTAACCCCCCCGATGATTTCCCTGAGAGGAGGGAGGCAGCGCTTGGTGGCACCGCGTTTTCCCCTCATGGTTGGGGGCATCTGGCTGGGAAGTGATGGAAAGGCGAGGAGGAGCCCCACCTTCCAGCCGGAGAGGAGAGACGCTGGGTTGTGGGGTGGGTGGTTTAATAACACGTTCTTCAGGAGACAAGCTGTTCAGAGGGGAGGTGTGCTTAAGGAAATATTCTGCCTTCTTTTCGTCCAAAAAAAAAAAGAAAAGGGGAAAAATAATCAAAATAAAAACCCCTCTCAACCTGCTTTTCAACCAGGGCACCAAAAAGGGAACCCAGATCCTTCCCGGGATGAGAAGTGTCCCCCAAGTTGGAGCTGAGCCCTTGGCCAAGATCAAGGAGCAATGAGCTACATGGGATGCTCTTGCAAGGGACTTGCTCAAGGTCAAGGAGCAACGAGTGGAGGAGGGAACGGGGCTCCAGCATCCCTACCCCCCCAAAATAAGGACACACGTGGCCAGCAGGAGCTGTGGGTCATTGGTCAGCGTGACCCTGGAGGGGTTCAGAAAGCAAGTAGCTGGGGGACTGGGTTTAGTGGGCAGGGTGGGGTTGGGTGGATGGTTGCACTGGATGGTCTTAGAGGGCTTTTCCAACCTCGATGACCCTGTAACAGGCACAAGTAAACCTGGGGCAGGGGAGAGGGGTGGGGAGAACCCCAAACCCAGACACTTAAATTTATGGGGTGATGGATGCAGCAGGCAGGGACCATAAGCAACCACAGAGGAGAGCAGCCAACCCACCCCGAGAACTGTCTTGGCTCCCACAGACCGGAGTAAGGATTGGGAAAGAGGAGCAGGTAGGAATAGCAGCAGAGCCAAAGCGTCTGTCCCAAGGGGTGCTCCAGGCAGGGGAGGGAATGACTCAGTGGTAGAAAATAAATCAAGATGGGGAAAGCTGTTGAGACCTCCTGCTGACTTCAGCTCCTCACACAGAGGATGCTCAGCATCCCGATTCCATGTCCAGCTGCTGCTGGGGTGTTGCCACCGGACCAGAGGAAGGAGGAGGGAGAGGGAAGTGTTGACAAGGGGCTGTCACAGGTCTGCTGCTGCTGGCTTTGAGCAATACAGGACCCAGGGGAAGGACCCTGTCCTACCTTTGGGGCTGGCACAATGTTCTGGGGGCTCCTCTGAGCTGAGATGGTCATCTATTTCCACAAATTAATGAGTGAACTTCATCTGTTCTATATAAAACTGCTCTGGGAGATCCACCCTTGCAGGGCTGGGTCCAGCTCTGGGCTCCTCAGCCCAGCAGAGCCCTGGAGCTGGTAGAGCGGGGCCAGAGGAGGCCCCAGACAGGATGGGAGGGGGGAACCCTCTGCTGGGAGAGATGGGGGGGTTCAGCTGGAGAAGAGAAGCTCCAGGGAGACCTTCTGGTGGCCTTTCAGGCTTAAAGCTGGGGAGAGACTTTTGAGCAGGGGCTGCTGTGCCAGAATAGGGGGTGATGGTTAAACTGGAGGAGGGAGATTCAGACTGGAGAGAAGGGATTGTTGCTGCTGAGGGTGCAGAGACCCTGGTCCAGATTGCCTGGAGAGGTGGAGGAAGCCCCATCCCTGGCACTATCCCAGGTCAGAGGGGCTCTGAGCAACCTGCTCTGGTTGGAGATGCCCCTGCTTTCTGCAGGGGGTTGGACTGGAGGAGCTTTGAAGGTGCCTTTCCACCAAACCAGTGCTCTGGGTGAGCTTGGATGAGGTCACTCGTGGAGAGCTCATCACCAGCGATTTATACTCCTGCTGCGGTCACCTCTGGGTTGCATCACCCATGCCCAGGCAGGTTAGACCTTGGCACGGTGTCTCAGCTTCCTGCCTGCATCTGCCTGTATCCTCCATCCTGGATTTCCACACAGAAAAGGGGACAAAGCCCAGCTCCCCCTGTTGCCACCCTATTTTCTCCTATCGGAGCAGCAATTCTGGGGGAGCAGTCCTGTACCCATAGAGCATCTCCTGGGTTTTTCACACCCAGGAAGTCATGAACAAGTTCTGAACGTGCCCATAAATACAACCTTTCAGCAGAAGAGGTTTATTTTAGGTATGGGTTATTTTAACCATGCTGTAATTTTCTATTATAAAAATGGGATTTTGTTTTTCTTCCTTTTTTCCCCCCTTTATTCCCCCC
>VZRI01001949.1:40269-51062 GCA_013397515.1 Upupa epops
CCCCCCCATCTCCCCACATTTAAATGACGTGAATCACCTTCAGTTTTGCCTTCAGAATCCTATAAAGGTACTCGCTTGCCTGAGCACTCAGGTTCACAGAGGGGGAAAAGAAGGGAGGAGGAGACCATTTCTACCAGAATGAAATAATTCCTGCTTATATCCCATGTAGAGAGGATTTATCCCATATACAGGTGATGTCCCATGTAGAGAGGATATATCCCATATAGAGAGGATATATCCCATATAGAAAGGATATAGCCCATGTAGAGAGGATATACCCCATATGCAGATGATGTATCTCATATAGAGAGGATATATCCCATATAGAAAGGATATAGCCCATGTAGAGAGGATATACCCCATATGCAGATGATGTATCTCATATAGAGAGGATATATCCCATATAGAAAGGATATAGCCCATGTAGAGAGGATATACCCCATATGCAGATGATGTATCTCATATAGAGAGGATATATCCCATATAGAAAGGATATAGCCCATGTAGAGAGGATATACCCCATATGCAGATGATGTATCTCATATAGAGAGGATATATCCCATATAGAAAGGATATAGCCCATGTAGAGAGGATATACCCCATATGCAGATGATGTATCTCATATAGAGAGGATATATCCCATATAGAAAGGATATAGCCCATGTAGAGAGGATATACCCCATATGCAGATGATGTATCTCATATAGAGAGGATATATCCCATATAGAAAGGATATAGCCCATGTAGAGAGGATATACCCCATATGCAGATGATGTATCTCATATAGAGAGGATATATCCCATATAGAAAGGATATAGCCCATGTAGAGAGGATATACCCCATATGCNATTCCATATGCAGATGATGTATCCCATATAGAGAGGATATATCCAATATGCAGATGATATATCTCATATGGAGAGGATACATCCCATGTACATGTGATGTATCCATATAGAGAGGATATATCCCATATAGAGAGGATATCTCCCATATACAGATGATATATCTCATATACAGATGATATATCCCATATAGAGAGGCCATATTTCATATGCAGATGATATATCCCATTTAGAGAGGATATATCCAATATGCAGATGATATATCTCATATGGAGAGGATACATCCCATGTACACGTGATGTATCCATATAGAGAGGATATATCCCATAGATATAGCATATATCTCATATACGTATAGGATACATCCCATATATACAAGGTACACCTCATATACACAGGATATATCCCATATGTAGAGGAGATACCTCTTATATAGATGATAAATCTCATCTATATAGGACATAACCCATGTATACAGGATACATCCCCTCTACATAGAATATATCTCCTATATATCACATATCTCCTATATATTACATCTTCATATCTTGTTTTATCTCATCTCTCCATGATCTCCTAATCCCTGTCCTGCAGACAAACAAATAACCCACAAATCAGGGAGGATAGGAAAAGAAACCCCCCACCACCACCCTAAACCCCTCCACTTGTCGGCATCTCAGCTTTGCTGATCCTTTGCTCTCAGGGTGATGGAAGGGGAAAAGCAGTTTCCTTCATGCAAAGGGTTCCTTTAGCACCAGAGCTCCTCCCAAACGGAAAAATAACAGGGGGGAGATAAGTGCAGCGACAGAAACCTCATTACCTTTGCTTAACGTGAAGGATGCAAAGCCCTGAAGAGGGGACTTGTCCTCTCCTTTTATTGATGGTTTCGTGCTCCTCTGGAAGAACTCATTGGATTTATTCTCATTTATCGGTGGTTTTAAAGGGAGAAGGGATGAAGGGCCGGCCGGGCTGGTGTAGGATGGTAGCTCGTTAACGTGGTTAAACGTGGTGAACGGTAATGAATCAATTTGTTTCAGACAACAGACGTAATTAGCGTGGAGCTAATGGGCACTCCGTGGGATGCGGGGATGGAGCATCGTCCCTGGGCTGGAAGCAGCAGTGGATGGAGCTGATGGGGTGGGGGCAAGCACTTGGATGGCATTCCCAGTTCCTCTCCCCATCTCTTGGCATGGGGAGGGGGCTTCCTATGGTGGGGGCTGCCCTTCTGGTGGGAGGTTTCACTAGATCAGGGTCTGGATGTTCCCTGGGCTGGTGTTGCCACTCATCCCAGGCTGGTGGTCCCCTGCCCTTTGCTGGGGTGCGTTCCGTCTGGGTTGCACTGTCTTCTCAAGGTGGAGGGAGGGAGATGCCATTCCTTTTCCCATGGGAATGTATGCTGCAGACAGCAACTGCCTCCACAGCTCCCCAGCCTCTCCTAAGGGTCACTGGTTTGCTGGGCAAGGTAAATCATGCAATCACAAACTGGGTTGGGTTGGAGAGGGGCTCAGAGATCACCCAGTGCCAACCCCTTGCCATGGGCAGTGAAGTCTCTCACCAGCCCAGGCTGCCAAGAGACCCTCCCAACCTGGCTTTCCAGCATTTCCAGTGATGATGGAGCAGCCACAGCCTCTCTGGGCAACCTATTTTAGTGCCTCAGCAGCCTCACAGGGAGGGATTCTGCCTCAGATCTCAGCTCCATCTGCCCTCTTTCAGCTTGAACCCAGCCCCTCGTCCTAGCCCTGGAGTCCCTCATGCAGAGTCCCCCTCCAGCCTGCAGTGAAGGAAGGATTTCTCTGGACAACCTCAATCACACTGGGTTTATTCCATCCCTGAGGGCTGGAGGCAGATAGTAGGGTGGGAGCCAGCCCCTCACCATAAAGTAGACCAGGTACCTGCAGCTGGTGGAACCTTGGAGAGTCAGGAACAGATCAGTGAAGGGTGAAGAATGGGGTTGTAGCCAACCTGGTCTGGTGAGAGTTATCGCTGCCCACGGCAGGGGATTGGGTCTGGGTGATCTCTGAGGTCCCTTCCAGCCCCAACCACTCTGTGATTGCACAGCTTAGCAGCGGACCCCAGGAGAGACGTGAAGGTGGCACGGGGTGGGTACCTGGTGGTCTCAGCCTCGTGAAAGGAGCTGGAGTTGTACTAGCGGGTACCCCAAAGCTCTCGTGGATGTTCACAGCTCAGTTGTGAGCTGTCTACGTGCAGCAGGGCCACGAGCCAGGGCGCATGGAGGTGACAGTGCTGTGTGTCCTGGGGGTTTCCGAAGGGTTAGTGTATTCAAAGTTATTCTGGCTGTTTGATGTAGTCGGCGTGCGATGGCATTAATGTATGCGCTGCCTGCCGGAGGAAGTCACTCTCCTTTCCCGGGATTTCTCAGGAGGAAGGGCTGCGGGAGCCGTGTGAAAGAGGAAATGTCTTACAGATAAAAAATGGTCAGAGAAAAGTAATGTCACTTTTTCCTTTTGGGTGTGGGCTTTCTACTTCCTAATTTTCCCTTTGAAGCTGGAGCTGCTCTGGAAGGGGGAAGTGGTCTGCCAGATGTAGAGGACTTGTGATCCCAGCTAACGGTCCACAGAGGGTTGGGAATCATAGGATCACAGAACATCTTGGGTTGGAAGGGACCTCCAAAGGTCACCAGTCCAACTCCCCTACAATAAGCAGGGCCATCTCTCACCAGGTTGCCCACAGCCCCATCCAGCCTGACCTTGAGTGGCTCCAGGGATGGGGTCTCCATCCCCTCTCTGTTGCAGGGATCCCACACCCTCAGATTCCAGACCTTTCTCCTCCTGTCCAGCCTCACTCTGCCCTTTTCCAGCTTCAATCCATGACCCCTCATCCTACTGTTCCCTGCCCTTGGGAACAGCCTTCTCCTGGCTTCCTACAGCCCTTTTCAGGGCTTGGAAGGTCACTATAAGGTCCCCCCAGAGCCTTCTCCTCTTCAGGCTGAACAACCCCAACGCTCTCAGCCTGTCCTCATAGGAGAGGAGCTCCAGCTCTCTGAGCATTTCCATGGTCTCCTCTGTACTCGCTCCAACAAGTCCTCATCCTTCTTGTGCTGGGGGCTCCAGAGCTGGACGTGGCTCATGGATGAAGACAGCAGACAGCCCATCTGCCACCCTTGGTCCCTTGTTGGGTTCCTGGTTGTCTTTCTCTGAGCACACAGCCACTCTCTTGCCTCCCCCATCCCTAGACATCTCATCCCTACATGCGCTGAAGTGACATGGGTCAGGGTAGCAGGAGAACTCAAAACTGTTCTCCTGGTGCAGGAATCAACCATGACCAGCAGTGCCTCCCCTTTGGGACACCCAGTTGAACCAGTTCCAAAAATACTTGCGTCGATGAGACAGGCACTCCCAGGCTCATCTTGTTGAAGCAGTGTAGGTGCTGGCACTGGGCAGGGTGAAGCAATAGAGAGCATCACCCTTTCCCCACATAGCTCCTGGCAGGGCAAATCCGATATGTGCCTGGAAGGATGTTGTAGGCTCTGGGAGGATGTAGAAGAAGTGTGATGGGGAGGGAGTTGTTGCACAAGGTGCTTGTGGGAGGGATGTGAAAGAGAAGAGGGAGCTCGTGGTGGTTATGAAAAGGTGAATTGTGTGGGAAAGAGAGGGGAAGAATGGAGAGAAGAAGGAGACAAAGTGATGTGGAGGGATGCAGGGGTTAAATTGCAGAGGAGCTGGAGGGAGGTGCAGGTGACATGGAGATGCACTAGAGCAGTGCTGTCAGTAGCTGATTACAGAGGTGGGGACAGGGAGACACTGAGAGAAGACAAGGTCGTTTTGGTGTTACTGACTGGGAACCCCTTGATAATTTATACAACCATAGGGTTGCAAGGGACCTCCAAAGGGCATCTACTCCCACCCTCCTACAACAAGCAGAGTCACTTTGAACTAGAACAGATTGCCCAGAGCCCCAACCAGCCTGACCTTGAGTGGCTCCAGGGAGGGCACCTCCACTCCCTCTCTGGGCAGCCTGTTCCAGGGATCCCCCACTCTCAGACTCAAGCACTTTCTCCTCTCCAGTCTCAATCTAACCTGTTCCCTACTGTCTGTGTTCTGTCCTAGGGCACTAAATGAGAACATGGCCAATGCCATTGAAGATCTTATTGGGATTCCATTCCCAAACCACAGCAGTGAAGTCCTATGTGGATTAAACGAGCAGCGGCATGATGGTCTCCTGTGCGATGTCATCCTCATCGTCCAAGACCAGGAGTACCGGACCCATCGCTCTGTCCTTGCTGCCTGCAGCAAGTACTTCAAAAAACTCTTCACTACTGGCACTTTAACAGACCAGCCCTATGTTTACGAGATTGACTTTGTCAAGCCTGAAGCACTTTCTGCCATTCTCGAGTTTGCCTACACCTCAACCCTCACCATCACCACCTCAAACGTCAAGCACATCCTCAGCGCTGCCAAGATGCTGGAGATCCAGTGCATTATCAACGTATGCCTTGAAATCATGGAGCCTGACAGAGTGGTGGAGGAGGAGGATGACAAAGAGGATGAAGATGATGATGAAGAAGATGATGAAGAGGAGGAGGAGGAAGAGGAGGAGGAGGAAGAAGTGGAAGACTTTGTCAATCAGGAGAACCTGGGCGATGTCCAAGAAGTAAGCTGTAACCAAAGCCCTTCCAAGTCTGATCTTACCGAAGAACCATACTCAGAAGCACCTAAAGACTTCCCAGATCACTACCCAGCCAGTAACCCCTCTGGGCACCTGGGCGTGATTCGTGACTTCTCCATCGAGTCCTTGCTGAGAGAAAACCTGTACCCGAAGGCCAACGTCCCGGAGAGGAGGCCAGCTCTCTCTTCTTTCACCCCTGGCTTCTACCCTCATCTGTGGAACAACGATTTTAGCTCCTTCTCCCAGCTCAAAGAGCCACAAGTAGACAACGGTCCCTTGGATCTGGTGATGAAAAAGAGGAAGATCAAGGAAGAGGAGGAGAAGGAAGACCTGCCTCCGCCTCCTTTCCCTAACGACTTCTTCAAGGACATGTTTACCAACACCCCAGCAGCTCCCCTAGGGCACATCAAGGCAGAGGCTGACTACAGCACTTATCTCAACTTCCTGAGCGCTACCCAGTTTGGAGGAGTTTTTCCCCCATGGCCCCTGGAGGAAGAGAGGAAGATAAAGCCCAAGGCATCCCAGCAATGCCCCATCTGCAACAAAGTCATCATGGGAGCAGGCAAGCTGCCCAGGCACATGAGGACCCACACAGGAGAAAAGCCCTATATGTGCAATATCTGTGAAGTCCGCTTCACCAGGTAGGCGTTGGTTTCCTCTGCTGTGCCTGCTCTTGTTGGGGATGGTGGTGGTGGTAGGAGTACAGAATCGTAGAGTCGTAGAACGGTGGAGGGTTGGAAGGGATCTCCAGAGATCCTCTAGTCCAACACCCCTGCCAGAGCAAGTTCTCATAGAGCAGACCCCACAGGAACCTGTCCAGGTGGGTTTGGAGTGTCTGCAGACCAGGAGACTCCACGGCTTCTCTGGGAAGTCTGGGCTAGGGGCTTCCAGCCCCAAAGTCATCAAGTTTCTCCTTATGCTCAAACCGAACCTCCTGCATTCCAGTCTGTGCCCAGTGTCACTTGTCTTGTCGCTGGGCGCCACCAAGAAGGGCCTGGCCCCATCATCCTGACACTCATCCTTTAGATACCTGCGAGCACTGATGAGATCCCCCCTCAGTCTCCTCCAGCTCTCTCAGCCTCTACTCACGAGGAGGATGTTCCAGCCCCTGATCCTCTCAATGACTCTGCACTGGACTCTCCCCAGTAGCTCCCTGTCCCTCTTGAACTGCAGAGTCCAGAACTGGCTCCAGTGCTCCAGATGTGACCTCACCAGGCAGAGTAGAGGGGGAAGAAAACCTCCCTTGACCTGCTGGTCACACTCTCTATGCACCCCAGGAGCCCATTGGCCTTCTTGGCCACCAGGGCCCATTGCTGGCTCATGGTAAAGCCTGTGGTCCTCCAGCACCCGCAGGTTCATTTCCCTTTCCTTTCCATGACTCACAGCTGATTCCTAAGCTACAGAAGTCTTTTTCCCTGANCCCAGCACCCCCAGGTTCATTTCCCTTTTCCTTTCCATGACTCACAGCTACAGAAGTCTTTTTCCCTGAAGAATGAAGCACAGAAAGCAGGGCAGGACACGATCCCTTTAGAAAGAAGGAAGAAAGAGGAAGGGAGGGTGGAGGAAGAAGGACAAACCTACTGGTTTGGGTGGGCTGTGAGTCGCTGGATCCATCCCCTCACTGGACTAAAGCTTAAGTCAGTAACGGGAGCGTTTCAGCCCCACCAGAGTCTACCACAGCTGGACCACAGGGAGCTGGAAACCAGATGGTCCATCAGCCAAGGAGGCTCCGTCTCTCGTGTGCTGGGAGATGTGTTGAGTTGAGAGGGACGTTTAGCTGCGGGATGTAATTAGCTCGGGTTTGCACATGTTGGCACGAGTGTAGACCACAGCCAAGTTGCACATGTTCACACACGACAACGTCTGAGCTCTCAGAGCCTGGAGTTGTCCTAATTATTATGACACAGTAGTAGTGAGGTGTGGGCGGGTCGGTCTCTTCTCCCCGAGAACAAGCAATGGGATGGGAGTGAACAGCATCAAGCTGTGCCAGAGGATGTTTAGGTTGGCCACGAGGAACGATTTCTCCCCTAAAAGGGTTGTCAGGCAGTGGAACAGACTGCCCAGGGCAGTGATCGAGGGATTGAAAAGCCATGGAGACGTGGGGTGAGGGACGTGGTTTAGTGGTGACCTGCTGGGTCAGAGATTGGACTCGATGATGGTTTCCAACCTGAATGATTCTGCAGTTCATCACCCCAAACACTGGCCACCCAACTCCTTGTCTGCTTGCATAGTTGGGGGGAAAAGATCAGCACCCTCAGGTAGATAAGGGAAGAGGATGAGCGAAGGCATCATCCCTGACCACAGAGACAACGTGTGGAGGTCTTAGCTAAACCAGCCAACACTTAGCTATCTCTAGTGAGGTGTGACCAGCCAGACCCACAGGTACCACAGAGTCATCAAGCTTGGAAAAGACCTTCAAGATCATCAAGCACTACCCCATCTCCTGAAACACCCTGTCTGCCTGCTTGTTGAGCCTCTCCTGGGACTCCCTACACAGCAGGGCTCACCCCAGTGGTGTTTGCAGTGGAAGGGACTCTGCCTTGTTCTAATTCCTGCCCGTGGGACTTGGGATCTGGATCCTCCTGATGGCCAGGATGCTGATGGGTTGTCACTTCCATCCAGGCAGGATGCTGCAAGGGTTCAGCCCTGGTGAGTAGCAGGAAGGAAGGACCCCCTGGGTAACTCCATCCTGTGGTCCCTGTCACTCTCCAGGGTGTGATACTGCGGGTGCTAATTGCAGAGGAGGAAATGGCCTCAACTGAACCATCCCCAGTACCATCCCTGTAATGGGAATAATAGAGCTGAGTCCTCCCACAGGGCTCCTTTGTAAGCCAGAGCAGCTTCGTTTGGGGAAACTGAGGCACGGAGAGATGTTTGTTGCCAACCAACACTCATTGCAAAGGTCAGTAGGTGGGAAATCCCATTGTGCCACCCCAGTCAAGACAGGCTAGAAGCTCCTCACGGAGACGGAAGCTCCACACAGAGATGGTCTATCGTGACCCATTACCAACGCTGGGTTAAACCCGACAGCTTCTGCGTCTCCCTACGTATCAAGACCCCCTAAATATGAAGCACAGAGGTAGGAGCACTTTGACCCCAGAAAACAACCAGCAAAACTATCAGGGCTTTGCTGTCATCGCTTGCAAAACTGAAGAAGCTGTTTATTTGGGTCACCCCATGCGGAGCCGAAGGGGGTTCTGCTTTCTCCTTCCACACCCTGAGCAGAGCGAAGGGGTCTCTTTTCACCTGTTTTGAGGGATTTTGAACCTCACGCAGCCGTCTGGTGTGGTTTGGGGTGGGGTTTTCTTAGCCATCTCCAGCATTAAGGTGAGAGCCCTCCTTTAGGGACAAGTGCATTGAGGTGAAGTGGGGCGACTGAGGTGTAGGAGGAGGTTTCCACCAGGGTTTCCTGAACGCTGTCACTCGTGGTGAAGGGTTGTGCTCCTGGGGGGAGTCTCCTGCTTCCCAAAAGACACCCAACTTGCAGCCCCCTGCAGTGAGAGATGAGCGCCCAGGCTCCTCGTGGTCTCCTAGGAATGAGGGTGCAGGGAAGTTCCCAAGTGGGATTTCTGAGTGAATCACTCCTCTGCTTTATTTCCCCACCTGAGGAACCTGGAGGAGCTAATTGATGGGAGGAGGTAGAAGAAATGGGCTTCCCTGGGTGGGGAGTCCCCCAACCTCCCCATTACCTCCCTTCCCCTTTGCATCGGTGGGATCCTGGCATCCCACAGCGAGTACCTGGATGTGCTGCCACCGACTCCCAGGGACACCCGATCGTGGGAAGCAGGAGGACTTCATTTAATAGCTCATTAATTTTCCCCCTCAAACAAAGGCTGCTCAGCCTCCAGTCTGCTATTTCCCCAGGCTGAAACGCTGGAGAAAACCACAGACACTCCAGCATTTCCAGCGAGACGGCCCCAGAGTGCTCAAGGAGAAGCTGTTCCAGTCAGAAAGGTTAACGTTATTTGTTCCTATTATTTGTGTTGTGACAGCTTGCAGAGCCCTAATCGCTCTCCTAATACAATTGAATTAAGGTTATTCACACACACAGAGTGCCGTTCTCCTTCGGAGAAGCCCACGAGCTCCAGTCTCACACAACTCCGTTGTGTTTCCCTTGCCTGGAGATGGGGCATCTAGTCTACCTCTGAGCTTCTCCAGCTAGAGCCATCTCTTCCATCCCGAGGAGGTGCTGCTGGGGTAGTGAGGATTTAGTGTCCCCCCCATTGGCTGCCTGAGTCAAGCAGAGCCTGTGTTTTACGTTGGATAGCCCCGGCACACTGCAGCTGTCTGGATAGGGTAAACAGCATCTATAGGTTTACATTACGTTACAGGTGGGGCTGGGAGCTCTGCTCTTTATTAACGCTCTGCATCATGAGCCCCTGTGTTTGGCCACTGATGGCTTTGTAATTCAGGGTGAGATTTGGCCTGGGATCAGAAGGGGGTGGTTAGCAGATCAAGGGAGGTTCTGCTCCCCCTCTGCTCTGCACTGGTGAGGCCACATCTGCAGTACTGTGTCCAGTTCTGGGGCCCTCAGTTCCAGAAGGACACAGAGCTGCTGGAGGGTGTCCAGCGTAGAGCAACGAAGAGGATGAAGGGAGTAGAGCAGCTCCCTGATGAGGAAAGGCTGAGGGAGCTGGGTCTCTTGAGCTGGGAGAAGAGGAGGCTGAGGGGAGACCTCATTCCTGTCTCTCAATCTGGGAGGGGTGGGTGTCAGGAGGATGGAGCCAGGCTCTGCTCAAGGGCATCTGGGGGTAGGACAAGGGGCACTGGGTGCCAGCTGGAACAGAGGAGGTTCCCTATCAATCTCAGCAGGAACTTCTTCATAGTGAGGGTAAAGGAGCATTGGAACAGGCTGCCCAGGGTGGTTGTGGAGTCTCCTTCTCTGGAGCCATTCCAGCCTTGCCTGGCTGTGTTCCTGTGTGGCTTGGTCTGAGCGATACTGCTGTGGCAGGGGGATTGGACTGGATGATCTTTCGAGGTCCCTTCCAATCCCTAAGGATTCTATGATTCTCTGATTCATCCCTTTCAGGGCTGTTGACATTTTGGGATACTCCAGAGGGAGAAAGTGGGTCTGCTTTTGACATGAGGACCAAGACTTTATGATTATCTTCTCTCCCAAGAATCCTGCAGAATTGGTAGAGTTGGACTAGGGGCATCATTCTCCCCCTGGACTGGGCACTGGGGAGGCCTCCCCTTGAGTCCTGGAGGCAGTGCTGGGCCCCTCACTTCAAGAAGGAGATGGAGGGGCTGCAGAGGGTGCAGAGGAGCAATGAGGCTGGGGAAGGGAGTGGAGGGAAAGGCTGATGAGGAGAGGCTGAGGGA
>VZRI01001949.1:65962-77660 GCA_013397515.1 Upupa epops
GGGGTCAGGCTCTTCTCAGAGGCAGCCAGGACCAGCATGAGAGGGCAGGACCTGAAGCTGCCAGGGGAGGGTTAGGTTGGCTGTCAGGAAGCCCTTCCTCAGGGAAAGGGTGCTCAGAGCCTGGACTGGACTGCCCAGGGCAGTGGGGGAGTCCCTGTGTCTGGAGGTGTTGAAGGACAGCCTGGCTGTGGCCCTGAGTGCCCTGGTGTAGATGGAGTGCTCCTCCCCCTGGAGGAGCTCAGATGGCTTTGCCAGCCTCAATCATTCCAGGTTCTGTGATTCTGTAAAATGGCACAAGTGCTCCAAAATTGTGTCTTCTATTGATTCCCAAGGGAGCCCAGAGCCTCTTGATCAAGGGCAGGTCTCATTGCTGAAGGATGATGACTACCACGTTCTGTAGACACCAAAACCAGCCCTATTATCAAGTAGTCTTGTGACAAAGCCATAGAATCAGAGTGTCAGAGGTTGGAGAGGGCCTCTAGAGATCATCTAGTCCAACCCCCCCTACCAGACCAGGATCCCCTAGGACTGGTCACACAGGAACATCCAGGGGGGTTTGGAAAGTCTCCAGAGCAGGAGACTCCACAACCTCTCTGGACAGCCTGTGCCAGGGCTCTGTCACGCTCACAGGAGAGAAGTTTCTCCTCCTGTTGAGGTGGAACCTTCTTGTGTTCAAGTTTATCCCCACTATTCCCTGTCCTATTACTGGGCACCACTGAGAAGAAACTGGTGCCTTCCTCTTGACACCCCCCATCCCTCAGGTATTTATGGACATCAGTAGGATCTCTCCAAGTCTCTTCTCCAGACTAAACAGCCCTAGCTGTCTCAGCTATATCCTACAAGGGAGATGCTCAAAGCCCTTCATCATCCCCACAGCTCTCCACTGGACTCTCTCCAGTAGTTAAGGTCTCACCATGTGAGACACCAAACCCATCCATAGAAGCCTTGAGCTCAGTCAAGACATCGGGACAGAGCTGCAGTTGTCTCTGCCTGCCAGGATCTGCATGGAAGCGCTGTCCTCCAGCATCATCATAAATCATCTCGGTACGTCTGGAACTAGTTCCAGCAATGTGTTTTCATTCCTGCCCTTAAAATAGGATGCAGAAGGAAAGGTTTATGGCAGATAATTCATTTCATTGGCTCCTCTGCACCAGAATTAATTGCAGCCATATTTACTGCTTAGGAAAGTGGAGATGAGGCAGATAAGGGGAGGTCTTTGTTGAGGGTGATGAATAATTTATGTTATAAATCCACTGGAACCTTGAAATCTGATGGATTGCTTTTTCCTTCCTTCCTTCCTTCCATGTCCAGGGAGTGAGATGGAACCTCAACCCTTGTGCGTGATGGATGGTATTTATGACTCTCCCATTGCTCTGAACATGAGCTCAACCTCCCGTGGAGAAGCTAAGTGTGGAATTTTTCAGCCTGTAGGGTTGGCATTCAGGTCAAACAACGACCCTTTCAACAGACCTCGTGAGGAGCAGCTCAGGGAGATGGAGCTGGAGCTGGGCACTCTGGAGAAGAGACCCTACTGCTGTCTACAGCTGTCTGAAAAGAGGGTGCAGAGAGGTGGGAGATCGTCTCTTCTCACAAGAAACAAGCGATAGGGCAGGAGGAAACAGCCTCAAGCTGCCCCAAGGGAAGGTTAGGTTGGCCCTGAGGAGAAATTTCTCCCTGAACAGAGCCCTCAGGCCTTGGCACAGGCTACCCAGGGAGGGGGTTGAGTTGCCATCCCTGGCTCTGGAGATCTGGAGCTCAGGGACAGGGTTTAGCGGTGCTGATAGGACAGCAGGGTTGATGGTTGGACTGGATGATCTTTGAAGGTCTTTTCCATTCTGAAGGACTCTGTGATTCTATGATTTACAGTGCCACCCAGCGACATGGCAAGGGGCAACAGACACAAACAGGATGCAAGAGGTTCCACCTAAACACTAGGAGAGGGTGCTTTACCTTGAGGGTGGTGAAGTCCTGGCACAGACTGCCAAGAGGCCATGGAGTCTCTTCTGGAGATATTCAAAACCTCTCTGGATGAGTTCTGCCTCTAGAAGCACCTTCTCTGACAGAAGGGTTGCAGTAGACCTTCTCCAGAGGTCTCTTTCAACTGCTGCCCTGCTGGGGGCTTGGATGTGGACCCTTCAAATGGGGTTCAGCAGGGATTTATCCGGAGTTCAGTCAGTTGCCCTCAGTGTGCCCCAGCAATGCCAGCTCAGTGGCTGGGGCTCCTGCGTCTGCTGCTGCAGGCCCAGAACAAACTGGGCATGAGCCTGTTTCCTCTCCTTCCCCACCCTGCCTCCAATTTGGAGGTCAGGATTCAACCACCAGTTAAATGTTCATCTATCCTGAGGGGTGTGTGTGTGTGTGTGTGTGTGTAATATTCTGACAACTAGAACACAACCTGTGGGTCACTGACAACCAGGCAGGCAGATGTGCAGGCTGCTGGGGGAGTGATTTTCACTGCCAGACGTGACCACACAACAGGCAGCATTTGTGGCTGGAGAGCAGCCTGGCACAGAGGGACCTGGCAGCACTGGGTGGCAACCAGCTGAACAGGAGCCAGCAGGGTGCCCAGGTAGCCCAGAAAGCCAATGGCATCCTGGCTGGGATCAGCACTAGTGTGGCCAGCGGAACGAGGGGTTTCATTCTCCCACTGGACTGGGCACTGGGGAGGCCTCCCCTTGAGTCCTGGGGGCAGTGCTGGGACCCCTCACTGCAAGAAAGAGATGGAGGGGCTGGAGCGGGTGCAAAGGAGCAATGAGGCTGCAGAAAGGACTGGAGGGAAAGGCTGATGAGGAGAGGCTGTGGGAGATGGGGGTGTTTAGCCTAGAGGAGAAGAGACTCAGAGGCGATCTTATCCCTCTCCCTCTCTGGAGAGAGGTTGAGGTCAGGCAACCAGTGCCAAAATGTGAGAACAGAGCCTGAAGCTGCAGGGGAGGGTTAGGTTGGATGTTAGGAAGTCCTTGCTCATGGAAAGGGTGCTCAGAGCCTGGACTGGACTGCCCAGGGCAGTGGGGGAGTCCCCGTGTCTGGAGACGTTGAAGGACAGCCTGGCTGTGGCCCTGAGTGCCCTGGTCTGGCTGATGGGGTGATGTTACATCCTGGGCTGGGCTGGATGAGCTCAGAGCGTTTCTCCAGCACCTAACATCACCCCATCGGCCACCCCAGGGCACTCAGGGCCACAGCCAGGCTGTCCTTCAACGTCTCCAGACACGGGGACTCCCCCACTGCCCTGGGCAGTCCATTCCCCTATCTGATCACACCTTGGTCCTGGCTCCTCCAGGTGGATGAGGTGCTGTGCTGGAGAAGCTCTGAGGCAGAGCTTTAGTGTGTCAGTGCTTGAACACCACACTCTCTTAACTGTTTACCTCCCAATTCTCCTAACCTCATCTATGCCTTTCCTGCCTCAGTTTCTCCTTCAGTACTTTGATGTCTCATTTATTCTCATCCTGAGAATAAACACAGACTGGGTTATTTTGGTTAAAAAATCATAGTTATCTACTTTCTTGAGACCGCTGGGAACTCGAGGAAGGTCTGGGCAGTGCTTGGCATCACTCTGTCCCTATGGGCTCCAGGTAGAGTTTGGGCAGCGAGAGCAGCAAGACCCCAATGGAGCTGGGATCAGGCTGGAGACTGTAGGAAGACACAGACCATCACAGGTTACATAAAGGTAGAGGAGGACTTTCTACAGGGTGTTGTAGTGACAGGACAAGGGACAACAGTTTCAAACAGAAAGAGGGTAGATGTTGGTTAGATCTAAGGAGGAAGATCTTCACTGTGAGAGCGATAAGACACTGGATCAGGTGTCCAAGGAAACTGTGGATGATCCATCACTGGAACTGCTCAAGGCCAACCTGGATGGAGCCTTGATCAGCCTGGTGGGAAGTGTCCCTGCCTGAGGTAGAGGGGTTTGAGCTAGATGATCTCTGAAGTTCATTCCAATCCTTATGATTTCTCTTTTCTTCCCCAAGACTGAGGTCACTTACACAGCAAATCCTTACGTCTACCCCACTATTGTACACGCTGACTCAGGCTCATGGGCTCCTTAGCAGAGCTTAGACCTTTTTCTCCCCCATTACTGACTCTCTGTCACCCATGGAGTAGGTCCACAGGGGCTTCCACTATCCCACGTGCAATGTAGGAGGGAGGGCTGAGCCCACAAGCGCTATAGAACCACGTGAGTAAGAAGCAGAGCTGCAGCCCCTGCCACCAGTTGCTCCACCAAGCAGCAGGACATCTTGTCTGCTGGGCTGCAACAAAGCCCCAGAGATTTGTCAGGCACTGAGTAAGATCTGGGAGTTAACGCTGAATTGAATGGCAGCAGGAACTGCATCCACAACAGAGCATGGGTTTTGGTCCAGACACTCAGCACAGCTTGGACCTGGAGGTGAAAAAGTGATGCAAGTTCACCAGATGACATTAACTTTGGGATCATCTTAAGATGTGCCTCGATTACCCCTCTCCTGGTGAGTCCAGACCTTAGTCTAAGATTGGACCCTAGCATAAGCAAGATTGGTTTCATGGTTAAGCTTGAGCACCACAGCATCTCCCTCCTGTGTTTTAATAGAATCCCAGACTGGCCCAGGCTGGAAGGGACCTCAGAGCTCATCTCCTCCAATCCCCTGCCATGGGCAGTGATGCCTCTCAGCCAGACTTGGTTGCTCAAGGCTTCATCCAGCCTGGCCTTGAGCACCTCCAGGGAGGGGGCAGCCACAGCCTCTCCAGGAATCGATTCCAGAGTCTCTACATCCTTACACTGAAGAATTTCTTCCTCAGACAGAGTCTGGATCTCCTCTCCTTCAGTTTCAAACCATTACCTCTTGTCCTATCACTAGAATCCCTTGGCCCTCTGCAGCCTCCCTGGATGTTCCCTTCAGGTACTGGAGGGCAGTGCTGCACGGGTCCTCAGCTGTATTTCCCACGCACTGCCTCACCAGGACTGCTTGCACAGTGTCTCTGACTCTGTTTGAACAGACTTTGGGGTGTCCATCAGAAAGGTAGCTGGTTACAGCCTCTACCACAACCCACCCGCATCCAGCTCCTTCAATACTCAGCGCCCACCCGTAGCTTTCTGAAACAGCCAAGGTGCTAAATTCACAAACCAAGGTCTGGTGAGGAAGAACTTGGGGTTACAACGACAGCACCAGGCTGTACAGGGTGTTTGGTTTTACTTTCCTACACTGAAAACTAAAACAAAGTAGAGAGCAGCCAAGGAGAGAGAAGTTTGAGATAGAAGGGTTTCAATCACTGCAATCTAAAGTCACGCTATGGTGGAAGTTATTGAAAGATAAACTCGTTCTCAATGCTGTGGAGAGGGGAAAAAAGGGGAGTAATCAAATGGGTTTAGATTACTTGCCCGCTTGAGATTAGACACTTGAAGTACAAGGCTGAAATCCTCTTTCTAATCCAGTTTCTAAGTCCTTGGCTGTTCCTCCACTATCACACTTTGATTTGCTCCTGTTCAGGATGCTATTATGGTTCTCTGTCATGTGTTTGTTCCTTTCCTATGTCCTTAAGCCCTGTCTCCTGGTTTCCTGATAGCAGGGGGGAGTCTCCGTGCCTGGAGGGGTTGAAGGACAGCCTGGCTGTGGCCCTTAGTGCCCTCTGGTGCTGCTAGGTGCTGGGCTGGCCTGGATGAGCTCAGAGGGCTTTGCCAGCCTCAATTATTCTGGGATTCTGTGGTTCATGAGGTGGTCCGTGACTGCCCCTGTCAGGGTTAGGGGAAGAGGAGAATAATCTCTGGGTGTTCAGATGAGAAGGAATAGCTGGTGACTTCAGTTTGCAAAAGCAAGGGGAAAGCATCACGGTTCTGCTCACTGATGTTCAACCCACAGTCTCCTTCAGGATCTTCACTGCCACAACCTAGCAACCGACCCTCACACCAAGACAGGGACCAAGATGCTAATGAAGTCTTGTACCCAGAGATCAGCTCGGGGGGAGATGGCGTTGAGGCAGATCTCAAACTGCAGCACTCCCAGACCTGCTGTTAAATCCATCCGGGTTTTCCTGTGTCATGTAAAATGAAAACAAGAAAAATATGGGGAGAAAAAGGGAAAACAGCACATTCTGCCTGAAAAATAAAACAACCCAGTCGGGTGGATCTCTACCTCCATCTCTTTGGGTTTTCATCCGTTTAGATGGTGCAGAGGGAGTGTCTGGGAGCTGCCCAGAGTGGTAACCACACTGGTTAATGCTTCAGCGCTCAGTCACGTCTGGTTTCTAGCTGCTACCCGCTCTCACTACACTGATTTTTAACTCGCTCGGCTCTTTCCATGCGTGTGAGATGTTTGATGGGCTCCCTCATCCCGCGTGTGTGGAAATAAAAGGCCAGCTAGGCACAGACAAGCGATTAGGCATTAGGTGAGGTATAATCTGCACTAATCACATATGTAAACCTGGTGGTTGGAGGTGGGATTAGGGTTATTAGCATGCGGATGCTAAAGCATATAATTTATTTAACAATTACTGGCTTTTTGTGCAGGGGGTATGCACAGCCCCGCGGTGGCTCCACAGCGGCTTCTCCAGCTCACACAGAGTGAAGCTGCCGTCGGTGACAACGCTGGAGGGTAGGACTTGATGTCTGCTGGTGCAAAATAAGGGTTTGCTTGAGAATAAGCAAAGAGAAACCTGAAATCCCCTCGCAAGGCCCCTTGCAGTCCTGTAGGAACACGTCAGACACATCGAGATCCTAATCTGTGTGAATATAAAGAAATAAAATACATCGGGGTGAAAAAACAGAGCCAGTGTGGTGTGGTCTTCTCTTCCCGACCCACTGCAATCTAAATGCTCAATAGGTTAAGAAGCTGGAACTGTAGGATGAAGAGCAGGAAGCAAAAGCAGCTACTGGCCACTTGTCAGGTTGTACAAGACCAGCAGGGAAGGGAATTGCAGAGCTTGGGGGGTCAAACCCCATCCTGAGCTTGTCATACAGTTTAACCAGCTCAGAGTGGAGTCAGAGCAGAGATTCATTTGCCAAACAGACATCCTGGTAGTCAACAGATTTGTACTTTAATTCTTCAGTCTATCACACTGCCTTTGGAGAATTATGGGGGAGAATTATGAGGGAGAATTACTGAGAGCATGAGGGTGGGGGATCCTTGGAACAAGGCGCCCAGAGAGACAGTGCCAACCCTGAAGACATCCAAGGTCAGGCTGTATGGGGCTCTGAGCAATCTCTTCTAGTTAGAGATGTCTCTGCTTGTTGTAGGAGGCGAGTTGTACTAGATGGTCTTGGAGGTCACTTCCAACACTTCTGTGTTTCTATGTCTGGGGTCTGGCCTTGTGATTGCGTTGAGGACGGTCGGAACAGCACATTTTCTCCCCAACGCATCAAGAAATAATCAAAATCAACAGAAGTCTATGTCCCTGCCTGTTTGGTGCTCACCATCCTTCCAAATGATAATTCCAAGGAGGAAGGAAGGTCTGCTCAGCAGCTGAACGATGCCAAAGCCTCGGGGCAGCTCAGCCTGATCCCAAGACCATGTAGATGCAGATGAGAAGTCCTAGGAAAAGTTCAGCAGACAGAGCTTCTTCACTTCTTTGGTTGCCTCAGTCCCTGGAAAAACGCCTGGCTGTGGTCCAGCTGCACTCTTCCAGACAAGTCTTGGGCATGGTTTGGGATTTAGGTCAGGTCAAGAACCATTTGCAACAGGATTTTTCATGTGCCCGCCCTGTTTTGAAAGCTGGAAGTCTAGTACTCTGGGCGTTGCTCATTCCTCACCAGCTGGCATCTGGCTGCAGCCAGTTGGAATGGGAGTGCACTAGAGGTGCTCGCCACTCTGTATGGAAGAGAAGAAGGTTGTTCACTTGGTCAAGTTTAGACCAGGTTCTAGGTTTAGAACCCACAGGTTTAGTCCTCTCGTGTCTGGGGAATGGCTTGCATGCCTGAACTATGCTGAGGTACCTCAAAATTAAGAGTTTATGGTCTCTCTAACACATAACCATAGTACAGGAACAGCAGGGGTTACTCAGTTATGCAGCCCATCCTAAAACAAGCCCTAAAACTGGGCAGGTGAACTGTCCTCCAGACAGGTCTCTTTTCCCAATGACTTTATGGATGTGAGGATGTGGTGCTTAGGGTTTAACGGTGACCTGGGAAGGCTGGGTTGGACTTGATTCATAGAATGGTTCAGGTTGGAAGGGATCTTCAAGATCATCTAGTTCCACCACCCCTGCCATGAGCAGGGACACCCCCCACTAGACCAGGGTGCTCAAGGTCTCATCCAACCTGGCCTTGAGCACTTCCAGGGAGGGGGCAGCCACAGCCTCCCTGGGCAACCTGTTCAGTGTCTCAGCACCCTCAACGTGAGGAACTTCCTCCTGAACTTCCAGTCTAAACCTCTCCTCTTCCAGCTGGAAACCATTCCACCTGCTCCTACCACTCCCAGCCCTTAGAAACAGCCCCTCTCCAGCTCTCCTGTAGCCCCCTTCAGGGACTGGAAGGCTGCTCTGAGATCTCCCTGGAGTCTCCTCTCCTCCAGGCTGAACAGCCCCAACTCTCTCAGCCTGACCCCATAGCAGAGGTGCTCCAGCCCTCCCCTCATCCTCGTGGCCCTCCTCTGGACATGTTCCAACAGCTCCATCTCCTTCCTGTGCTGGGGGCTGCAGGACTGGATGCAGGACTGCAGATGGGGACTCAGGAGAGCAGAATACAGGCAGAGGATCCTCACCCTCACCCTACTGGTCCCGCTTCTCTTGATCTTAAAAGTCTCTTCCAACCAAAGAGATCCTGTGATTCTGCAGAAAGTTCAGGGTGACCAACATAGGCTTTGATGTCTAACATTTGGTGAAGAGCACCCAACCAGCTGCCTGCAGGGATAAGGGGCTGGTGTTGGTGGTAGCCTCAGGTTACCCCTCAAAAGACACTACAGAACTACCTGTAAAAACCCACAAATGCCTTTTCTTGTGCATATTATAGAGCAAAGCCATGTCCCAAACACTCTTTTCTGTGACTGTATGATGGCATGCCCAGAGAGGTTGACCTCATCTCTCTGCTCTCCCTGTTCAAGGCTTTGTCATTGCCCCAGAGAGAGGCCATACCGTGCAGGTCCCAGCTCAGAGCATGGAGATCTTTCAGCTGATGACTTTGTTGAGTGACTCCACAGCCTTGCCAACGCTTCTAGCTGAGGCTGTAACCCATCCATGTCAGAGATTTGAGTCAAATCAGCTGCTGTTAACACATGGAGTCACAGAATGGTCGAGGCTGGAAAAGGCATTTGAGCACATCCTGCCCAGCCCAGGACCTAACATCACCCCATCAGCCACACCGGGGCACTCAGGGCCACAGCCAGGCTGTCCTTCATCACCTCCAGACACAGGGACACCCCCACTGCCCTGGGCAGTCCAGTCCAGGCTCGGAGCACCCTTTCCATGAGGAAGGGCTTCCTAACACCCAACTTAACCCTCTCCTGGCAGCTTCAGGCCATGTTATCTCGTCTTTTGCTGGTTCCCTGGGAGAAGAGCCCGACCCTCACCTCCCTTCAGGGAGCTGGAGAGAGGGAGAAGGTTCCCCCTGAGTCTCCTCCAGGCTCAACACCCCCAGCTCCCTCAGCCTCTCCTCATCAGCCTTTCCCTCCAGTCCCTTCCCCAGCCTCGTTGCTCCTCTGCACCCCCTCCAGCCCCTCCATCTCTTTCTTGCAGTGAGGGGCCCAGCACTGTCCCCAGAACCCAAGAGGAGGCCTCCTGAGTGCCCAGTCCAGGGGCAGAATGACATCCCTAGTCCTGCTGGCCACACTAGTGCTGATCCAAGCCAGGATGCCTTTGGCCTTTGGTGCCACCTGGGCACCCTGCTGGCTCCTGTTCAGCCGGTTGTCACCCAGTGCTGCCAGGTCCCTCTCTGCCAGTCATCCTGCTCAAAAAAAGAGGCAAGAATTTGGGAGAGTGGAACAGCAGGATCCTTTCACAGTGATGATCTTATCTGCCTGGAACTGTAAATCACAGAATCATTAAGGTTGGAAGAGACCTATAAGATCATCCAGTCCAACCACCAATAAACGGTGCTGGGATGATCCTCTTGCTCCTCTCCAGTCCCTCTTTTTCAGAGAAGCCACCCAATAAGTGGAACAGATCTGATTCAAAACAGTAGGGTTGGGGTTTTTTTTCCTCCCAAGCCTTGGTTTTTAAATTTAAGCCAAGTGTGAAGTGTCAAGGCTTTTCTTCTGGCTTTATCCAGCAGCAGGAAACCCATTATCTGTGGACATCCCTGGTTAAGTAAGTGCAAACTACCTGTATCTGCAGCAAACCCAGTGCCTGGGGAATGCAGGAAGGTCTGAGCTGATAGACTCTGGGCAAAAAAAAACCCACCTAGAATGTCTTAAGGAGGAAGAACTGATTAATCAAATCATGTCGTCACCTGAGAACGTTGTACCTGCCACTGGCACAAATAAGCTCCGAGACGATGATTGGGAGAGGGACTCAGAGGGGAAATATTCTCTCCCCTTTCATTTTGTTAACTCTGTGCTTCTGACAGCGCATCACCGGTCTAGACAGCTCCACGGGCAGGCTGACAATCAGCTGTCTGGCACTGAGCAGAGGTAGGTGAGATGCTACGTTCGCTTCTCCTCCAGATCAGCCAGAGGAGAAGTAACAGGAACATCAGCTGAGAGATGAGAAGATAGCAGCTAGGAACAGATAATGGGCAAAAAGCCCGAGTGCTGGCTGTCAGCTCTCTGTTTGGTATGAGGAGAGGGCAATTCATAGACTCATAGGATGGGCTGGGTTGGAAGGGACCTCAGTGATCACCTAGTCCCAAGCTCCTACCATGGGCAGGGACACACATGGAGCATCGTAGCTGCCAGTGCCCATCAGCACAGCCACTAAGGTTTGTGCTGGGCATGTGTCATGATTCTAGGACCCAAAGCCTGCTCGAGGAATGTCTCTGCTGTGTTTCTTAACAGTGAACAGAGTTCAGACTGACGTTGCTCCCTCCCCAGACAGTGTAGTCACCTGTAAAACCAAACCTGGTGCATTGCAAAATCCACCCAGGACCTGGGTAAGAGGCCAGCCCTGATCTCCAGGTGGCTCTGGTTACAGCACTCACAAACCCTTTTGAGTTCAATCAGGAGGTTTTCAACTCTGATAAAGTTACAGACGTGTCCTGGAAAGGAATTCCTGAAGGGTTCTTGATTCCTTGAACTTCAAGGGGGTGCTTTTCTCACCGGTGGGCCTGAGGCGAGCTGATCTTGGCACACAAAATTTAGCAGCAACAATTACACCCAGTTCAACATCCTTCGAGGGTTTCCATTGTCATTAAGTCATGTGTCTGGAGGACAAGACTTGTGAAGAGCAGCTGAGGGAGCTGGGGCTGGTTAGTCTGGAGAAAAGGAGGCTGAGGGGGGA
The DNA here is from genome assembly GCA_013397515.1 of Upupa epops. Taxonomy (NCBI): domain Eukaryota; kingdom Metazoa; phylum Chordata; class Aves; order Bucerotiformes; family Upupidae; genus Upupa; species Upupa epops. Next base: position 77,294 of record VZRI01001949.1, read on the forward strand.
ACCTTGCTGCTGTCTGCAGCTGCTGGAGGGAGGTAAGGGTTGGTCTCTTCTCACAAGGAGCAAGGGACAGGACAATAGGAAATGGCCTTAAGCAGCACCAAGTGAAGCTGAGCTTGGCCCTGAGGAGAAACTTCTCCTTGGAAAGGGCTCTCAGCCTTTGGTACAGGCTGCCAAGGGAGGAGGTTGACTCGCCATCCCTGTCTGTGTTGTGGAGATCTGGAGCTCAGGGACAGGGTTTAGCAGTGGCCTTGGGACAGCAGGGTTAATGGTTGTACTTGGTAATCATAGAATCCTTAGGGATCAGAAGGGACCTCGAAAGATCATCCAGTCCAATCCCCCTGCCACAGCAGGATCACCCAGACCAAGT
>VZRI01001949.1:92883-107440 GCA_013397515.1 Upupa epops
GACCTTGCCGGACTGGGGGCGGGGCGCTAGGCTGCACCCAATGGCAGCGCGGGGGTGGGGCCGATCGCTGCGCATACAGAGCGCTGAGGGCGGACGGGAGCCCCGCACTCGCCGCGGTCGCAGGTTGGTGCCGGGCAGGGCAGGGGCCCAGCAGCCTTGCGGGGTCTGCGGGCAGCGGGAGCCGCACGGAGAAGGGCTGTCCCCGTGAGGCTGCCCGGATCCTGAGCGCGGAGGGTGAGGGGTGCTGGGGTATCGGGCCGCGCTGGGCCTGTCCCTGCGCCGCCTCCTCTTTGTTGTGGTGGGACGCGGAGCTGAGGGCGGCGGGTGGGCCCCGGGGTTGGGGGAGCCGCTGCTGAGGGTGGTGGGGAGGCGGCTTGGTGCTGCGTGTGTGGTGGGGGGTCTCTGTGCGTCCTGTTGGTCCGCACACAGCACCGCCCAGGCGGTGGCGGAGGGTGGGAAGGGCCCTGTGTGTGTGTGTGTATGTGTGGGGTGGGGAACCCCTGCTTCCCCATCCCCAGAGTTGTGTTAGTCCTTCTTGAGCAGCGGTGCGTTGTGTTGGCAGAGCTCATGTAGGTAGCACTGGGTGCAGGAACTTAGGAGCGAGTTGCAGAGCAGCGTTCAGGAGGGTAGAGCTTTGCTTCAACCCTTTTGTTTGCTGCTGAGCTCGTCCTGACCCAGGGAACCGGGGTTCCGTGGGCTGGCATGGGTGGGAAGGGACCTCAGAGACCCCCGTAGTGGATGCGGGATTAGGCTGTTCCCGCAGGTAGGAACCGGTGGGCTTAGCAGTGTCTCTCTCCGTGCTCTGTGGGATGTAAACAAACCCGGTCCGTTCAGTGCTTCATCCACCTGGAGAAGCGCTGTCATCAGTGTGAGGATCCGATGTTGCTGCACAGTTCCTGGTTACGGCTTATTGGCTGGGTTTTGTTTTTCTAGTGGGAAGGGGGGGAAGAATGTGACATAGTGTGTTGTTTTAGTCTTTTGAGGGAATAAGGAGAAAAGAAGAATTACAGAATCCTTGTGGCTAGGAAGGACCTCCAGGGTCATCAAGTCCAGCCCCTCTCCCAGCATCTCTCTAATCCCTAGATCACGGCGTCAAGTGCTCTAGTTACTCGTTTTTTAAACACCCCCTGGGTAGCCTGTTCCAGTGCCCAGCCACTCAAAGTGTGTAAGTGAAGAGCTCTCTTCTTGGATTGCTGCTCAAGTGAGCAGCTGGGATTGAGGCTGCAGTCTGGTCTCTTGTCTTTTTGGGTGGCTGTCACAGAATTTCACTAAAAAAAACCCCAACCTTAAGCCTTTTAAAATACTCTAGGAACAAGTGGGTAGATAAAAGAAAGTTAGTTCTGCTCGCTGTTTTTACTAAACAAGTGTTTCTGAAAGCGCTGCGACCTGTGTACGTTGCCTGCAGAGCTCGTGTTATCGCAGCTGATGGCTATAAACAAGCCCAATTCCATCTGCAGCGAGAAGTTTATGACAGCTTATTAGGAGACCGCACATAGCAGCAGGTTTGTCTCCTCTTAAGTGCTCCTCTCTTAGCCTGGAGAGCTGTACTTCTCTGATTGATTCATGGCATTATTTCTGTGGGGGTTGGACTCACTAGAGGCTGCTTCGACTTTCTTCTGTTCTCCAGACTAGAAAAAACCCACCCCAACCTGTTTTTAATGTGAAAGGCTTCTCTTAGCAGAACTGTTTAGAATTTCCTGTGCTTTATCTCTTAGATTTTTTTTTTAGGGGGGGAGGGTGTATGTGTGAGTTTATACCTTTAAAACCTGAATGTTTACAAACTGTAGTGAGTGTGTAGAAGAGAAGTTTTTGAAGTCCTTTCTCCCCATTTGCTTAGCACTGTCATGATGAAAGATAAAGTTAGTTAAAAATGCCTTTAGAAAGAGGACGGGAAAGATCTCACTTAAGGTGGTTTAAACTTAAAAGATGAGTCTGAGTGCATAATTAATGATACGCTGGGCTGTTAACAGAGTGACCTGGTGGTTGAGTGTTGTTTCATGGTTGTGTGTGTGTCAGGCTTTGCACCAAAATGAATGGAAGTGTTTGAAGATCCAGTTTTCTTTATGGAAGAAGCTGGGGGTGTGTGTAATATATGACCATGGAGAAGGGTTTGTGAACTTCCCTGGGGATTCTTTTTGATGATAAAAAGGAAAATGCAATTTGGGGTGGGGGGGAGAAAAGGTTAAAGAATTGTTCTCTTAACTGATCTTCCCTCCACCCACAAGACAGATCCATGCATAAAATCAAACTTGAATCACACCTCAGGTCTCCAAATGAAAGGCCCTCCTGGGTCATCCTCCTTCTTTCCTGTTCCACTTGATCTTTCAGAAGCGTTGAGCACCAGTTGATATAATTGAGTTTATTTGAGCTCAAAAGAAAAATTAAAAATCTCTTGCTACTGACAGCAACTTTAAAAAACAAAACTTGATTCCATCTCTCTAATCCCTTCCCCACAAAAGTACTGGGAGAACAGGCTTTGTAGTAGGTTCTAGGGAACAACGAGCCTGAGCTCTGCTTGAGACCAGAGAGAATTCCTAAGTTTTGTTTATATGAAAGAACCCTACGCAAAGTTTTAATTGTTACAAAAACTATTCTAGAGTTTTCAAACGTATTCAGCTCTGCCTTAATGATTGTGCATGTAAATGCCCTGTAATTGAAAGCACCCATTTATGGGCCTGACTTGCTAAGTGAGCTGTAAATTCTGCTTTTCAGATTGGGTTTAATGACTTTTTTATCATAAAGCCACAAACTGGTTGTGAACCGTGCCGAGAGGCAAACAATACCTAAGCTTACTTTGCCAAAATATTTGTAATTGTTGATTTGTTAAACTGAATTGCTGCAGGTCATGCGATGGGATTAGTTTTTCTGTGATAGAATGGGAGAGAGTACAGGCAGTCCTGAGCTCAATACTCTCTGGGCTAGAAGAAATTGGCTACTGCAGGGGAAAAAAAAAAAACCCCAGCCCTAAAACCACTTCCACTAGAGAAACCTTGTACAAACAGAGAAGGTTTGCTCGCTCCAGATGAATTTTTATTGTGACTGTATGTGTTTGCCAACCATCGTGTGGATTAGGACCAAGATAACAGCAGTTCTGGGTCACCTATCTGGGGCTGGAGCTTCTTTTAATTACATTAGAGCAACTTGGGCTTAATATGAAATTCCTCAATGCAGAGTGAGCTCTGCTTGTTGGGGAAGGAGTGGCTTGAAGAACATTTACACGAGGTTCCTGTTCTGGAGGTGAACTTGCAAGAGCTAATTGTAAAATGTAATTGTTTGTGGTTTAGCTAAGTGGAAGAGCTGCTCAGCTGTGCAGATAAAGCCTAAACGGGTACCTGGCAATCAGTTCTGGGAGTGCTCCTGTCAAATTTAGTCTGGGAGTGTTTGGTTAATACAATAAAACCATCGCTTCCCGGTTACACCAGGGAAAGCTTAGCTGAAGCAAATGGGGGGTGGAGGGTGTGTGAGAAAGGCTTAAACTGCTGCGGTTTTAAAGTGCTTATTCGGTGCTTTTGGGGTGGGGGAGCTGTAAAGGTCTTAAGGGGGAAATACTGTCAGGTGTTCGTTCACTGCCTACATGGAACAAGTTTGCTGCAACAGTGGTAATTCTTCTCTCTTTACAATTCTAGGAGAGTCGCTCCAGTACATCAGCCCTGTGAGAGGTCTGATCAAGGTCAGTACAGTTAGCATCATCTACCTCGTGTTGCTGGTTATGCTCAATTTTAATGTGGTGTCCTAATGCACGTGTTGCACGATGTGCTGACTTTTCTAACAGCAGTACAGCTCTTCATTAGTACATCTGTGTATGATTTGCAGTAGTCCTGAGTAACTGAAGGCGAGTCCAGCTTCTGGAGTGCTTGTAGTGTCAGAATCATGCTTATTTTAGTTCTGTGCATGAGAAATAGGAGTTTTCTCCTCTGATTCTTAATCAGATCTCATTTAATGAGTGAGAAGGGAGGAAAACCCAAACTACTTTCAAAGTTGGTGGGTAATTGTGTTTTCAGCAAACTGTATAATGATAATGCTGTTCCAAGAACAAAATAAACCTAAAGATTAATGTCAGGATTAAGCCTGTATGCAGGCATGCTATAAAATCCTCATCCCAAAGCTGACTTGAGTTTTCTCTGCACCCTGTTCCCCCAGCTGGACTAGGACTGCCTCACCTTGTGTCAAACCAGGGCTGTGGCTTTCCTTGTTAGAGCTCTAGCCTGTAAGCTGTCCAGATGGGTCTGTGGAATGGGTGGAACCCCTTGGAAGAGCTCTTAGAGCCATTCCCCACTGCTGGCCTAACTGGCTGAAAAGCTGAGCTGAAGGCTGGTTCTGAAGGCATTGCTCAGTAGGGGTGTATTCCCCTTCCTCCAGCTCTCTAGCCCAGCTTCCCCAGAGCAAAAAAACCCCAAACACCCCAAAATCAGAATGGGAGGACTTGGAGCTGACCTGTTCTGACCTAAGTTTGAGAAAGGATGGTTTCTCATGTTACACAGAAAAACAAGTATAGTCATCTAGGGTGGGAAAGACCTTTAAGGTCATAGAGTCCAACCATTAACCCAGCTATCCCAAGGCCACAGCAAAACCCTGTCCCAGAGCTCCAGATAGCCAGGGATGTTGATTCAGCAACCCCTCCGTGTGCAGCCAAGGCCTGAGGACCCCTTCCAGGTAGCAGTATGTGGCAGCAGGTTTAATGTTCTCTAGTATTACAAAACCAGGCATTTTTAATGTGTTTGTAGGGAAGGAAGAAAGAATTAGCCCTTCTGAAATCTTGAAAGGATGCTTTTATAGGGGTTGTGGGCGCAAGAGAAGAAGCGAAATGTCTTCTGTCATCTGCTCCGAGTGATGTAACTAGAGTGTGTTCTGCCTGAAAGGGAAAAGACTGGCTTTGATTTCAGTTTCATACGGAATTCAGGTTTCCTGCAAGTTCAGATAATTAACGTTGAGGGAGAACTTGTTAGATTCTGCTGAGAATAAACAGTCTCCTTGTTTGGAATAACAACAACCAGAAGAATCCAAAAGCACACATTACTTTGGCTTTTGTTTCTGTTCACTGCAAGATTAAAAACTCTTTATCTTTTTTCAAGGTCTTAATGACTTTGGCTTTATGTAGGAGGCCTTCACAGAGCTACGCTAGCTGCACCCTTTAAAACTTCAGCTCGGCATTTAGCCTGATGTGATGTCTTGATGCTGCCTTAAGCAGCTTGCGCTTGAATTAGTTACCTTGTTGTGAGGCTGCTCCTATCAAAAGGGCACACTTGAAAGGAAATGGGCTTCTGAAAGATCTGAAACACCCTGTACCAGGCAGTGGTGAGGGAACTCCTTGAGTGTTGGGTTCAGTTCTGGGCACCTCAGTGTGAGGAAGTTTCTGGAGTGGTTCCAGAGATGGGCAGTGAGATTGGTGTAAGGTCTGAAGAACAAAGCTTGTGAGGAGCAGCTGAGGTAGCTGGGGCTGGAGAAAAGGAGGCTGAGGGGGGAACCTTGCTGCTGTCCACAGCTGCCTGAAAGGAGGGTGTAGAGAGGTGGGGGTTGGTTTCTTCTCACAAGGAACAAGTGATAGGACAATAGGAAATAGCCTCAGGTTATACCAGGGGAAGTTGAGGTTGGACAGGAGGAGAAACTTCTCCCTGCAAAGGGTCTTTAGGCCTTGGAACAGGTTGCCCAGGGAGAGGGTTCAATCACCATGCCTGGATGTGGAGCTCAGGGACAGGGTTTAGCAGTGGCCTCAGGATAGTTGGGTTAATGATAGGACTTGGTGATTTTGAAGATCTTTTCCATCCTGAATGACGCTGTGATTCTGTGGTGAAATGAAGAATATTGTTCAAATTCTAGGATTATTGGAAAAAAATAAACTTAAAAATCATAAACATGGAACCAAAACAGGGAGGGCATGAGGGTCTGTATCAAACACCAATCATTTTCCTCAGTGTTCTCTCCTAGAGGTTAACTCCTGTTGTCTTTATGCCAGAGGAGCTCTCATGAATGAAATCCCTTTCAAGCCTGAATACTTGAGTAAAACCAGGAGAGATCATATTTCCCTATTTCAAGTTCAAGATGAATTAGCAGACCAGTTCAAAATGCACTGCAAAAGGCTTCAGATGAAATTAGCCAGAAATCACTTGATATTTTTGGTAGCACCACTGTGTTTATAGTAAGTTCCAGGCACTTAGGAAAGGATAATTCCCCTTGAAGTCTGCAAGCACCCTGCCCTTAAGGTTTTCTTAATGTTTTACACTTAGCTGCTACTGACGTCATGGCTTTAGTACTTGTTCCAGAGACCCACAGTAGCAGAGCTACAGACTGAGGGATGAGTGGCTGGAGAGTAGCCTGACAGTACTGGGTGACTGCTGGCTGAACAGGAGTCAGCAGGGTGCCCAGGTGGTACCAAAGGCCAATGGCATCTTGGCTTAGATCTGCAATAGTGTGGGGGTGAGCCTTGTTGAGCCTGGAGTTAGAAGAGGAGCCTCAGGGGGGAGTTTCTCACTCCCTCTAGCTCCCTGAAGGGAGGTTGTGGGCAGGTGGGGACCAGGCTCTTCTCCCAGGCAGCCAGGAGCAGGATGAGATGGCAGGTCCTAAAGCTGCCTGGGGAGGGTTAGGCTGGATGTTAGGAAGCCCTTCCTTATGGAAGGGGTGCTCAGAACCTGGACTGGACTGCCCAGGGCAGTGGGGGAGTCCACCCAGTGTCTGGAGGTGTTGAAGGACAGCCTGGCTGTGCCCCTGAGTGTCCTGGTCTGGCTGATGTGATGATGTTAGGTCCTGGGCTGGGCTGAATGAGTTCAGAGGGCTTTTCCAGCTTTAGTAATTCTATCTTTCTGTGGAATAATAGCAGACATGACTCAAACTGTGACTTCCAAAGTTGCCAGCTATGACACTGTTTGACCAGCTATAGAAACGCATCAGTAAACAAGAGATGACCCTACGGGGGCAGAGATGAAGCAAATACTACTAAAATGAGGCAATTGGTAAATTTTCTGGTGTTAATCTGTTGGGAATAACAGCATCTGCTCGCTGTCTTGCAGCAGAAACACTCATCCATCTCTGGGCAGTGGAGTGAGGGCTTCTTAGCTATTCAAAGCTGCTGTTTTAAGGAACAATCCAGAGTAGGTGGAAAGTGGTAAAATAGTGGTAGTTTTCTGATGTGGTTTGCACTGCTGCTGGGCTGCTGATAGCTCAGCTACAGCTGAGCTCAAAAAGGGCTCTTGAAGTTTTTGCTGTGAAGAGCGTGACCTGTTGGTTAGGGGAGGTGGTTCTCCCCACTTGCTGTGTTTGTGGAACCCCACCTGCAGTCCTGCATCCAGTGCTGGAGTCCCCAGTGTAGGAAGGATATGGAGTGAGTCCAGAGGAGGCCACAAGGATGATCAGAGGCCTGGGCTGGAGGCCCTCTGCTCTGGGGACAGCCTGAGGGAGTTGGGGCTGTTCAGCCTGGAATAGAGAAGGCTCTGGAGGGATGCTACAGCAGCTTTAGAGCACCAGAGGGGGCTTTGAGGAAGCTGGATGGGGCTGTTTACAAGGGAATCTGGTGATAGGACAAGAGGGATGGGCTCCAGCTAAAATAGGGGACATTGAGATGAGATCTGAGGCAGAAATCCTTCCCTGTGAGGCTGCTGAGGCCCTGGAACAGGTTGCCCAGGGAGGTTGTGGCTGCTCTATCACCCCTGTCCATGTTGGAGGCCAGGTTGGATGGTGCTCTGGGCAGCTTGGTCTGGTGAGAGGTGTCCCTGCTCGTGTCAGGAGGTTGGAACCCAATGGTCCCTTCCAACCCAAGCTGTTTTGTAATTAGTCAGGGAGTCTAAGTATGATAGTGTGTTGTGGTGGAAACTAGAAATGGTACGCAGGAATAAAGGATCTGGCTTGGGCTGTGATGCTGTACCTCAGAGCAAAGGCAAGTTTCAAATACAAGCCAGGTGGAGTGCTTCTAGGGTGGATAAAAGCAAGGAGCATTATTGACTACTCAGTTTTGGATATGGTTGGCTGCAGACTGTGAGGAGATCACAAAACGTTTATCTCAAGGAATGAAGTACATTAGCTATTTAGGATGTGTTTGATCTGCAGCCATTTTAGCAGAGTGGGGTTGTTATTTGCAGTCTTGACCAAGATTGTTTTATGGGCTCCTTTGTGAGGAGAAAAGGGGTTCTGCAATATTTTTTCATTTCTTTTTTTGTGGATGAGAAAGGTGTTCCAGCAAGTGAGTAGCATTGTGTGATGGTTTATGAGAGGCACAAACATCAGAGCTCCTCATATTACTGTAATAACCTGATACAGAGGAAGAATTGAAAAGGGATTTGTTGGTCAAAACAGAGCTGCCACGGTGGCTCCTAAGCCTGTTAGTGTAAACACGGTGTGTGAGGCAGCTGCTCAGGTGGGTAGAGTCAGAAGCCACAGCAAAGGCAGAGCTTCTTGTTCTCATTTGAGCTCCTGCCATTAGCAGCAGACACGTGCTGGCTGCCCTCTTATCTCCAGATGCCTCGTGAGGGGTAGATTTTATGTCTTTTGTGTTTTATTTTAATTATAGTGTTGAGAACTATGGTGACTAAAGTCACTGTAGAGTGGTAGCACTGTTCTGTAGTCTTTTAGGTCAGTGCCTGTGCAGTGTCTTCAAGTGCTTGTGTTATAACTGTAGTTGCAAAGCTTTCAGGCTCTGCATCTCTTCAGAGGGGCTTTTCTGACAGAGCTGTGTTCAGATACTACTTGTGACAAGCGGCTGATAGTCCTGTGTTTGAAGGGAAAGATGTGATTCAAATGTAGAATACAGACCGTTCTTTAGCAAAGCTGGAAGAACAAGAGGCACTTTCTGAAGAGAGAGGGAGATTAAAGTAGCTGAAAGAACTTTACACTGTTGGACAGTTAAATCCTGCTGCTGACTGCTGTAAGAGGTTGTGGAGGCAGGCTTGAAAAGCAGTTAGCAGTTAGTTGAATTTGTGGGCAACAAGGCCATGGATGGCTGATAAATGAATGAGGATGTGTGCAGGCTTTGATTTCCTACCATCACTGTTTAAGATGATGACAAATTGTGAGGAGAATGGGCTGTGTAAACCAGTCAAATTAGTACTTTCCATGCTTGCTGTCTTCAAGAACATAAAGTTCAACCACTAACTGTTGCAAGCCTACTCTTAAACCCTGTTCCTAAGCTCCTGGGCTTTAGGAACACATCCAGGGAAGGTAATTCAACCCCCTCCCTGGGCAGCCTGTTCCAAGGCCTGAGGACCCTTTCTAGGAAGAAGTGTCTCCTCCTGCCCAACCTAAATGTCTCCTGTCAGCTCATCCTTGTGAGAAGATAGCAACCCTCACCTCTCTACACCTTCCTTTCAGGTAGTTGCAGACAGCAATAAGGTTTCCCCTCAGCCTCTGTTTGTCCAGACTAACCAACCCCAGCTCCCTCAGCTGCTCCTCATAAGCTTTATAATTTAATTTTCATTTCCTTAGAGCTGCTTTTTCCTTGCATAATTTGTGCTTATCCAAATAGCTTATAATTCAGCCCAACCATGCAGTGCCTCCTCTAGGCCTGGAGTGCCTCTTCTGCATAGATTCAGCTGGCTGCAGTATTAATCTGAATGAAGTCCTGTCCTATTTGTGTCACATTCTCTCTGATCAGCCTTCCAGAGATACGGAATAACTTGGTAAAATTCTTACTGATGCTCCTGGCACAAACCCTGACAGGGCAGAGTGATAGCTACAAGCAAGAAGTTAGTTTAAGCCACCCAGACTCGTACTCTGCAGTGGTGGGGTGTGTTGTGTGAGTTGTTCTTTTTAAAGGACTAAACAGCAATAACCCTGTAATAAAGGGGGGTTTAAATTTGTCTCTGTGTGGGGCCTTTGGGTTAGTTTGGGGCTGTTCTCTTTTTTACAGGGGTAGCAGATCAGGAGGCTGGATGAGCACAGATCTGCAAGGGAGCTGTTTTAAAATACAGTACCTGGAAATCTCTGATCAGTGAGGCCTGAGCTCACAGCCTTTTGGAAGTGGAAGGATTTATGGCTTTTTCTTTCCTCTTGAGAAAGTCAGAATAGTGTAAGAACTGAAACATAAGAAGAAATGTATTGGGTTTCTGAAATCTTTCCTGCTACAAGAGCTAAATCATTCTGTGCATTTGAAGCAGAAGGGCAAAACTCAGTATTTTTTTAAAAGAAAAGAGCAGCAGAGAATACAGAAAACGATATAGATCATCATTATGTCTTCAGGGAGAGACTACTGCAAAATCGAACATCTCATCACAAGGAGTATTGTAAAGCTGAGAAATTAGATAAAAACACTGAGAAAGGTTTGGAGAGCCTGGAAGAACGGGCAATTCACTCTGGTGTTAAATGAGACCCTGCTGAAGTGAGTGTTTTATAAGGCTGGCAATTGGAGGAGGATTCTGGGGCACTGGAAGGTGTCAGATTTGAAGCTGAAGAGGAAATCTGTGTATTGGGTGTTAGTGAGCTCCTCAAGCAGGAGAACTGCTTTGTGGATAAGCAATGGTAGTGCTACTTGGTAGCTTGAATCTGTCAGCATTGAGTTTAATGCTGGGATATTGCACCATCAGTTGTTGGTGTTTCACAGGATGGTTTGGGTTGGAAGGGACCTCAGGGATCATCCAGCTCCAGCCCCCTGCCATGGATGGTGAGACCTCTCACCAAACCAGGCTGCCCACAGCCCTATCCAGCCTGGCTGTGAGCACTGCTGCAGATGATGGAGCAGCGGCAGCCTCCCTGGGCAACCTGTTCCAGTGCCTCAGCACCCTCACAGGGAGGGATTTCTGCATCAGATCTCATCTCAGTCTCCACTCTTTTAGCCTGAACCCATTCCCCTTGTCCTAGCCCTACAATCCCTCATAAAAAATCCCTCTCCAGTTTTCTTGTAGCCCTTTCAGGTACTGGAAGGCTGCACTAAGGTCCCCACAGATCCTTTTCCTCTCCAGGCTATACAGCTCAGAGTCTTTCACTTAGCTTTATAGCAGAGGTGCTCCATCCCTCTGATCATCTTTGTGGCCTCCTCTTTCCAGCAGTTCCATATCCTTCTTGCTTTGGGAACTGTAGAACTGGCTACAGCACTCCAGGTGGAGTGTCACAGGGCAGAGTAGTAGGTGAGAAACCCCTCCCTTGATTTGCTGGTGACACTTCTTTGGATGTAGCCTAGTATATGGTTGGTCTTCTGGGCTGCCCTCCTTTAAAACACAAAGCAAAAGGAGTTGTCCTCTTTGGTTTGGTGGTTTTGAATTTCTCATGTAAGCCTCAGGAGCATCTCGAGTTGGCCTTGCTTAGTCTCATTCTGAAGTTCTAAATAACTGTCATTCCCCAATTCAGTTCCAGACACTTGGAAAAGGGAGTTGGGATTCTTAATTTGGTGTGGACACCAGAATAAAGGTACAGAATATGTCTGGGGTTGTGTTTCCAGCAATTCAGTCAGTGTTGACTCTGCTGTTGGAAGCTAGGGCTGGAGTCTTCCTTGCACACTGCTATAACTCGATGTCTTCTCAGTTACTTAGAGAGCCAGTTCAGCTTCTTAACCTCAAGAAGACCCATGTCAGCCAGAAAAATGTGATCAGTTTCCACACGTTGATCTACCCATATCCTTGTGGAAAGCACTGGTGTCAGGTTGGTGGTGGTGCCACAGCAAAGAAAGTCCAGAATGGTCCGTGGCCAGGTTGGATGGAGCTCTGGTCAATCTGGTCTGGTGAGAGGTATCACCACTCATGACAGGGGGTTGGCACTGAGTTATTCCAGAGGTCCTTTCCAACCTCAACCACTCTGATTTAGGGTAGACTGAAATAGGCACAAAAAGCCAGTGGCATCCTGGCTTGTATCTGCAGTAGTATGGCCAGCAGGGACAGGCACCTGATTCTTCCTTTGTACTGGGTATGGGAGAGTCTTCACCTTGCATACTGGTAGTGGTTCTGGGCCCTTCACTTCAAGAAAAGAGATTGAGTGGCTAGAGTGGGTCCAGAGTTGGAGCTAGGCTGGGGAAGGGACTAGTTAGCCTGAAGAAGGGGAGACTCAAGGGGGACCTTCTCCCTCTCTACAGCTGTCTGAAGGGAAGTTGTGAAGTGGCTCTTCTCCCAGGCAACCAGTATCTGGATGAGAGGGCAGGACCTGAAGCAGCCAGGGAGGATTAGGTTGGATGTTAGGAAGCCCTTCCTCAGGGAAAGGGTGCTCAGACCATGGATGCCCAGGGCAGTGGGGGAGTCCTCATCCCTGGAGGTGTTTAAGGACAGACTGGAAATGCCCCTTAGTGCCATGGTCTGTGGTGATACTTAGTTCCTGGACTGGGCTGGATAAGCTCAGAGCTTCTTTCCAGCCTCAGTGATTCTTTGATTTTGAGTTACTTGCATGAAGTTATCAGCGTTAACTTGGGGTTCCTGTTAATGACAACCCTTGTCTCCTCAACCCTACAAAACTGCAGTTGTGGCTTCCTTCTAATCTCTGAGTGTTCCAGAAGCTGGTTTGTGGAGGCACATTTTATTTGAAACCGAAAAGTCCTTCCTACTGAATGTTTTCCTCTGTGGAACCTGGAAAGTGATGATTTATAGAGACCTGTAGAATATAATTGAGTGTTTGACTTGTTGGTCCTCAGTGAAACCACAGAGGAATGACAAGGCATAAATTACCTGTGAGCACCATAGCCTGCAGTTTCCCCAAATCATCTCTGCTGTTTTGCTGACAGAGTTTCACTAAGATGATGTATTTTGGGTAGGGGTGATGAGTACAGGATGGAGAAGCTCAAATCAAGTAGCTCTTAGCTAAAATTTTCAGCTGATTGAGAAATAAGGTAACTTTCTGGAGTTCAAATACTCATTTGCTGCCTGGAAATAAAGTTGTTTTTGAGCTCAGTGCCATACCTCTCCCCACAAGACCCTGTCCTGCAGCAGTTTCTAACACCTGAAATAATATGCTTGACTTCAGAGTTTGTTTTACTGCTTAAAACTACCCCACAGAGCTGAAAATACAGGTTATTTCTTAAAAGTTTCTGCAATTTCTTATTTTAAATGATTTCAAGTGCAGATTCTCATAAGCTGCATATCTTCTATCTTCCATTTTATACAGAATTAAAGAACCCTAGAATGGTTTCAGTTAGAAAGGAGCTCAAAAATCAGCTAGTTCCAACCTACTGCCCTGGGCAGCAACCTCTCTCACTACATACAGTTGCCCACAGCCCCATCCAGCCTGGGTCTGAATATTTCCAGGGCTGGATGGAGTAGCCACAGCCTTCCTGAACAACCTCTTCCAGGGCTTCAGCGTGCTCAGAGGGAAGAATTTCAGCCTCAGATCTCATCTCATTCTCTCCTCTTTTACCCTAAACCCATTCCCCTTGTCCTGTCCATGGAGTCCCTCATAAAAAGCCCCTTTCCAGCTTTTCTGTAGCCCCTTCAGGTACTTCTAGGCCTCTTGACCAGGTAGTTGGTGCAGAATTGAAGGCTGTCAAAATGAGATGCAGTGGACTGCCCATGTGCTTGCAGNTGAGTTCATCCAGCCCAGGACCTAACATCACCACAGCACTAAGGGCCACAGCTAAGCTCTCCTTCAATACATCCAGACATGGGGACTGCCCTGGGCGGTCCATTTCAGGCTCTGATCACCCTTTCTATGAGGAAGGGCTTCCTAATCCTCCCCTGGCAGCTTCAGGTCCTGACCTCTCATCCTGGTGCTGGTTGCTGGGGAGAAAATCCTGACCCCCACTTCACTGCAACCTCCCTTCAGTGAGCTGGAGAGGCTCCTCTTCTCCAGGCTCAACACCCCCAGCTCCCTCAGCCTCTCCTCATCAGCCCTTCCCTCCAGTCCCTTCCCCATCCTTGTTGCTCCTTTGGACCTGCTCCAGCCCCTCAATCTCTTGAAGTAAGGGGCCCAGCACTGCCCCTAGTACTCGAGGGTAGGCCTCCCCAGTGCCCAGTCCAGGAGGAGCATGATATCCCTAGTGCTGATGGAAGCCAAGATGCCATTGGCCTTCAGGGCTGCTTGGGCACACTGAAAGACTTGTGAAATGGTTGGCTGTTGAAAGACTCTTGTGAAGTCAGAATGACTGAATGGCATTCCAAGCACAGTTCTGATTCCTAAATTAATGTAGACATTTGCAGAACACACACCCCTGTGAAGTTTGCCAGTCATTTGAGGAAAACCTTAATAAAGGACTGATATCAACCATCCAAGGGGCAAAGCCAGGCATAACTGCTGCGTATTCTAGAGTTGCCTTTGATCAGAGAAGACTAGAGGAAAAATTTGTGTCTAATTCAGTGGTAACCTCAGTCTGCTTTAACTGTTGGAGAGTCATAGAATCACAGAATAATCCTGGTTGTAAAGGAGCTCCTGGATCCCCAAGTCCAACCATCCCCACATGAAGAAAAACCTCAATCCCTAAGAGACTGACAAACACAGCCTGACTCCCTCCCTGCTGCTACTCAAGCGGGGTGTGAAGCACCATGGCTACAGGGTTCTTCAACACCTCCAGGGATGGGGACTCCACCACCTCCCTGGGAAGGCCCTGCCAGTGCCCAGCTGCTCTTTCTGAAAAGAACTACTTTCTTGGTCTAACCCACCCCTGCCTCAACTGCAGGTCATTGTCACTGCTTCTGTCAGCAGTCACCAAGGTGTAGAATCCAACCCT
>VZRI01001949.1:107452-149507 GCA_013397515.1 Upupa epops
CAGGGAGTTGTAGAAGGCATGGGAGTTCCCCCAACTCCTCTCCAATCTAACCCTGCCCATCTCCTTCAGCCTCTCCTCACTCAACTGGTTCTCTCAACCCTTCCTGAGCTTGGTAGCTCTGCTCTGGACCCGTTCCAGCATCTCCCTGTCTGCTATGATGGGGAGGGGAAGCCCAGAACTGAACACAATACTCAGGATGAGTCTGCAGCAAGCTTGGCTTTTCACTGTGATGTTGAGGTATCACAGCATGGTGCTGTCTGTTTCTGAGCTTTTACTTGTCTGATGCAGTGACCTGGGGCATTTGGTGCTGGAAGGTCCCTTTGAGTGTTTATTTCCTGTGAAACTTCAGTGCTAACCGGTCTGCTTTGGTTTGTGTTTTTAGGGATCCGACAGAGCATCTCTTCTTCTGTTCCTTGCCGAGTCTTCCGTTCGGTGAACATCATGTCTGCCATACTGCCTTTCACTCCACCAGTCGTGAAGAGACTTCTGGGCTGGAAGAAATCTGCTGGCGAGCAGAATGGTCAGGAGGAGAAGTGGTGTGAAAAAGCCGTGAAGAGCCTGGTCAAGAAGCTGAAGAAGACTGGACAACTGGACGAGCTGGAGAAGGCTATCACCACTCAGAACTGCAACACGAAGTGTGTGACCATACCGAGGTAAGTGCTGTTGTGTCTGAGATTGTTTACAACCGCTTAATAAACAACTAAAGGGGTGTTCAGGCTGTCCTGTGAACAAATGACTAAAAGAAATAAATCAGTAGCATGCTTCTGGTTCCTCTAAACCCAGTTTGGTTTTATTTAGTGCTTGCTTACCACTGAATCGTGTTTAGTGGTGATAATATCTTCATGCTTTGGTGTTTTGTTACCACATAGACTTAAATTTTTTAACGGTTGTTTTGGTGGTGACCAGTACAGCTCTTAGTTTGTAGCGCTGCCTGATGCTTTTATTTAATAACCCACAAGCACACTTGAGCTTAGACTTACACTTTAAAAAAAACCCACTCATTTTTCCTTGGTCAACACTTCAGTCATCTGATTATTTCCGGTTATCTCTGGTAGTTTCAGTTGTACAAGCTGCATCTGCTCTCCCCTTGAAAGGAAGCTTTATGTTGGGAGGCAGGTAGTCAGAAGAACAGTTTGCCCACTGCAGTTATTATTTGTCACTGGTTGGTTAAAGAGCTTTTTTTTTTTATATAATAATGTGGAGTTTTCCCTCAAACTGCTCTTCTGCTCCTGGTATTTATTTAACTTCAGGTGAATGACTTGCATTCTACCCCTTTGACTTTCTCAACTTAATTCATAGCAACTGCTGTGCGAGAGGCAAGGGTTATGTTTGTAAGTACAAAGCAGTCTGCCCCTGGCCCGTACTGCGCAGAAATCCCACCAAGGGGGCCTGCCTGAGCTTGTTACGTGTGACCTAAAATCACCTCAAAGGTGTGTTTTTTTTCTGTGAAACAGAGGATCTGGTGGCACAGGAATACTCTGGGCACTTAGCTCCTTGACACTTCAAATAACCATTAGAGGAGAGAAACTGCATCTGGTTTATGACCTTAACTTCTACATTAGCACGTTCAGCCCAGCTGCTTTTAAACTTTGCATTAGTCATAGCTCAGAGAAGAGTTGACTGGTGTCAGTAATGATTTCCATATATCAAACGTGTTACCTGATAACAGCTCTAGCATTCTCTTTTTAGATTTGACACAGCTTTCTGGGAAAATCACAAGCATGCTCTGAATGAATGACTAGTTGAATTCCTTCCTCTTCACCTTTTCTGTGTAGTGCTGCCTTCTGCTTGTGTTCTCCTCTCCGGAGCAGCCTCAGAATTCCCTGGGTTTCCTTTTGCTGGTTGGTTAACAGAAGTAACCCATTGGGGTTCTCTTGGCTCAGTGTGTATCAGTAGATGAGGGTTGAAACCTGTAGGAATGTGTATTTTTTTTGACATGGGATGGCTTTGTATTCTGCAAGTGTTTGCCATCATCAAAATGCTTCGCTGGACGGTGTTTCATGTGACAGAAGTGAAATACTTGACGTAAACCATGTGTCTAACATTGAGGACTCTGAGAGGGACTTCTAGGGCTCTTCCCCAGGTGTGCTGGGGCAGCTGACACTGCTGCTGTTTCAGAAAGGGTTTGCCCAGGTGGCACGAAAGGCCAGTGGCATCCTGGCATGGAGCAGCAGTAGTGTGGCTAGCAGGACTATGGACATCATTCTCCCCATAGACTGGAAACTGGGGAGGTCTCTGAGTACTGAGGGCAGTTCCCTTGCTTCAAGACAGAGATTGAGGGGCTGGAATAGATCCAGAGTTGAGCACTGAGGATGGGGGAAGGACTGGAAGGAAAGGCTGATGAGGAGAAGCTGAGAGAGGGAAGTGCTCAGCCTGGAAAAGAGGAGCCTCAGGGAGGACTTTTTCCTTCTCTCCAACTCCCTGAAGGGAGGTTGCAGTCAGGTGGGGGTCAGGCTCTTCTCCCAGGCACCCAGTGCCAGGACGAGAGGGCAGGGCCTGAAGCTGCCAGGGGAGGGTTAGGTTGGCTGTTAGGAAGCCCTTCCTCAGGGAAAGGGTGCTCAGAGCCTGGACTGGACTGCCCAGGGCAGTGGGGGAGTCCCCATGTCTGGAGGTGTAGAAGGTCAGCCTGGCTGAGGCCCTTAGAGCCCTCGTGTGGCCGATAGGGTGATGCTAGGTGGTGGGCTGTGTGTGAGCAGATGGGGCTTTTCCAGCCTCAATAATTGTGTGGTTCTGTGACTTCTACCTTAATTTAATTTTTAAGCTGGTGTTAGAAGACACAGACTTAATGGATTGTTTTTCCTGCTGTTTTATGTCCTGCATGCTTGACCTTTAGTGCTAGGCATAGCAAATACTACTTTGAAACAGAGTATAAAGCTTTGATGTTGACCAACAGCTCTTCTTAGGCTGTGATGTCCTTGTCTCTATCCTCCAGTGATCTGTAAGAGGGCCTGCACCTATGCTTTACATCTGACTACCTGAGAAGTAATCCAGTAGCTGGAGAGCTCTTGAAGTAATACTGGCCGTTACATGAGGTTTAATTTTAAACTAAGAAATGGTTTTGGTATTAAGGGGTGAGATGTATCAGGGTTGGAGCAGCGTGACCCAGAATTCCTGGGTTTCATAGTTGGCTCCTGAACTGCAGTATTTCACTTTGACAGCCGTAGCCTGGGTTCCCAAGAAAGAACAAATGTCAGCTCAGTGCTGCAGTGACTTCTTGTGGTTCTTGTTGTTGGATTAATAGGTTAATGAAACTGCTACTTGAGACCCAGCTTAATGAACGTCTTGAAGATCTGCAGATCAGCAGGGATAAATAATAAAACGCTGAATTGAAAACTTTAAATTCTTTTTCCTTGCTCATCAGCAGGAAGTTTGACGTGCTGAGATGCAGTTCTGATGCGACAGCTGGGCTAGACTTTCCTAGCTTGGCTGTGCTTGGGGAGGGGTTAGTTTGGTGAGTGTGGTTTGTTGGTTGCTTGGGGTTTTTTTTTTAGTAATTAGCTGTAGATTTACTTACTAATACAGTTCGTGTAAGTTTGTGTAGGTGCTGACAAGTGTTGTGGGCTGCTGCTCTTTGCCACTGTGGAATTATCCTTCAACAGATGTTTCAGTTGTGGTTTTACAAGTTTCTTTCTGGTCCCCATGGAGGTTTCCAGAGAGTTTGACAGAGGAATTAATGTTTTCATCACTGAAACTTAAAGCAACTAAACACCTAGAAGCTCTTCGGAAAACAGAGAGCTGCTTAGGCAGAAGTTGAGTGTGTTTCCTGTATGTCGATAATCCTGCTGCACTTAGGGGTGCTCTGTTCCTCAGCTGTTTGTCAGGCAGACCGCACAAGGAGCGAGGCTGATGCTGTGTGTGTGTGTGCGATGCAAAAGCTGCTCATGTGGTAATTAACACAACTTCTTATGCAGACAAATAGAGGTTCTGAGAAAGCAGAGGCAAACAGATGGAGTGGGTGTTGGCATCACACAGTGGGGGTGCTGAGCTGCTCTTAAGTGGGTCAGTAATCTAGAGCAGAAGCTAAATAAGTACAGAAGTCCTTTTGACACCAGCCTTCCCTAAGTAATTTGTAGTTATCTCAGTGAATCCTCCCAGCGAGCCAGAGGGATGCTAATCGCATAATCTCTGTGCATCCTGAAACTAAATGTTGGCAAGTGAGTTCACTTTTCTAACATACAGTGAATTTGGTTGATTTCAAGCTAAAAAGGGAGATTGACATTGGACTTTAGGAAGAAATTACTCCCAGTGAGGGTGCTGAGGTTGCCCAGGAAGGTTGTAGCTGCTCCATCATCCCTAGAAGAGTTGAAGGCTGGGTTGGATGAGGCTGTGGGCAGCCTGGTCTGGTGAGAGGTGTTGCTGCCCATGGGATGTGGTGATCTCTGAACTCTCTTCCAACCCAAATTTTTATATGATTCTTTGATTTGACAGGATCACAACTCCCTAAAGAATCTGAAATTGTCTGTTAAGTTTATGTTACTCCTTTCCTTGCTTGTCCTCCAGCCCTTTCGTTATCCCCTGCAGTGAGTTAGCAGCACAGATCAGATAACCAGCCTAGATATATCTCATGGCACATGTTAAAATTGTTTTCTGAAGGCTGACTCTCTCAATTACTCAACATGAGCTTCCATACACAGAACTTAGCGGTCTTGATTGAAGTGTCTACAGAGAACTTAACAGCAGAAGAACTAAACAAGGCAAAGACATCTAAAGAAGGGACAACCAGCTTGGAAACAGTACTGGAGTGCAAGCAAGTCTTGGTGAATTATGACACTGATGCTTTTTTTTCTTCACACAGTATGAAGTGATTGCTAATTTAACTATAAGGGTATGTTTTTTCCTTGAATATAACTTACACTACTAGTTAAGGGGGTTTTTTAATTCCTTGAGAATATTGTTAAGGGAAGTGATCACACAGCTGCGTGCAGTAACCTAATTTTGAAGATGCTTTTGATCACTGGTAGAACAGAGTTGTCAAGCTGGTGTGGCTTCTAGAATAGATTGTTTTCAAGCTTTCAGATCTTTTGTCAAAATAGGTAACTTCAGAGGACAGCAGAAGAGAAATTCCTTTGTTCTTCCTCACAGTGAAGCCGTAGGAGATGAGTGATTTCAAGAACTCCACTGGGTGGGGGAGAAGGCTCCTCTGCATGTTGTGTTAGGAGGGTTCCCAGTGTCCAAGAAAGAGATTGAGGGGCTGGAGTAGGTCCAGAGGAGAGCAGCGAGACTGGAGAAGGGACCTGAGGAAAGGCTGAGAGCTGGGGGTGTTCAGCCTGGAGGAGACTCAGGAGGGGCCTACTCCCTCTCCGTAACTCCCTTAAGGGAAGAGGTTGTAGACAGGTGGGGGATTGCCTCTTCTCCCAGGCAGCTGGTGTCAGGATGAGACAGCAGGTCCTGAAGCTGCCAGGGGAGGGTTAGGTTAGGTGTCAGGAAGCCCTGCATCATTGGAAAGGGTGCTCAGACCCTGGAATGGACTGCCCAGGGTAGTGGTGAAGTCCCCATCCCTGGAGGTGTTGAAGAGCAGCCTTGCTGTGACTCTTAGTGCTCTGGTCTGGCTGCTGTAATGATGTTAGATCGTGGGCTGGGCTGGATGAGCTCCAAAGGCTCAATTGTTCTGTGATCTGCTAAGAGGATAACAGCAGGCCATTGGACTGACACAGCAGATCCTATGGATCCATTGTGATCCAGTCATAGACAAAGTCTTTTCTCAGAAACAGAGCTTGGCACAGTCTCTCAGCTTGTAGCTGAGCTGGGATAATTCACTCTTTAGGTTGTGGATGAACGCCAGGAACTGCTGTGTATGAAGAACTTCCTCAATCCATTTACTGTGTTCCAGGTTGGATGTGTTCGCTTGGATGGTTCCATAAATGTTCAAAGATGGTATCTGAACATCTTAAGCTTTCTATAAAAAGTATGACTGTTTCAGACAGTACATCAGAAAACACTGAAGCACCTGCTTTATTGTGGAGATTACAGGAAGCATGTGCTTGTAAACTCTTGATAAACTGGCTCCTTATTCTCATGAGAGGATTATGGACAGTGAAGGGCATGTTCTGCTTTTCTTTAAGTTTAATACAAGTAATGTTTTGAAACAAATTCAGATCTTTCCTGGAAATGTCAAGAATAACAGAATGTTTCAGGGTGGAAAAGACCTTCAAGCTCATAGAGTCCAACTGTCCCAAAGCCACTGCTAAACTCTGTCTCTACGCTCCAAATCTCTTATGACTGTGAAACGTGTCCAGGGATGGTGATTCAACCCCTTCCCTGGGCAGCCTGTGCCAAGGCCTGAGGAAGAAGTTTTTCTTCAAGTCCAACCTAAACTTCCCCTGGTGCAGCTAGAGGCCATTTCCTCTTGTCCTGTCACTTCTTCCTTGTGAGGAAAGACCAGCCTTGTGGGTTGAATTGACATCCCTGGATGTATTTCACAGTCGTGGAGATCTGGAGCTTAGAAGCAGGGTTAGAGTTGGCCCTGGGACAGGTGAGTGAGTTCATGCTTGGACTTGAAGGTCTTATCAAGCCTGTGAGGTTCTGTGACCTGTAGAGTTGGATGCAGGGTTAATATGAGCAAAAGACAAGGATTTTTCTTTCAGTAGGATGCTCTTCCTTTTACCATCACTTCCTATTTGAGTGGCCTCTTAGCAGCAAGTCCTTATACCCAATACCTGTGCACATCACCAGTGGGGCAGTGCCCAGTCACTGGGTATTACGGCAGCTGGGTCCTTGTTCTTGTGTGGGTAAGTCATTCTTGGGAAGACTGATTTGAAGACTTGAGTTTTCAAGGCTTCTAATGCAGCAGTAATTGAAATTACAGTTGCACACAATCCCTACTCTTAATGTAGTTTTATGAAAACTCTGAACCACACTGGCAGCTTATTTTGTTAGCACATCTGTGGATGGTGTTGAAGGCTCAGTTGCCATGAGGTTAAGCTCTTGTGTAGACATTGTTCTGGTTGCAGCATCTTAAAATACTGATGTCATCCTGAACGAGGAAGTCTTAGAGTATTAAACTCAGGTACTTAGGGCTGGTAGTTTTAAGCTGGTGCAGTTCAGGAAGCTGTATGACTTACCCACATGGATCGTAGGTGTGCCAAGCAGAAAAGTGTTGGTGTGGCCTTTGAGGTAGGTCAGCATCTGAAAAGACAGCAGCAAAATGCTGCACAGTTCCCAGGAGCTTGGCTCAGGAGGAAAAAATCGGGGCATTTTGGGGGCATCCCCCCCTTCTGGCTGGAGCATGGGATACAGTCTTGGGAGGTGTGGATTCTGGCTTTGGCTCTGCTGCTTTTGCCCAGGTAACCTCATGAGTTTTTAATTTGTAGTCTATAAGTTGAGATGAGTTTTGGTAAGGTGTGTGGTAATGCCACCCCTTCACCTGGCTGGTATAAGCTGTGTTGTGGTAGGGGAGTGTAAGTTTAAGGCATTGCTCCCACTGGAGTTTGTCAGGTGGTGCTGATGGCTGTTGAAATTCAGGGAATTTAGAAGTAGCTTGTTGAAATTACCTCAGCAACTTAACCAGTTCACTGGATGCAGTTACAAAGCTCTGACTAGGAGGAATAATACCTGTTTGACACTTCATCCTAACATCAAGAAAACATCATCCATCAAGAAAAATATCTATTGTGTGCTTCACTGTCAATATTGAGCCCCAAATGACCTCATGAATAGAGTTATTTTTACTCCACTGATAGAGTCAGAGCTGTAGTGGGCCCCAGTCAATGCTAAATTACACTTTGGCTTACCGTGGTAATTAGTGTCTTTATATCAAGCCAGGTACCCAAGGTGGTGAGGGTTCCTTGCTTCATTTTATATGTACTTTGTTAAATCAGCCAATTTAGTTGTCCTGGTTGTGTAGCAAAACACCTGCACGCTTGTTTCAACTACCACAGTTGTTTTATGAAAACCAGAGCAATTTTACAGGGGGGGAGAAAAAAACCCACCTTCCCAAGCTGTGTTGCTTAGGCAGCTCAGCCTAGGAAGAATTTATAGGAATAAACAACATGCTGCAGTTGTTTGACTGCTTTAGCTTTGAACACAAATAGCCAGTTAACAGGCTCCCTGCCGATTTAATCCTGCTTGTAATCTACACCTGCTAATTTAATAAAAGTCACTTCCCATGCCTTGTTTACTGCTCGTTTCTGTTCGTTCGCTCCAGCTTGGTTGCAGAACTGATTGGTGGGAAGCTTCTAAAATCTACTGTACACAATGCCATAGTCTCATCACGAACGGTTGTCGTTGGCTTCTGTCACACTGCATTGTTTGAGGCAGACCAGCGGGATACAAGAGAACAATCGGGAGCTGGAGTAAGTTCACATCTCGCTGCATATGCTTCAAAATTGGCAGAAGAACAATGACATCGGGGAAATCCCCTTGGGGCAAGTACTGTAGAGCAATCTGAATTCAGCAGTTGTTCAGGAGAGATCCTCCAAATTGTGGCTTTCTGTTCCCAAATGTGCAAGCAGGTTTCAGTAGGTCAAGAGTGGGAAGATCTGACTGTTTCTTTGAATGCTTGGGGTATCTTTTCTTGATGCTGGGTAGAGAGAATCGTGATGTAAAAACATCAGTCTCTGAGCTTTGCTTCAGCGCAGAGTTTCAGAACTACTGGTTGGTTGAATCGATGGCTTTCAGCCCAGAACTGGTCTTCACTTCCTTGTAGTTTTGTGGAAGGCTTCAAGTCAAGTTCCTCTGTTGATGTTTGAAGTAACTTTAACTTGTGCTGTAGTTTTGAAATGCAGAACATGAGAAAAGGCTGGTATCAACCGATGTGAAATCTGGCAGCTTTGTGGCATGGAAAGTTATGTTTGAAACAGACAGAATTGTTTTGGTTGGAAGAGATCAGTGAAGCCAGCTGCTCCTACAATGCTGCCAGGTCCTCTGTCCTTCACCCACATCTCCATGCATCCCCCCCAGACGCAGGGACTCCAGCGGTGCCCTGGGCAGAATCTGCTTGGTGCTCAGGTGTTTGGTTGCAAAGTCTCTTTTCTTTAGCAGAATACTCAAGTGTTCATTCCGTGGACTCCAGCTGCATTGTGCAGAGGTGCCTTCTCAACCTTGCTGTTCAGCAGCTGCACAGGTCCCACCTACCTGTCTTGCAGGCCACTGCTTTATCTAAGCAATTACAGCCAAAAGTCAGTATTTTACTGTCCCCTTTGTCTCAGTCAGATGCCTGAAGTAGAACAGAAGACCTAGTGATGTGCTTGTGCCTGTTGCAAGCTGGCAGCCCCTTTTAAAATGCTGTAATGGTCTGTTCAGTGGTAGGGAGATGTTTTTACTGGAGCGCAGTGTCAGCGTGTTTGCTCATCGTGTGGGAACCCTTCAGCATTTTGACCAGTAACCACAGACTTTCCAAGGATTGAAGCAGTTCTCCTTGCAGCAAGAAGCCACGTAACCTCTCTTCAGTGCTGGTGTTCCTCAATCCTTTGAAACCCTGCAGTTTGACAGAGCGAGCAGGGCAACTGCCACGTCACCCAGCAGATGGTGGTAGATCAGGTGGAGTTAGGTGGAGTGAGGAAAATAAACTGTTGGATGTCCTGGGAAAGTGCTTCAGCTGTTAAGCAACTGCTTGTGAGGCAAGAGGGCTTGTGGGTGTGGATCATAAGCAAGATGCCGAGTACTTCAGGACTTGTCCATGATCTTAACACATCCTGTCTGTCTTTGAATAGTGAAGCCTGGGAGACAGACTTCTCTTGTTCTAAGGGTGTCCTCTGAATGTGAAGATTTCCCATCACTAGTAGCTAATACGGCTTCTCTCAGTAGATCATCTAACACAGCTTCCTTGCTAGCTGTGTGCTTTCTTTCTCATGAATAATGGACATTACTGTGAGTGATGGCAAAATCATTGCCTGATGTCATTTTTTTTCTCCTTACTTAGCCAAATGAAGTGCCTGTCACAGTACAAGAACCATTCATACATCGAGCACACTGCTTGGGGAACCTTTCTTGCTGGCTCAAACCTCTTAACTCCATTTGAAACCTAATGGGAAAACCAGTTGTATCATACCCAATGCTTCTTTGAGTTATCCTCTATCTTCAGAAGTATCCATCCCTTGTTCAGGATGTGGAATGAGTTGTTGAATATATTTTACTTTCATAATTTTCTCTGCTGTAGTTGGGCTGCAGTTCTGGCTGTGGTGGTTTCCTTGCGTTGGGCCCTTCAAGTTACTTCTGTGTTCACTTGCCTTCCTGTGGGGTTTTTTTTGGTGGGATTCTACAACTGTTGTATTAAGACTGATTTTTTTATTTCCTGAGTTAGGAAAGGCTGGACTTGATGATCTTGGAGGTTGTTTCCAGCCTCAGTAATTCTGTGATTCTGTGTAAGGTGAAAAAGATAAACGTCTTGCAGAGCCAATCCCTCCCCCTCACTACCCCAAACACCCACCAGTTTGAGAAGGTTAATCAAAATGTCACATCTCTGTTAATCTACCCATCAGTTCCCCACTCACACGGTAGCATCAGTCGCTCACCCACTTGGAGGATGGTGGGCTACTTGAAAAGAACCATTTCAGTTAGGTCTGGGTACCCTGCACCTGCTAAGCTTTCACCACACCTACCACGACTAGTGGTGATGGTAGAGCCTGAGATAAAGGTCATTTTTTTAATGTCAGTCTGGTGTTGGTGCTGAAATGTTTGTGCTTTGTAAGTTTCATCTAGGAGATTGCTATCTGCTGTTAACACACCAATTTGTTGCGGTTAGATCAGCCAGTATTATGATGGATGTGTCTTGCTATAAAGGTTCTTTATCCTTTAACTACTTCTGATTATGTTAATGACGACAGGATTATTCTGTGAAACTGTGCTTGGTGTCTTCTCGACCCTCTGTGTGATACTGCTTACTAATACAGCACAAACAGTAGCCACACATGGTGTGAAATGGATTTTGGGGGGGTGGGGAGGGGTCTGTTTGCTTCCTCACTCCATATATAACTTATACAGCAAAGGGACTTGATTGTACTTGACATTACTTCTGGTCTGGAGGGCTGTGCTGCTCATCTGCCACTTCAGCTGGAGCATTTCAGAGGTAATTTCAATCTCAGGAATTACTTGGTCAGCTATTTTCACAGTCAGGTGTGATGGGAGCAGAGGAAAGATGGTGATTTCTCAGCTCATCTGAGTTGCTGAACATAACTTTCTTCATAGCTGCCTGCTGCATGGTGTGGTGCAGCATCTCACCACTACACAGAGTTCTGATTCTCACCACTGCACAGAGCTCTTGATTCTTTTTTAGATGCTTTTGGAGCATTTTTGGTCCTGATTCCACTTCCTTTACTCCAGTAATAGAGTTTAGATCCTTTATTTCTTCCAGGAATGCTGGTCCTGTGTACTCTGGGAAGCTTTTATCAGAAAGCCCAAAGACATTTCTAGCTTGTGGTGGTTTCAAGTATTCTACAGGCTGACTCGTCTGAGCAAACTCATGTTGAAAATAGGAACTGCTGTGAGAGTTTCAAACCTTGCAGACCTCTGTCCAGGCTGAAGTGCTGTGTTCACAGTTACTAAAGACACTGAGACATTGGGGTCTGGAGAACAGGCATGATGAGGTCTGCCTCATCTCCAGTCCTGTGTTCAGTTCTGGGCCACTCACGATAGGAAAGACATGGAGATGCTGAACGGGTCCAGAGCAGAGCTACCAAGCTCAGGAGGGGTTTGGAGAACTAGTTGTGTGAGGAGAGGCTGAGGGAGCTGGGCAGGGTGAGTTTGGAGAAGAGGAGGCTGAGATGGGGACTCTCACTGTCATCTACAGATCCCTGAAGGGAGGTTGTAGAGGGGTGGCTGTTGGCTTCTTTGGTGCCTGCTGACAGCAGCAGGGGCAGTGTCCTGCAGTTGAGGCAGAGGAGAGTTGGACTACATCTTTGGAGGAAATTCTTTCCAGAAGGAGTGGTTGGGCACTGGCAGGGCCTTCCCAGGGAGGTGGTGGAGTCCCCATCCCTGGAGGTGTTGAAGAACCGTGTAGGAATGGTACTTCACACTTAGTTTGTGTTTGTTAGTCTCTCGATATTGAGGTTTTTTGTTGGTGTGGGGATGGCTGGACTCTGATTTAGGAGGTCCCTTTCAGCCAGAGTTATCTTGTGATTCTGAGGAGATGCTGAGAGAGCTGGGTCTGTTCATGCTGGAGTAAAGGAAACAGAGGGGAGACCTCATTGCTCTCTACAACTNTGGTACTTCACACTTAGTTTGTGTTTGTTAGTCTCTCGATATTGAGGTTTTTTGTTGGTGTGGGGATGGCTGGACTCTGATTTAGGAGGTCCCTTTCAGCCAGAGTTATCTTGTGATTCTGAGGAGATGCTGAGAGAGCTGGGTCTGTTCATGCTGGAGTAAAGGAAACAGAGGGGAGACCTCATTGCTCTCTACAACTACCTGAAGGGAGGAAGTATCGAGGCAGGGGTTGGCCTCTTCTCCATAGGGACTGGCAACAGGACAAGAGGAACTGGAGTCAGGTTGTGCCAGGAGAGGTTCAGATTGGATCTTATGGAAAACTTCCCAGAAAAAGCAGGGAGGCCTTGGAACAGGGTCCACAGGGAGAGGTGGGAGGCACTGTCCCTGGAGAGGTTAAACAAGTATGATGTTTCAAGAGATGAGTTAGTGGTTCAGGGTTGTAGGGCAGATGGTTGGACTTGATATTCTTGAGGGTCTTTTCCCAACCCTGATGATTCTGTGATTCTATAATAACTGAGTTATCAGAAAACCTTCATTTGGTATGACAGTGCGTGAGGTGAAAACAGCAAAGATTCCAAGTTATCTGAAAGTACAAATATCCATGTCCTCCTGGCTGTGCCTGATAATTTTTCTCTACTTCTCTTTTCTTGTTCTTCTTGTTTGTTTCCCCACCACAGCCTTTATGGAGCTGCCAGTGTCAATCACTGTCATCATAGTCATGCTTGCTAGATGCAGAGAATCTAGAAGTCACTGCCCCCCCTTTTCTCAGCACTGATGAGGCAGCACCTTGAATTCTGGGCCTCTCTCACTATAAGAAAGGGCATTGCAGAGATGGAGGGTTGTCCAGAGAAGGGCAGTGAGGCTTCTGAAGGATCCAGAGCACAAGCCCTGTGCGGAGTGGTGGGGGTTGCTGAGGTTGTTTAGCCTAGAAAGAGGAGGCTGAGGGAGAGACCTTATTGTCTACAACAACCTGAAAGGAGACTGGAGTGAGGAGAGGATATTGGAGTTAGGAGAGGATGACTGCCTTCTTCCTGGTGGCAAGTGGCAGGGGAGATGGCTGCAAGTTACGCCAGTGGAGGTTTAGGGGGGATATTAAGAAGGATTTCTTCACTGAAAGGATTGTGGGGCCTTGGAACAGGTTGCCCAGGGCAGTGGTGGAGTCACCATCCCTAGAAGGATTTAAACTAGGTGTGGACCTGGTGCTTAGGGATGTGGTTTATTGGGGACCAGGCAATGCTGGGCCAAAGGTTGGACTTGCTGATCTTAAAGGTCTCTTCTAACCAAACAGGTTCTGTGATTCTGTTTTTGATGGCTTTTTTTTTTAACAGTGATCAGGGGGAGTGAATCTGTATGATGGTTTACCTTATCTCCAGTCAGACTGCTTCAGAGTTTGTGAGGTACAGCTGGCCGCTGATGAAAGCTGTGTTACTTGGAGAGTGGGAACTGCAGGGCAAGTTTCCCAGCAAAGCTGTTAGCTCATGATTTCCATGGGCTGCTTGTGCTTGCTTTCCTTGTCTTTGGTCTCTTGAGCATAAGACCTGTGGCCAGCTCCCTGCTGCCTCCTCTGTGCCTGTTATTTCTCAATCCTCAGCACCATCCCTGTGCTGGTTGACCTTGCCCTTCAGATCCTACAAGTTTTCAGGCTGCTCTCCTCCTGGCTTTGAACAATGGGGAGTAAAGACTCCTTTGATACAATCAGCATGCTGATAGACCATGTGGACAACCGAGGAGAGAAATAAGTGATTTACTCCTGCTCTGTTTCCATGGCATCCTGGAAAAATGGCTCTTGAACTCTGAGGTGCCATCCTTCCAGCATAAAGACTGAAGGTAACAGTGATTGTTGGCTGCTGTGTCTGGCAGCACATGCCTTAGCACATCAGGACTGGAGAGAAGGGAGGAGGAGAATGATAAAGTGCTCTGGCAAGTTCTGCCTTCTATCTTTGTTTTTTGCCTTCGCAGGCGATTTGTTGTGCATGTGATCAGGAGGAGTTGTGCCTATAGCAAAGGCCATAGCAGCACGTGCTCTACAAAGCTGGAGGAAACCAGCTGCTGGCCCTGAAATGAGCAATGGGCAGCTCACACATTGGGCTTTAACAGGATATCTTCTGTAGCCTGCATTCTGCTTCTGTGTCCAGTGTGGATGTCCTTGAAGTTTAAACAGAAGCAAATATCAACTGTTGGATGAAGTTCCCCCCCTCCTTTTTCCCATAGCGTTAGAGAGATTAATTGTGTCCTGTGCCTCCTGCTATTCAAGCCATTTTGATGTGTTAATTTTATAAAGGAGGTCGTATAAGTCATTTTCCTCGGCTCAGGTGCAGCATTTTCTCTTTGCTGTGACTATTTCGGAACACCCTGTATAGAGATTCTGTGTAATCTTTTATTCCTAAAAGGGTTCTGATCGTGGTGGGAAGTTGCACCGTGGTTCTTGGTTTATAATCCACTAAATGTGCCACGTGCATAAACATTGGGTTCATGAAGGGCAAGCCCTGTTTAACCAACCTAATCTGCTTCTGTGACCAGAGGACCTGCCTAATAGATGAGGGAAAAGCGGTGGATGTTTTCTCCCTGGACTCCAGTCAGGCGTTGGACGCGGTCTCTCCACAGCATTCTGCTGAAGAAGTTGGTGGCTCATGGTTCAGACAGGTGGACTCTTTGCTGGGTTAAAAACTGGCTGGATGGCTGAGCCCAGAGAGTTGTGGTAAACTGGGGTTCAATCCAGTTGGCAACTGGTCACAAGCGGTGTCCCTCAGGACTTGGTGTTGGGACCGGTCCTGTTTAACATCTTTAGGGATGACCTGGATGAGGGGATCAAATGTGCCCTCACTAAATGTGCAGGTATCACAAAACGAAGCTGCAGTTTTGATCTGCTGGAGGGTAGGGAGATGCTGCAGAGGGATCTGGACAGGCTGGAGCAATGGGCTGAGGCTAGTGTGATGAGGTTTAACAAAGCCAAGTGCTGGGTGATGCGCTTTGGTCACAGCAACCCCCAGCAGCTCCAGGGTGGAGGAAAAGTGGCAGGAGAACTGCCTGGCAGAGAAGGACCTGGGGGTCTTGGTTGACAGCCAGCTGAACAGGAGCCTGCAGGGTGCCCAGATGGCCAAGAAGGCCAGCGGCATCCTCACCTGTATCATGAACAGTGTCACCAGCAGGAGTAGAGAGGTGATGGTGCCCTTGTACTCTGCGTTTGTGAGACTGCACCTGGAGTCCTGGGTCACTGTGGTGCCCAACACTGATCAGAAGGACACTGAGGGGCTGGAGCAGGGCCAGAGAAGGGCAATGAGGCTGGGGAGGGGGCTGGCAAACAGAGCCTATGAAGAGTGGCTGAGAGAACTGGGGTTGTTCAGTCTAGAGGAGAGGAGGCTGAGAGGAGACCTTATAGCTCTCTACAGCTACCTGAAAGGAGGCTGTAATGAGGCTGGTGCTGCTCTCTCATCTCAATTTACTAATGATAGGATGAGGGGAAGTAGCTGCAAGCTGCATCAGAGGAAGTTTAGATTGGAGTCCCCATCCCTGGAGGGGTTTAAAAACTGAGTAGCTAAAACACTTCAGGCCATGGTCTAGGGGTTGGGGAGATGTTGGAGTGAGAGCTGGACATGGCCCTTCCCAGCCATGAGGATTCTACAGTTAGAGCTTGGAGCACATCTTGAATGTGCTTGTGGGGCAGAGGGAGGTACAGACAGAAGGTACAGTCACTGCTCTGAGCAAATAAACTCTCTGTGCTGCAGATAAAATCATCTGCTTTTTTTTCCATATGTATATGAGACCAGGTGCTTAAATCTGGAGCATGGGACACTTGAGGAATCACTCCTGACTGTGAGTTCTGAGTGCCCCAGCTGCCAGTTCTACTGTTGCAGTTGTGCTGAGAGAGAAATCTGTGCTGTCAATTCTGTGTGAGCTTTTGTTCGCAGGGCTCCAGGGCTTTTTTAGACATGAATATCCTTTCCCTGGATGTAACAGTCTTCCCTTCGAGGAAAGGAAGACTCTGTTACCAAACTGCCCACCTGTAGCTGTGTGTAAATATCTATCAACAAATAGGGTACAGACAGTATACTGAAGCTATTTTTCATTTCATGCACAGCTCCAGCACTGCTAGCACTCCAGAAAACATAGGGGCAGACAGATCAGACACAGTGCAGGGGTGGCTTGTGATTATATGATCACAGAATCACAGAGTGTTAGGGATTGGAAGGGACCTGGAAAGATCACCCAGTCCAATCCCCTTGCCAGAGCAGGATCCCTTAGATCCAGTGACACAGGAACAGTCAGGTTTTAAACGTCTCCAGAGTAGAGGACAAGATAATGCAGGAGGGAGACAAACATAGAAGACTTGCCTTGAGTATGGATTTACAGACTTGCAGCTATAGGTCCTAGAAGTTAGGAAGAACCAAGGGGTTCAGTGGGTCACCTCCCAAGTAAGTTGAGACCATTCTGTCTCATGTGATACAGGCTTTGAGTGATGCTATTTGCATTTCAGGTTTTATTTGTTGTCTTTCTAGCACTACCACTTCAGGTGAGGAGGAGGCTGTCAGCTAAACTCTGCCTTGCAGCTCCTCCAGACCCATTTTGCTTTGCAAGACTTTGAAGAAGAAAGTGGAATTGCAGTTGTGCATGAAATGTGACCATATTTAACAACTTGTGTGTAGAGTTTCTCATACTTTATATGTAAATATCTCTGAAGAGGCTCTGCTTGCTTCCATCTGA
Organism: Upupa epops; assembly: GCA_013397515.1. Taxonomy (NCBI): domain Eukaryota; kingdom Metazoa; phylum Chordata; class Aves; order Bucerotiformes; family Upupidae; genus Upupa; species Upupa epops. The sequence goes on from VZRI01001949.1 coordinate 124,292, forward strand.
TGTCCTAACCTGTTGCCAGCGCTTCATTTAGTATAGAAAGTACCTAGCGTGGGCAGCTCAGCCAGTAGTGTAAGTGCTGTTAATGGTAGGATAGGTGCTTTGTTCAGTCTGTCCCAATAAAAACTGGCAATAAATCCATAGTAGCAATGGCCTGTAATAAGCAGGTAGTAGCCTAAGGGCTGTTCTGGAGTGTGTGCAGCACAGTGCTGTGTGTGGGCACTTATTCACTGCTCTGATCACCGTTGCTTGGACAGAACTTGCCCATCCTTGCTTGGAGCTGCAAATCAGTTCATCTGGCTTTTAACTACCTGGAGAATCTGAACGTGATTGAGCAGCCCAAGTTGAGTGGCTTTATCAGTTGGCATCTGGACATGGGTGAGGGGATCGTGGATTGTTCCCTGTAGCTGCACCTCCAGCTGCTGACACTTACAATTCAAAATCTCTTGCTGCAAGTCGGGGAGGCACATGGTTTCTGTATTTGCTAAGATGAGGTCGTGCTGTCCCAGCTCAGTATTAATGTGCTGGTTGGCAATGGTCATCTTACCCTGCTGAGCCTTGTCCTGTTCTTTTTTTCATCTAGATGTGTCAGCATCCTTCATCTAATCACACTGCAAACACAAGGATCTGCTTTTGAGCAGTGTGATCCTCAGGAGATGTCTCTTCTGTGTTTTGCAATGTGTTACTTTCTGAGGGACTCTGGTGATAGTTAGGAAAGTGATGAGAGGGATGATGAGGGGAGATATAGATTGGAACTAAGACAGAAGCTCTTCCCTGTGAGGGTGCTGAGACCCTGGAGCTGTTGCCCAGGGAGGTTGTGGCTGCTCCATCATCCCTGGCAGTGTTGAAGGCCAGGTTGGATGGGACTGTGAGCATCTTGCTTTGGTGAGAGGTGTCACTGCTCATGGCAGGGGGTTATGACTGGATGTCTCTGAGATCCCTCCCAGCCCATTCTGTGATTATTTACACTGTTTTGTGCCATCTAGTTTAGTCACTACAGATTTTTTATGGACTTTTATTCCTTTGATGGTGATATAATACATCAAAGCGAGAAACCACATAGCTTCCATGTCCATTCTTCATGGACAGAACAGTAATCGATCTGTATTTGAACTGAGACTTAGTCCAGTTCTGTAGAAGACTTATTCCACTAAGACAGTTTGTACTGTTGAAGCTGGTTGGGATCATCACCCGTGATAGATAGACCAGGCAATGCAAATACTTTCTGGTTATCTTTGTTATTGAGGTTTTTGCCTGCGTCCACATTTTTCTTGTGTGTGTCAGTATTTTCTGCGTCGCTAAAGAAAGGGCAGTTTTGGCACTTGGTCTCAGAATTGCGCAGCGTTGCTGCAGCTCTCGGCTGTTTAGGTCATTTCTTGCCTAGAGTAGGGTTTTTTGGAGCTCAGATTTTCCTGTTAAAGGAAATGATGAAATGGAAGAATTGAAGGCATACTGTGCTGCTGTGTGCTGATAGCCACATTAAAGATTCCTCTTGCCAGAAGTGCGCAGTATCATCTGAGATGCTGCTCAGATGAAAAGTCAGGTTGAGACACCAACCCTTGCAGCTCTTTCCACATAGGGAAAGGCTCCACTTGGTGGAAGGAGGACGTGGAAGTGTTGGGAGTCCAGAGAAAGCTGCAAGGATGATCAGAGGAATGGAGCACTTCTGCTGTGGGGACAGGCTGAGGGAGTTGGGGCTCTTCAGCCTGGAGAGGAGAAAGCTGTAGGGGAGACCCTAAAGCAGCCTTCCACTACCTGAAGGGGCTACAGGAAATCTGGAGAGGAACTTTGTATGAGGGATCTAGTGCAAGGACAAGGAAGAGACTGAGATCTGAGGCAGAAATCCCTCCTTGTGAGGATGCTGAGGCCCCAGGGAAGTTGTGGCTGCTCCATCCCTGTAAGTGCTGAAGGCCAGGTTGGATGGGGCTGTGGGCAGCCTGGTCTAGCGAGAGGTGTGACTGCCTATGGCAGGGGGTTGGCACTGGGTGGTGGTTGAGGTGCCTTCTGACCTAAACCAGTCTGTGATTGTGTGATTTGCCACATAATCCTCTGGTCAGCCCTGAGACAGGACTGGTGGCACTGAGCTGTCTCAGGTTTTGTGTCTATCAGCGACATGTCTGCTAGACTTTGACTTTCCCCTAACAATCCCTCGATCTCAGGGAGTCACTGTTACTCCTTGCAAGCAGCCTTTAAGTGATTCTCTCTCCTTTCTCTTGGGAGTAACTTCCTTTTATTAGAACAGCCAGGAAAATGAACCAGTTTGATGCTCTGTATCCCAAAAGTCCCTCATATGAATTTCCCTTCTTTTGTGGGGTCTGCACAAGCAGTGGTGAAGCATTCAAGCAAGCTTGCTGTTGGAGTGCTAGAGGCTACAGAACGCGGTGATTTGCTAATCTCCAGCTCGTCTTGAGAAGATAAAAGTATTAGCTTTTGTGTCATTGATATTTCTGTCAACAGACAGATTGTTTTGGGAAGAGCCATGATAATGCTCCTCAGAAGAGGCCACTCCAGTGAGAGGAAGGGTGTTAGACTTTGAAGCTTGTCTTGTGCAGAAGATTTATGTGCTATCTTCAGAGGAAATGTTAAAGAACAGCTTGGATGCAGGAGCCAAGTGATGTTTTGGAAACATCGGTGATTTACCAGTAGAGGGGTGAGCTCAAAGCCGAAGCTCAGCCAGTTTGCTCCCAGCTTCGTATCACGAGCAGTGTCTGACTCTGCAGAGGGCTCCACTGCCATTCAGCGTGATCCATGCAGTGAACAACCTGATAATGTCCAACAAGAGCAAATGTATGGTCCTGCAGCTGGGGAGGAACCTGCCAACATAGGTTAAGCGTAGGCCTGCTGGAGAGAAGCCCCAAGGAGAAAGATCCTGAAGTTCCAGTGGGCGATGTTAACCATGGGCCAGCAGTGGGCCCTTGTGGCCACAGAGACCAGTAGTATCCTGGACACATTAAGAAGAATGTGAACAGCAGGTCAAGGAAGATTCTCCTCTACCTGTGTGAGGCCATATCTAGAGTCCTGTGACTAGTTTTGAGCTTCCCAGTTCTAAGAGCCAGACAGCTACTGGGGAGAGTCTAGCAGAAGGCAAAGACAGTGATTGTGGGCCCGGAACATCTCTCTACTGAGGAAAAGTTAAGAGCACTGGAGCTGTTTAGCCTGGAGAAGACTGAGAGGAGACCTCATCCCTGTCTGTAAATACCTGAAGGGTGGCTGTAGGGAGGATGAAGCCTGACTGTTTTCAGCAGTGCTCAGTGACAGGATAAGGGGCAGTGGGCACAGGCTGGACCACAGGGAGTTTCATTTAGATGGGTGGAGAAACTTCTTTACTGTGTGAGTGACTGCAGCAGGCTGCCTAGAGAGGTCGTGGAGTCTCCTGCTGTACACAGAACTGTGCAAAGTGCTTTTGTTGATGCTCAGCAGAGGGTTTAGACTAGATCTCTAGAAATCCCTTCCATCTCTGAAGATGCTGAGATCACCCCTTTGGTCTTGTTTCTGAGCTGTGGTTTGAGGTCAGTCAGCTTATTAAAGGTGAAATGATGTTACATCTCGGCTGCCTCCTTCCTGATAAAGTAAACTTGGCCAGGAATGACCCAGTGTGGGGCTGCCTTGTCTATACTCCTACACTTTTAGCTGCCAGGGCTGAGTGGCTGTGTCTGAGCTGTGTGCCAGCGTTCCTGAAAGTGTGCGACTCACAAACCTACCAGTACTGGTAGCTGCTGTCTGTCATAAATGATCGTGTTTCAGGTTGTGGGGATGTTTCCAGGCAAGACTCAACTTCCTAGTACAGATATTAGTCCTTGATCCTGCTAAATTCTTCATGGCCTTCACAGAAAGAATCTTCACAGTCTGCTCGTGGTGCTTCAGGAAGGTAGATTTAAGGCAGGGTGTTATCTATTCGTAGCAGTTATTCTGTGCTACTAAGAAGTCTGTGCCTCCTGTCTGCCTTTTAGATGGTTTCATCAGTTGTATGAGTATCTTTCAGAACACAGGCACCTTCTTCCCAGCCACCACCTTTCTGGTAGACCTTCCTGCCCTCCATCAGACTGTTATGTTAGGCTTGGGATGGTTGGCTTAAAGGTTGGATGTGATCTTAAAGGTCTTTTCCAACTTAAAAGGTTCTGTGAATGGATGTACTGTGTCCTTTCGTGGCAGTACTGAGTATGAAATAAGTTTTTATGGTTGTGAGGGATTTAACTCTGATTTACCGTGCGTGTGTGTGAATATCAAGAGCCCTGGTTTAGTGTCTGGCTGATGTGGGATGTGGATGTTCTTGTGTCTTTTAGGCAGTAGATCATTTCTACTGAGCAGGAGTGCAGGGAGACCACTTTATTTCCTCATCTGTTTCTTCCAGTGAACAGTGAAAGCTGTGTTGAGTTGATCTTATTGATCATTCAGGATGATTTCCTGCAGGCATTTCTGTCTTTGGTTATGAGTTACTGGAGTTGGGGCTGCTCAGCCTGGAGACGAGAGGCTCCAGGGGGACTTTGTAGCAGTTTCCAGTACCTGAAGGGGCTACAGGAAAACTGGAGAGGAACTTCTTATGAGGGATTCTAGTGCTGGGACAAAGGGGATGGGTTCAAGCTGAAAGAGGGCAGATTGAGATGAAATATGAGGTAGAAATCTCTCCCTGTGAGGGTGCTGAGGCACTGGAACGGGTTGCCCAGGGAGGCTGTGGCTGCACCATCATCCCTGTAAGTGTTGAAAGCCAGGCTGGATGGGGCTGGGCAACCTGGTCTGATGAGAGGTGTTGAAGCCCATGGCAGGGTGTTGGGGCTGGGTGATCTCTGAGCTCCCTTCTGACATAACCCAGTCTGTGATGCTGTGAGCTGGAGTGAAGTCCTTGTGTAGATGAGCCAGTAGAACATGAATACTAATCCCAGCTCTCAGCAGACAAACAGCTGGGCAGACAGTATGTCATGAAACCTGCCGAATGTTGGAGCAGTTTTGCTCTAACCAGTCGCTTACTCTGTACTTCATGGCCTGCCTTTCCTTCGCGATGTCCTGAGCTGCTTGCAGGCTCTGACTCCAGCACACAGCCCCTGCAGGACGCTGCTTGACTTCCCCTCAGTTGAAGAATACGCCGTACACGCTGTCAGCGTTGGTAGTTTGAATATTTATGGGGACCAGAGGTTAGCAGTATAAAAGACTGCTTGTCACGCTTTGTCAAGGGCTGTGAAATTGTCTTGAAAGCCTTGGGAAGCAAACATGTGTAGCACGCCGTGCTTACACCAGCGGTGCACCCCGCAATTTGGTGAACGTGTAATCTGTGTGACAGCGTCATCTCCAGAGCAGTTTTGTACAATGGATCCGTTGCTCAGAGGTACTGAGCTGTCAGAGCTGACTGTGCCAGCAGGCTTTGTGTCTGCTGATTGTTCTCCTAATTGGACTTTCTTGATGGCCTGTCTTACCAGCAGTGGTAGTCTGTATTTAGAGACACAGGGATGCTCGTTGGTGTCCCACAGGCTGCTTCTTGTGGTCTGCAGGTCTTCTGCAGCTTTTGGCAGCTCGCTATCCTGGAGGCATTTTAGGGATATGAAAAAGAGAAGTAGGATCTGCTGGTGTGGTGATGGTCAGTATCCCCTGTCAACCTGCTGTTTCTGCCTGGGAACTCTCCTGTGAAGACAGGCTGAGGGAGTTGAGGCTGTTCAGCCTAAAGAAAAGAAGGCTCAAGGAGGACCTTATAGCGGTTTGCAGTACCTAGAAAGACTATAGGAAAGCTGAAGAGGCACTATTTCGAAAGGACTCTAGTGGCAAGACAAGGGGGATGGTTTCAAGCTAGAAGAGGGGAGATGTAGATGAGATCTGAGGCAGAAATCCCTCCCTGTGGAATTTGTTTGTGCTAACAGAGGCTGTTTCCAAGATGATGCAGTTTCTCTTCCTTTGTGGTGCTTGTGTAGCTCCACAGTGAACAGAAGAACTGATCTGGTTGAGAGGTAACTGTGTGGACATTTCATCCTCCCTGGGGTTGCTTTAGAAATGGGGGTGTGTGGGACAAGAACCATTCAGGAGCCCACACTTAGGTTTTAATGAAGTCATCGTGGAATTGAGATGATTGTCAGCCCTAAGCATGGTTTTAGGAGCAGTGCTGACTGCTTATTTCATGACACTGATGAGTTTTACCTGTACAGGGAGAGGTGAAAAGCCCTACTTTGCATCTCTTCCCTTAAGCACTCAGTCCAGAGTTCGGAGTGCATCAGCTCAGCTAAGTGGTTTGAGTTTAAATTGCAGTTTAAATTAAAATATTTAAAGGCTGTATTTAAAACCAAGGAGTCTGTTGAACTTGGATCGTCTTCAGTTGCAACTGTTCAGGGGCTACTGATTTTAAAGGTGACTTAGCACCCAGTCACCCTTCAGGGTTTGCAGTTAGCAAGTGGAAATGCGAGTTGTTTATGAACTTCATCCTTGTAATTTCTGAGGTGCAGATCCTGTGCGTTATTAAAACAAGCCATCAGTTTTCAGTGGTCACAGAGCAAGTCTGTGACTTCTCAAACTCTGCTGTTGGTTTACAAGCCCCTGCTGATTCCCTGCTTAGCTTCATTCTGCTGCTGTTTCCTACCTGTGACTGAAGGATTCGTTTCTCTTGTCACTGAACCAGTTTGGCACAGAGCTGCATCTCCTTTCCTCCTGCTTGATCCAGTGATTAATGCCTTGTTAGTCTCTACTTACATCTCAAAGTACTACAAAACTGTGCCAGCCATTCTGTGTTTTGTGTGGAATACTTGATCCGTTAATTAAGGAGAGCACAGAAAGCAGGGAGAAGGGTCTGCTGAAACTGACCTTTCTTCAGAGTTTGTATTTGCTTGTAGGTAGAAGAGGTGAAGCGGTGGTGCCTGAAAGTTAGGCGGTGATGTTTTGGTTTCACATACAGGTGGCCTTTGCTTTTGACATTGCAGGGGAGCTGGTGTTCAAAAACAAAAACAAAAAAACAACCCCCAGCCTCACCCAACCCAGAAACCACCCTTTAAAAAGCTGAACTCCACGGAGGTCTAGGCTGAGGGAGTTTTGCCTGTTTTAAGGAACATTACAACTGTATCGACTACTGAAAACCCTTTAGAACTTGTTCACCTTTTAAAAAACATTATCATTTACCTTGAATCACGTGTTCCATTTTGATAACCTCCTTCGTATAGAAAATAGAGCTCGAGATGCCCGTGTAAACTCGAGCCTAAACCTTGCTCTATCTTCTATGAGGAAGGAAGTACTCTGTACATTTTTTTCTTCCATGTTTGACATCATGGTGTTTTGAATAACCATGTTCCATATTCACATCAATTTTTTGTTTTTGTTTTCAATTTTATGCACAGCACTTGCTCTGAAATTTGGGGACTGAGTACACCAAACACGATAGATCAGTGGGATACAACAGGCCTTTACAGCTTCTCTGAACAAACCAGGTGAATATTCTGCCCTCTCTCGCATCATAGAAACCTTGTTTGGGAGGGTTTGGCTTCGGAGGGTCTCTGATGGGTTGCTTTAGCTGTAAAACGGTCTGAAATGTTTACTAGGCCGTCTTTTAAGGTACAGCATTTAAAAACATTCGCTTGCCAGTGTAGAAACCCCGAGTGTTCTCAGCTGATGTTTTGACCAATGAAACTCTTTTCATTCTGGAATATTCCTTTTTAACGCCAGTGCTATCGAAAAGAATGGGAAGACTTGTTAGACGCAAGCTCTGATGTGATCTGGTATTTATGTTAACAAAGTTGGGAAACCTGAATTCTTTGGGAACTAATCCTACAAAGTGTTTAAACTGCTTTGTACGCCACAAGCTTTCAGTTAAACCTCGCTAATTGGCTCCGATGCGAACTACTAAAGCACTGTTTGTAAATTCTCCAGCAGTTAACCGGTGGGCAAATTCCAAACAGGGAATTTCTTTATTTTTTTTCCACGTCACATTGCTCGATTTTGTGTACTGAGGTTTGTCTCCCATCCCATAACTATCATAAACATCTGCATTTGTGTTAAGCATATGCAGCCCGTCTTTAAAACTAGCAAAACGCTTTCAGCCGGTTATCGAGGCAGATGAAGTCAAGAAGATAAACTTGCCCAGCCCTCGCAAGACTTGCGCTTATGCTTTTTGCATTACAGTTACACTGCCATGTGGATCACTTGGGCAGCTGACTGCTTATGGGATTATTTGCAGTCCTGTGGGAATTGTTACGCTTAAAGCCATAAAGCATCCGTGCCACAGCACAAAGCCTTCAGGTTTAGCGGGGGAAAGGGGCTGTTAAGTGTGTGGTTTTAATTTTTATTTAATTCTAACAACTGTCTTGTGCATTTAAAAAGAATAAATGTACGTGAAGCGATCGCCCTAAAGGCTTGGTGGGAGGAAAAGTGGCTTTTAACGAACTCTAAATTCACTGGCAACAATTGGAGCAGCTCAAAAATAAGTTTAAGATACTGCTTGAGACTGTCATTATCACATGTTGAAGCCTCTTAGCAAGAGTATAAACATCACTAACGATGTCAGTCCACTGAATTCTGAGAATAAACAACCCAGCCCATCCCCTGTGTGTTTGCTGTTGCCTGAGCAGTGTGCAGTCTGTAAATACTTCTCAACCTCTTTTCCCCCTGTAGATCTCTTGATGGTCGTCTACAGGTATCTCATCGCAAAGGATTGCCGCATGTTATTTACTGTCGCCTGTGGCGCTGGCCGGATCTTCATAGTCACCATGAACTGAAAGCAATAGAAAACTGTGAATACGCTTTTAATCTTAAAAAGGATGAAGTATGTGTCAACCCTTACCACTATCAGAGAGTGGAGACACCAGGTAGGAGAACTTCCCTGACTTTCTGTATGTAGCTGTTCAGCGTAAGGCTGTAATCGCAATGAAGAATGAAGGCAGTTCTTTGTCTTGACAAAAGTTACTTAGAACTGTAACTTCTGAGATCGCCTTCCCCTGAAAAATCTTTACCAGTGTGTTGAACACCTTTCAGAACCGCTGGCAGCTTCCAGCCTGCTGACTATGGTCTGAATGGAAAAGGAGAATAGAGAGGACTTACCTTTGTTTAATGTGAGGTAGTCCTGATCCAGAGGCACCTCAGGAATATGATGATGTGCTATTTGTGTTCTTGAGAGTCAGAAGAATTCAGAACAGGCTAAGGAATGGTTAGATATTTTACATTTTGTTTCTTTCATGAGTATTTGGAAGGCCTTACTAATGCTTTGGAATTTGCTTTTGCAGTCTTGCCTCCTGTGCTAGTGCCGCGGCACACTGAGATTCTCACGGAGCTTCCTCCTCTGGATGATTATACCCATTCCATTCCTGAAAACACTAACTTCCCAGCTGGAATTGAGCCACAGAGCAATTACATACCAGGTATCTCCTTAACCCCCACCACAAGCAGTACACTTGACGCTGTGCCACTGGAACAGCAGTTTTATCCTCCTGAGCCATCAAATTAGCTGAAAGATGCACCTATTTGATTAAATCCAGTTGATTTCATGTTGTAATTCCAGTGAAAAAAACAGAGTGCTGCTGGTGGAGAACATGATCCTGTGTGAAACCGCATGGCTGTGGTTTCTTAATAGTTTGCTTTGTTTCAGTAGTTTAAGATTCAGAATGCTAATTGAATGTTTAAAAGATCTTCTTCATCTCTAGTTTTGCCATCATTCAAAGTCTGCTTCATGTTTTTGTTGGGTCTTTTTTTAAGTATGAAAGGACAACCTAACTACTTAAATCTCTCTTCCCCCTCTGCCTTATCTTCCCCACCCCACGACAAATACCCAGACCGATTGCTGCCGTGCACCAAAATCCTATACCTCCGCTGAAACATAAATCCCTGACCTTTGCTTCCTGCCCCAGCTTCCTGTTTCCTGTCTCTTCAGGAAGTTGCCTGGAGTGTAAAACCAAGTGAAGCTGAGGTTTGCTCATAAATGTTTAATGCAGTTCTGTTACAAACAAGCTGAAACTTCAGGTCTGGACTCTTCAAGAGCAGGACGACTGCCTCTAAACTCAGATAGGTGCAATATACTAGTTGTATCTCCATGCCTTGAAACATGATGTTGGTTGTGTTTTGCTTCTAACAATTCTTCAGTGTTTCTAACGACACCAAATGTATTTTGAGTTAATTTGATCTCATCTGTTCAATTTGTGCCACCTAGGGACAGCAGATCTCAATGGAGAAGTTGAAGGTGCTAGAAGCTGATGTTGCTTTCTTAACTCACAAGGATTTCTTTTTTGACTCAGTCTGAGGGCTTTTGATAGGGTTTAGCAAAAGACTTACTGGAAAGCCACTGTTTGGAAACCCAGTGCCTCGTAAATGAGGCAAAACAAGTAGGTAGTCATCTGCAAAGAGTCTCTTTGAGGTGATTACAGGTATTCACACTAAATATTTCTGCTGCTAGCCACACCTTGCCTCCTTTTCTTTGTCCCTGATATCCTCCTGGTTTTCATATCCTGGCACCTTACTTCATTTGACTTTGTTGACTTAATCTTGAATGTGTAGCAAGGTTCTCACAGCTTTTGTGTGTCTTCACAGCCTGCTCCAGAGAACTGTTTTCTCCAGCAGCAAGTCAGACTAACAACCGAGCAAGTTTTTCATCCCAACACTGTCTTGGTAGTCGGTTTACAGAGAGCTTGGTTTCATCAGGAGCTGGGAAAACTGTGGTGGTGCAGAGTGGCTTTTGAGAGCTGAATGTTCAGGTTACAGATGTGCTGAGCTGCATCGTCTGAACTTCTGGCAGCAGTTAGGCTTCTCTAAGGATTTCTGGTGCTGCACTTGAGCATTTTTATCTGGCTTCTGTCAGAAGTAGTGTCGCCAGCAGGAGCAGGGAAGGGATGGTCCCCCTGTACTGAGCACTGGTGAGGTGGCACCTCAATAAACTGGGTGCAGTGTTGGGCACCTCAATACAGGAAGGACATTGAGGGGCTGGAGTGGGTCCAGGAAAGTATAATAAGGTTGGTGAAGGATTTGGAGAACAAACCTTATGGAAAAGCAGCTGATGGAGCTGGGGCTGGCGCTGGTCTGGAGGAAAGGAGGCTGAGGAAAGAACCTTGCTGTCTACTTGCTATCTGCAAGTACTGGAAAGGGGGCTGTAGAGAGGTGGGGATTGGTCTCTTCTCACAAGGAACAAGTGACAGGATGAGAGGAAATAGCCTCAGATAGCCACCAGGGGAGGTTTAGGTTGACCACCAGGAGAAACTTGTCCCTGGAAATGGTCATCAGGCCTTGGCACAGGCTGTGCAGGGAGGAGGTTGAATTCCTATCCCTGGCTGTGTTTCACAGTGGTGAAGATGGGAAGCTCAGGGACAGGGTTTAGCAGTGGCCTTGGGACAGCTGCATTCATGGTTGAACTTGATCTTAAAGGTGTTTTCCAACCTAAATACTTGATGATACCATGCTGTCCAGCTGTGGTGGTGCTCAGTCTCTGACTCTGAAACAGTATTAATAGAATTAGGTGGAGGACATTAATGTTCAGGGCCACACTTGGAGAGTAATGTGTGCCAGAAAGCCCAGGCTAGCAAGTGGAAGCAGGAGGTGTGGGGTTGGGTTGGAAGTGATTGTTGACCTTTTAGTATGGATGTGAGTTTAATGGTTTGGAGATGGGTGGAGTTGACTTTATCACAGTGAATTCTGTGAAAGCATTCACAACCCGTGTGATTTTTTTGCCTCCTGCTAGTAAAGACTTTCCTTAATCTTCCTTTTGAATTCTCCCTTGACTTTTCTCACGTGTATATTTAGCACAAAATGAACTGAAGACGTAATTCTTTCAGTTTGTGTTTCATTTAATCAACCAACTTAATCTGGTTTCCTCTCCCTGACTCCTTCCTTCTGATCTCACTCTACTGCTGTAAATCCCAGGCATGATATTCGATACTATTGCATTCTAATTCTTGAGCAGAAGGCTTTATCTCTAAATGTTTACAGTTTGGTTATCAAGTAATTAAAGAGTTTCCATCCCTCAGATGTCCCGGATCCAATTCTAAGGTGATTGTGGAGATGGTTAGCTTTAAACACTTGCACTGAAGCCCAGGTTTCGCCTTTAATATGGTAGGGAGAGACGTCTGCCCAGTTCAAAAACAAATTATTTCCTGAAAGGCAGTTGGTTAACTCATTATCTGGAATACAGATTATGCTTTGAATGGAGAAAAGGAGCAGCCGTGCTCTCCTGGGTCACAGAGGTATTTCTGACCACTTCAGACTTGCGACTGAGTTTAATTTAGTCTGCAAAACCCCATCTTTAACGAAAGGCAGTGAAAAGAATAGATGGTTGTAGTAGAGCTTGGGATTAATCATCGTGATCAGGGAGCTAACTAGATACCAAAGATAACAGCTACCAGAGGTAACTAGCTAGATAGAGTTTACATTAATGAGTGAGATCAGCTCTTGGCTATTGCAGATACATGGATTTGGGGACTGAAGTGAAAAACACCCTTTAAATCTAAAATCTAGCAGCTTCTCACTGGCGTGGGAGCACATCTGATCTGGTGGTTTATAACATGCAAACACAGATCTCTTATTTTTTTTCTTCTCCTCTGTAGAAGTCACCAGATGGGGTTTGGGTTTTTTTCTTTTTTTCCATTTGTAATTCTACTAAACGTGAAAGCTGTTGATGCTAATTGCAAATTTCTTACTCACTGGGGTGGAAGAGTCTTGTTTCAGATGGAACAAACAAGGCACCGCTACAGGCTGGGGGATGAGGGGCTCAAAAGCTGCCCAGCAGAAAAGGACCTGGGGGTGCTGGGAGACAGCCGGCTTCAAAGGAGCCAGCAGGGTGTCCAGGTGGCCAAGAAGGCCAACAGCATCCTGGGCTGGATTAGGAATAGCGTGGTCAGCAGGAGAAGGGGAGTTCTCGTGCCCTTGGACTCAGCCCTTGTGAGGCCCCCTCTCAAGTCCTGTGTTCAGGTCTGGGCCCCTCATGATAGGAGAGACCTGGAGATGCTGGAATTGGGTCCAGAGCAGAGCTACCCAGCTCAGGAGGGGTTGAGAGAACCAGTCTTGTGAGGAGAGGCTGAGGAAGCTGGGCAGGGTGAGTTTGGAGAAGAGGAGGCTGAGGGGGGACCTCACTGCCCTCTCCAGCTCCCAGAAGGGAGATTGTGGAGAGGTGGTTGTTGGCCTCTTCTCCTTGGTGCCTGCTGACAGAAGCAGCGGCACTGCTCTGCAGTTGATGCAGGGGAGGGTTAGACTGGCTCTGAGGCAGAGATTCTTTGCAGCCAGAGTGGTTGGGCACTGGCAGGGCCTTCCCAGGGAGGTGGGGGAGTCCCCCTGCCTGGAGGTGTTGAAGAACCGTGTAGCCATGGTGCTTCCTGCCCTGCTTGAGTAGCAGCAGGGAGGGGGGGTTAGTTTATGTTTGTCAGTCTCTGAGGTATTGAGGTTTCTTGTTGGTGTTGGAGTGGTTGGACTTGGGCATCTGGGAGCTCCTTTCAACCAGGATTGTTCTGTGATTCTGTGACTATCAGTTAATTATATAACACTTCTGAGCAGTGGGAATTCTGAGTCCATGTTCAGGTGTCCTGGATCACTCGGGGAGGGCAGAACCCCCAAATCTTACAATTTCCCTGATCATTGAACCAATACTTGGCTTTTTACTGTGGTTTTTTTGACAGAGACTCCACCTCCAGGTTATATCAGTGAAGATGGGGAGACAAGTGACCAGCAGCTGAACCAAAGCATGGATACAGGTAAAATCTGTTGCTCCACTATTCCAGATTTGGTGTTGCTAACTGTGATCCCTCTGCACAGTGATGTGAATTCAGCCCCAGCAGTCAACACTGAGCTTTGTTCCTCCCTGTGAGGGTGCTGAGACCCTGGAGCAGGTTGCCCAGGGATACTGTGGCTGCCTCATCATCCCTAGCAGTGTTGAAGGCCAGGTTGGATGGGGCTCTGTTCAACCTGGCTAAGTGAGAGGTGTCTCTACCCATGACTGGGGGATTGCCACTGGATGATCTCTGAGGTCCCTTCTAGCCTAAACCACTTTGTGAGGGTGACAGTAGCCCTCTGTACAACCCAGTACAGTCTGTTTAAAATACCAGTTCATTCTTTTATGAGCAAAGTGAATCTTTTCTAGGGAAGGGCTTCTAAAACACTCTGCACCGTAGGTTCCATTTGTTTTGTAACAAAAGCACTCAGGTCTAATTAAATCTTCATTAGAAAGACTTAAAATAGATTTTAATATCTGGCAGTTTTCAACCTACCCCTGACTTTACCTTCTGGAACCAGATTTAATGAAGCAAAATGTCTGTTGGCCTAAACAAGTTAGTTTTATTTCAAGAACCTGTTCCTGATCTCCAGCAGCCTTATCGCTCCTATCTTTCACATTAATTCCAATGTGGAAAGCTCTATGGAAAGAGTAGTACAGACATTCAGCTTTTGTACCTTTGCACCCAAGGGGTTTCTAGATGATCTGGTTGGCCTTAGACTTGGACGAAGCTCCGTTAATATGCTGGGTAAGAACCTCCCTCTGTGTGCTGGCAGACCCGTGTGTTTGGTTAGCTAATGTTAGCAGCGTGTTTCAGTTAATTAGAATCAACTGCTCTGGTTTCTGTAAGACAGCGCAGTATCTTCCCGCCGTGTGACAGCAGAAGGGCCACAAGGCTCGTGAAGGGCCTGGAGGACAAGTCTTGTGAGGCACCGCTGAGGGAGTGGGGGTTGTTAAGTATGGAGGAAAGGAGGCTCGGGGGGAAACTCTTGTCTACAGCTCCCTGAAAGGAGAGTGCAGAGAGGTGGGAGTCAGTCTCTTCTCGCATGTCAGTAGTGATAGGATAAGGGGAAATGGGGTCAAGCTGTGCCAGGGGAGGTTTAGATTGAGTGTCAGGAAAAATTCCTTCACTGCAAGAGTGGTCAGGGCTTGGAACAGACTGCCCAGGAAGGTGGTGGAGTCACCATCACTGGAGGGGTTCAGACAATATGTGGATGGCACTGTGGGATGTGGTTTAGTGGGCAGGGTGGGGTGGGACTCTGTGATCTTGGAGGTCTCTTCCAACTGTAGTGATTCTGTGAATAGGTAACTTAACCTCCAGAGGGCCATCAACAGTCCTCACAGGAATGTCTCTGTGCAAAGCCTCTTGAGATGGCAGAACCATGGAATGTGTTGCATTGGAAGGGATCTCCAGAGGGCATCCAGTCCAACCCCCCTACAACAGGCAGGGCCATCACTCACCAGACCAGGTTGCCCACAGCCCCATCCATCCTGACCTTCAGCGGCTCCAGGGATCGGGCAGCCTGTTCCAGGGATCCCCCACCCTCAGATTCAACAACTTTCTCCTCCTGTCCAGCCTCACTCTGCCCTTTTCCAGTTTCAAACCATGACCCTTCATCCTATCGTTCCCTGCCCTTGGGAAACAGCCTTCCCCAGCCTTCTGACAGCCCCTTTCAGGGCTTGGAAGGACCTCTCCTTTGAGAACAGAGAGTTTGCATTGTCTCAACCACTTTTTCTCAGCTTTTTTTTTCACTGAGTTTGTGCAGAAGTCGCTAGCTTCTCACTGCACAAGTGCATAAGTAGTTGTTACACTCACGGAGCGTGATGAAAGGTGAGCTCTGCCAAATGCAACACCAAGATGTTAATCAAGTCTTTACGAGGAAAGGAAGGTTCCCAGGAGTCTGGAAAATGAAATGTAATCTTAATTCCCAATAAGCGTGCGACACGCTGGAAAACTGGTTGTGGGATTTCTGGGGTTTCTCATTCCAAAGGGTTGTAATGTAAAGCTCCAGGAAGTGGTCAAACCTACCCATCTGACATAACCATCTGCATTTCTTCAACAGGATCTCCAGCAGAGCTGTCCCCTAGTACCCTGTCCCCGGTTAATCATAGCTTGGGTAAGCTGGAAATGCTTTTAATCGTTTCTCTGCATGTGATGACTCTTCTTTATGTATGTAATTACATTAAAATTGGGAATGTGCTTACAAAAGGGGCTGTATTAGGAGGAGAGGCTATTGGGCTGGCTTCCTGATGATAAAACATAATAGGAGCGGGTTAATAACTTGTTATTAACGACTCTATTTCTGTAACTGTGGAGAGAAATAATAACAGGGCTGTGTGTGCAGAAGAGCGTTTTTAAACTGCTTGTTTTATAGGACATTAGGCTGCCCAGACTCACTGTCTGCCTTGGACTCCTGTTGTGCAGCTCCTTTCACCTGCTGTTTCACGGGCAACCACAACATGATTGCTGCTCACACAGTTGCTTCCCACCTGTTATAGTCAGGTGCCGCAGCTGTGTGGCTGTGTGGCCACCTAGAGCGCATCAGATTCCCCTGGGCTTGTTTAAGGAATGGTGGCAGGATGTGACAGGACAGTGCTGTTGAGAGCGCTGAGTGAGTTATAGGGTAGGTAGAAAGGGTAAGAAGTGCAGGAAGAGCTGAAGATGCACGGGGAAGATGCTGAGCTCTGATAGGAGAGAATAAAAGGAGCGTGGAGCTGCCTTTAGATACCGAGTCAGTGAAAGATGTGATCATCATTTTCATGTTAATGCTTTAGTCCTTTGTGTGGTTCAGCGTTTGGTCTCTTCATCCACTCTTCGACGTTGCCAAAATATTTACAACAGAAATGTCTCAGCGTCTGGCACCCACAATAACTTTATTAGCTTAATCATTTTGCCAAGCTACATGAGCTCTGGTCACATTAGATCACCCCTTCTTCCTCCTCCTCCTCCCCTTCTAGGGAATACTGAATTCATTCTGTTTACTGAGGCAGGTAAAAATGGTGGCGAGGGGTATACAATTTGAGTAGCCGGAGGAGACCGCTGCTGTCATTTCTGGAAGAGAGAGCAGGGCAGATAGGTTTCTTCTTCAGCCTCAACCCTAGAGTTAAGCTTTTATTTAAAAATACATACTCTTTTAGACTTGCAACCGGTGACTTACTCGGAGCCAGCGTTCTGGTGCTCGATAGCGTATTACGAATTGAATCAAAGAGTGGGAGAAACCTTCCATGCATCGCAGCCTTCCCTGACCGTTGATGGCTTTACAGACCCATCGAACTCAGAGCGGTTTTGCCTAGGTCTGCTTTCCAATGTGAACAGGAATGCTACGGTGGAAATGACAAGGAGACACATAGGTAAAAACCTCTGGTCTTTTTTTAACTGTCTGATTCCATTTTAGCTATTGAACTATCTGAAGTGATCCAGGTAAGATGGGACACATGTAGATGGTGGGACACTTTCAATCCTTGTGCAGCCTGACAGTAAATTTCTCTCTCTAGGAGATTTTGGCCTCTTTTTGTTAAGATCAGAAATGAGAAGACATAGGTCACCACTTGTGAAATTAGGGAGCAGCTTCTGGCTGGTTGCGGTTGGGAAGAGATGTAGTGATGTCTGGTGCTGAAAGGATCTTGCCTTTCCTCAGACAGCAGTCACAGAGCTGCCAGGCTTCAGAGCATCACACAAGGAAGCTGCTCCACTGTGTGGGTCCTCTGTTGCTCACCTTGCTGTGCTGTGCCTTCTGGGAAAAGATGTGAAACCACCACATCCCAGTGGGCAGGGATTTGTCTTCCAGGCTCCTTATACCACTCTGCTTTTGTATTCAGAGCTGCTTATAATGGCAAATTAAGCTTTAATTACAGAATAGAACCACAGAATAATCCTGGTTGGAAAGGGCTTCCCAGATCACTCAGTCCAGCCATCTCCCACACCAGTTTAATCCCCGATCAAAACTTTCAGTGAAGAGGAAAAGCAAAAATACCCGGATCTCTCTCTGTTTTCTCACAGAGAAGCTCTCATTTTATTAGAAAAATAATTCTAAAGAGAGAAGGGAAGAGAAACCTTGGCCTTTAGAGGACCTTTAATTATAAGCAGTTGTCTTTAGGAGATGAGTTGTTCGTTACTAACCTACTTCTGCTAGAAACCACCCCTACCGATATTTTTCTCCCCATCAGAACAAGTTTAAAAGTGGACGATAGGATTTCATATGGGAAATTTTTGCAGTCCAACTGAAGGAAATCCTGTTGTTGTTGTGTGCAGAATGCAGTGGGTTGTGAAATAGTGTGGGCACACATAAGCAGAGAGTGCTGAAGTGGCATACAAGTGTTTCTTGCCGTAGAGGCCTGTACCACTTCGCATTCAACACTGAGACATTTGCACAGGCTCTGATTGTTTGGAGTCTGATATTTTAGTTTCAGTTGTGGTATTCCCTTAGTTATTTGGTAATGAACTCTCCTTCCTAACTTGTATTTGGTTACAAGCCATTGCACAGCTGGAAAATTCTCTTATCCAGAGCCTCTGCTGCTCCTTCACATAGGGTTTCTTTGTGGGACTAAGATGCAGGTTGACTCTGTTTAGCTCCGACCACATCTTTCAGCCCAGTAGGGTGGTCCCGTAGATTTATGCTTCTGTTGAAAACAAAATCCTTGTCCGAAACGGATTGCTCCCTTCCGTGTCGCTCTGGCCATGTCAAACCATAACAAGAGTTCCTTCGGCTTTTGCCGCAGGGCGGGGAGTTCGTCTCTATTACATCGGTGGAGAAGTTTTTGCTGAGTGCCTCAGTGACAGCGCGATCTTTGTTCAAAGCCCCAACTGCAATCAGAGATACGGCTGGCATCCTGCGACCGTGTGTAAAATCCCACCAGGTTTGTAGCCTACCAGTGGTCCCTCATGAAAATATCCAGTGGGTGTGTTCCCTGGGGTGACTTCTGCTTTGCTTTTCATAGCCTCTTTGTAGTTTCGGAGGTCATAGCGTTCACTGACTGTACCCTTTTGACTTGGGTTTCTTCTTTTATAGGATGCAATCTGAAAATCTTTAATAACCAAGAGTTTGCTGCTCTGCTGGCTCAGTCTGTGAACCAGGGCTTTGAGGCAGTGTATCAGCTTACTAGAATGTGCACCATAAGAATGAGCTTTGTGAAGGGTTGGGGAGCTGAGTACAGGTAAGAAAAGCAACCACCCCTTTCCTTTAAATTCCAAGTTCATAATTCTTTCCTTTTGTCATGATTATGTTGTGTCTGTCTGGCTTGAAAGCCACAGGTGCAAGCTTCCTACTACCTACTGTAGGTACACAAGCTGTACCCATAGTATCCTCTTTCTTCCCTCCTTGTGTAGCCCCTTGCCCATACGGGCCAGTAAACCGCTTCCAGTGTTGCATTGGCTTCAGCTGTTGAGCAAGGGAAGTTGTCAGAGTTCAGTTTCCTCCCTCAGTCCTGCCTGTTTGCTTATTGTGGTGAAATCACCCATCACACCCAGAGGCTTCCCAGTTTGCTGGCTGCTAGAGCTGCAGTCATTTTGCTCCCTCTTTGTTGAGCGTGGAATGCTCTGAGCTGGTTAGGTTATGGTGCGGGGTGCAGTTGGCAGCGTCCAACAGAGAGAACTGGAGTGGCTGAGGGAATGTTGTGCGGAACAGAACAGCTGGAGGACACACACATTGAAGGGATGGCACATTCTTTGGAACTTACAGTGGAAAAAAAAAGATCTGCAGGGGTAAGAGGACTCTGTTTATGCAGTAAAACTACCGAACCAGTTTTTTTTTAGAGTGGAAAAACCAGCCTTTTATCTGCTTTTGAATAGATTCTAGTTGTGTTCTCTATTAGCATGAGCTATAGTTGAGGACAATGCCTGTTCTTAATGTAGTATGGGAATTAGTGAAGGAAAGAAATTGACTTCAAACCGAGCATCATTAAAGGTTTCATTATTTTGGAGAGCTAGAGATGCTGTTTTAAACCAATCCCTTAAACCTCTCTAGGAACAGCTGAAAGAATGAAGTCTCGACCTATCAATTTATTAGAAATACCTAATAATTTCTAAAAAACCCATATAATTTCTCCAGTTGAGTAATGTCTCTAAGTTCTGCTAAGAATCCTCATTTCTTTTATCTGCTTTTAAAATGTAAACATGTAAATAGCGGCGTCAGGTAAGTGTGTGTGTGGGGGGAGGATTCTCAGCTGAATGAAGCCAGTTTTGTAAAAGCCTGCTTAGAGATTTGAGTAATGGAATAAATTGGTACCTCTTTGTTAGCAAGAGGCACACGTGAATAAAGAACCTCCCTGCAGTTGGATTTGGCTCCGAGAGGACTGTGTGTGCACTTAACGCATAATTAAATACTGCCTTCAAATCGGAGGACGAGAAAGGCTTCATCAGTCGGGTTATGTGGAGATGAGGTGGATGGGAGTGGAAGTGCTGGGTTAAAACAGCAGGGAGGCTTTTGGGGAAGTTATTCCTCAGGGAGGTAGGTGGTGCTGGTGCCGGTCACTGCACTGTAAACCCTTCTGAGATCTCTGGGTGGAAAAAGCTGCAGTGGAGGTGCTGCCAGAGCAGTGCTGATTCGACTGATTACTGACACGATGCTGAACTAGTTTCTTTGCAGCAGCTTCTGTTTAAGATGATGCTGATAAATTATTGATGCACAAACCTCCTAAGTTGTGCTGCAGTTGTGATTAAAGCAGGGACTGCTCCTGCAAACACAAGCTTGAATTTAAATTGACATCTTCTGAGCTGTCAAAGCCAACCAGCAAGTGCTGTATAAAAGCCTGGCCGTGCTGGGTCAGTGGTGGTTGGGCTTGGTCATCCTAAAGGTCTCCCAACCATAATGATTCTGCGACTCTTGTTAAAGCATTGCTGCTTCATTTTATGGCACAAATGTTTCCCCCAGAACAGGCTTTAGCAAAGCCAGATCACTACCCAAACCTGCAACTGTGGCAGGGGGCGGGTTGTGTGAGTTTGATTGCTCCACATGTATTGGCTTGGATTGAGGATGGTGATAGCAGTTTGGATCAGCAGGGAAGTATTCATATTAGCACAGGCCTAGATCGTCTTTGCAAGGTAAGTAGAGCTCATTACAACAGAGGGGCTTAGTGATGTATGAACTGGAAATCCACGTGTGGAATCACAGACTGGTTTACGTTGGAAGGGACCTCAGATATCACCCATTCCTAATCCCCAGCCATGGGCAGCGGCACCTCTCACCAGACCAGGTTGCCCACAGCCCCATCTAACCTGGCCTTGGGCACTCAGGAGGCTGAGTTTTAACTTTGAGTTGGCTACCAGGTGTCAGTGTTTTGTCAGCATGTGCCTGTTTTAGGGCAAAGCCAGGGTTGTTGAACAGAACTTTGGAGGAAGTGTGGTGTGGAACACGCTGTAGGGGGGTTGACAGCAGTGGAATAATGAACTTCCTTCTTCGGGAGAGGAATTGAGACTAAATGGAATTATATTTCCTGTGGTTTAGATTGTTCTTCTGTTGGATCACTTTGTTTTGGCAGAGGCATTCGGGGCCAAGATAACGGCATTTTTTAGAGTGCTGAGAGAGCACAGCTCTCAGCTGCTTTCTCCTCCCAGAAAATGTGGAACCACAGGCAAGTTTAGAAATCCATCCTCTCACGGGCTTAGTCTTTCTGCTTCTTCAGTTCCTCTGTTGATACAGAGTCCTTCAAGCAAAGGGCTGCAGTGAAGGGGCTGGGTTTGTGCCTGACTTATCAGCTGCCTTTGAATCTTAATGCCTCCTCACTTTGACTTCAGGATAGCTGGAATCGCTAGGAAGAACTGGCTTAGCAACAGTAGTCTTGCCAGTCTCGTTTGGGAGAACTCCCATGCCTGGAGTGGGTACAGGGAAGTAACAGGATTTCTCAGGTGGAGTGTGTCCAATACTGATTTCTTTACTTTGGAGATGGGGAGGAAGATGGGGCTTCTTTTGAATAACAGGTCTCTGGAACAAGGTCGTATTGGAGAGCGAACAAAGCTTTTATGGTTATCAGCCTTTCAGCATTGCTGAGGCTTTCTTTGGTGTTTAATTAAGGGAAAATTACAGGCAAGAAGACAAGCACAGGGGTTTTTTTTCACTTGAATTGTTTGTTTGAGCACAAAACTCATGCAGAAGTGAAAGATGACAGGAAATCAGCGATAAAGTTTGGTGTCCCCTTGAGATAACATCAGCTAACCACACGCTTAGTTTTGACGTAGTGTTTCTGACAACATCTGGCAGTTCCCTTACACATTTATCTTGTCTCAACATAGCTCCGGAGAAGCCAGACCCTTGTGATCACCGCCACAGCACTGTGCTGTTTGGCTACACTGGCAGCACACAGCCAAGTGGATTTACTCTGTATTTCTCATTTAGCTGTGCAGAATTCAAACCCACTTAGGTATGCGGAACCCTTGGGGGTTGAGACACAGCTGCATGCAGCTGTCTGTGGTGTGAACAACCCATTGCTTCGACAGTCTTCGTGTTTTAGTTTCTTTCTAGAACTAGCAAGGCTGTTGGTGTGGTGTTTGAAGCAAATGCTGCTGCTCTTCAGAGAAGAACGTTCTCAGCGTGTTTTGGTCAAGCATGTCTTGGGCTGCATCAAGAGAAGCAGTGACAGTTGGTCAAGGGAGGTGATTCCTCCCCCTCTGCTCTGCACTGGTGGGACCCCACCTGCAGTACTGTCTCCAGTTCTAGAGTCCCCAACCTAAGAAGGACACAGAGCTCCTGAAAGGTGCCCAGGGGAGAGCAGCTCCAATGATCAGAGGGCTGGAGCACCTCCCCTGTGAGGACAGGCTGAGCAAGTTGGGGTTGTTCAGGCTGGAGAAGAGGAGGCTCCCAGGAGACCTTAGAGCAGCTTTCCAGTGTCTGAAGGGGGCTGCATGAAAGCTGGCTTTTGACATAGGTGGTAGCAAGAGGACAAGGAGAAGGGGTTACAGATTTGAGGGCAGATGGAGTTTGGACATTAGGAACAAGTTCTTTGCTGTGAGGGTGCTGAGATGCTGGAACAGGTTTCCCAAGATAGTTGTAGCTGCTCCATCCCTGGAAGTGTCAAGGCCAGGTTGGCTGGGGCCCTGGGTAACCTGCTCTAGTGAAGGTGTCCTTGCTTGTGCAGGGGGGTTGGAGCTGGGTGATCTTTAAGGTCCCTTCCAACCCTGGACATTCCAGGATCCTATGATTATTACAGAAGTGGGATTTTCTGGGGTTTCCTTGTGTTGTTGTTGATTCAAAGTCTGTCTGTAAGAAGAAAGCCTGGTACCCATTATGGTGACAGCTGCAGATTTTTCATCTGTGTAGTAGATGTGGATGGAAACATCCGATCGTAGGATGGAGATCATGGCAACTAAGGCTGCTTTCTGAGTGTCCTTTGTTCTGTTTTCTAGGCGGCAAACAGTAACAAGCACTCCTTGCTGGATCGAACTTCATCTGAATGGCCCTCTACAATGGTTGGATAAAGTATTGACTCAGATGGGCTCCCCTTCAGTACGCTGCTCTAGCATGTCCTAAACTCCATCCTCTCTTACCTGTGGGCTTAGATACCGAGCCTGTTCAACAGACTTAATATAATAGCTCATCTGTCGTAGTTATTTGTGTGTGGTCCCATGAACTGTTTACTATCCTAAAAAAAAAAAAAAACAAAAAAGGAAAAAAAAAGCTTTTTAAGAAAAAGAAAAAAAACCCAAAAAAACCAAAAAAAACCCAAAAAACCAAAAAAAAGTAAGAAAAACAGCACTTGAGGTCTCTTCAATTTAAAGCACCTTGTGGATTCTGTTTCCTATACTCTGATACTAGATGAAACTTTAGTGTATGGAAGCGCCTTCTTCAGAAGGAAGAAGGGACAGGTCCAACGACTCTTAATGTTGTTTTTATGGGGTATATAATTGAGTGTCCTAATGGTTTATCAATAACATGAATAGATGCACAGGTATCACCATCTCAGATATCACAGTGTTGTGCTCTTTCTCTGTTTTACTTTACGTAAGTAATCCTTTTGCTTTCTCGATTTGCGAATCTCTCACGGAATTCCAAGCCTCCTCCTCTTTTATTCTTCTTTTTAATATTTTTTTATATAAGCAGTGCTTCAAGTTATCCTAAACATTAAAAACACAACAAAAAAAATACTCCCCACCAGGCTTTCCTCGTAGAAATGCTTAAGCTCTTTTTTTTTTTGCTGCCTTCTTAAAGGAAATCCCTCCGTTTGGAAGGGAGAACGACGTCTTGAGATGCATCTGTGACATCTTAAGACTCTTTATATGCTTAATGGGGCCTAAACTGAATTCATGCTATAAACTCTGGGTATCCATCACACTAGGAGTCTACTTTTCCCTACTCATCTGAGTCGATGCTTCTGTTGCCAGCGCTGTCGCCGGCACTGTTTTAATTATGAACTCTTGGTTTTATACCTTGAATCATTGAAGTCAGTGATTTGTTTCCTTCTCATGAGAATGAGAATTTACTGTATTACTGGATACTGGATTAAGTAACGCAAGGGTATTGGCTTTACCCTTTCCATCTGTATTACTACTTTTGTTCCTCATTCAACAGATGCCACTAAAACAATCATGGGGGTTTAATTTTCAAAGCCAAGTACCTCGGAAAAACCCTTTCACGGGGTAAGCTCGGTCTTCTTCCGTGTAGGTTTAAAATAGACACAGCTTCTCAACACGCTTCAGTAGCAGGACTTAAATTCCTGACCTGAGTGGCTTTGTTACAGCTTCCCTAGCTCATCCCTAGATCATAACGCATTCATTGCATCATAACGGGCCTTGTTATTAAAAGTAGTTGCTTCTGCAAAACCTCTAGGATAGTGGTTGCTGAGGTATGACCAGCGAAGGAGGACTCGTAGGTTCTTCACCACAGTGAAGTGTTATTGTGAACCCTTGGACACTACAGCTGCACCATGTTAAAGAAAAAAAAAAAGCATAAATAAGTAAAAAAAAAAGAAATTATTCTGAAATATATTCTACAGATAAGTTTAGGTTGGGGGAAAACTTGTATAGAAGGGTTATTCTGAGTTGAGAAAGAAATTATACATCTTACTAACAATCTTGTGATGATCTATCTGTCTCTGTCATTCTTCTGTTGTTGTGGCAGTAGCGGGATTGCCGTTGTCTGTCTCTCCTCTCGTTTCATCTGTGACGCTAGCGCTGTACTTCGTAAGTACCGCTGGTGATTGCTTTGAGAACAAAACCAACCGACCAACGTGGCCAGTGTTAACAGCTTTGATTCCCAAGCGACGGTAGCGATGGATGTTTNGTATTGGTAGAACTCGTGAACTTAAGAAATAAGCTTCATGCGTGTTGCATTTGCCTAATCTGTGAATACACTAATAAAAGATCTACTTCTCACGAATGCCAGGGGTTTGCTCTTCATTTAATTCGTCGCTGTGTTTCCCGTTGAGGCTTAAGAAGCCTTCTAAACCACCCAGGTGAAAAGGTGTGAGTGTCCTGCGTGTCCTGGCGGCAAGGGTCTGACTTAAGTGGTAAAACCACTTCTTGTGCGGCCGTTGTGGAAAGGTCTCCAGGTTGGAAAAGACCTGGAAGACTGAGTCACAGAGTGATAGAGGCTGGAAAAGCCCTCTGAGCTCATCCAGCCCAGCCCAGGACCTAACATCACCACATCGGCC
>VZRI01001949.1:149917-165948 GCA_013397515.1 Upupa epops
CAGGCTCAACACCCCTAGCTCCTTCAGTCTCTCCTCACCAGACTTCCCCCCAGTCCCTTCCCCAGCCTCGTTGTTCCTCTGCACCTCGTCCAGCCCCTCCATCTCTTGATTGAAGTGAGGGATCCAGCACTGCCCCAGGACTCAAGGGGAGGCCTCCCCAGTGCCCAGTCCAGCGGGAGAACGGCATCCCTAGTCCTGCTGGCCACACCAGTGCTGCTCCCAGCCAGGATGCCATTGGCCTTTGGTGCCACCTGGGCACCCTGCTGGCTCCTGCTCAGCCAGCTGTCACCCAGTGCTGCCAGGTCTCTCTCTGCCAGGCTGCTCTCCAGCCACTCATCCCCCCCCAGGCTGTAGCTGCAGGGGGTTCTTGTGGCCAAAGTGTAGGACCCTGCCCTTGGCCCTGTTCAACCTCATCCCGTTGGCCTCTTCAGCACCTTGCAGGGTGCTTTCACCTCCAGTTCTAGAAGGTGGTTGGCACCACAGTGTTTTCTCTTTATCTGGGCCACCGGGCTTAATCAGAACTGGCCCTCCTCGAGCCTGGTGGCAGGCAAATGGTTCAACTTCAGATTCCCCGTGTAATCTTCAGGGGGAGTGAAGTCTAAACCCGCAGCTCTGCGTCACTGTCTGGTAGAGAACCTTGGCTGTTGGCAAGGAGCCTGACTGAATTAATTAGGTTGGAATATCTTGCTTTATATATCCTACCTGTTCCTGGGATCTCACAGAGCGCTCAGCTTGGCTATTCATGAAAAATAACTTACACTCTAAAAACTAGAGCTCTTCAGCTTTTCGTGGGTCCAACTTTCCATGCTGAAGCGGGAGGGAGTGAAGTGTGATGGCTCTGATAGTCGTCTGCAGCTCCAAATCGTTGGCAGCAGTGAGCTGCAAAGTGTTTTTGTTTTAACCTTCGTGCTCCGTTGTGGTTACAGCTTCTTTCAGCATCGCTAATTGATTTCTTTTTTAACTGCAGCTGGGTTTTGAGTTAAAATACTGTGAAATAACAGGATTTCACTCTCTACTCCACCTACAAGAAGCGGTGTTCCTTCTATCAGAACAAGTTTGACTACTACCTGATTCTGGGGACACTGGAGCTCCCACAAGAGCTTTGAAGGGACAGTGAGGTTCTGTCCTTGTTAGACAGAATCAGGTAGTGATTGAGGCTGGCAAAGCCCTCTGAGCTCCTCCAGCCGAGCACCTGACATCACCCCATCAGCCAGAGCAGGGTACTCAGGGCCACAGCCAGGCTGTCCTTCAACACCTCCCGACACGGGGACTCCCCCTCTGCCCTGGGCAGTCCAGTCCAGGCTCTGATCCCCCTTTCCCTGAGGAAGGGCTTCCTGACAGCCAACCTCACCCTCCCCTGGCAGCTTCAGGCCCTGCCCTCTCATCCTGGTGCTGGGTGCCTGGGAGAAGAGCCTGACCTCCACCTGACTGCAACCTCCCTTCGGGGAGTTGGAGAGAGGGAGAAGGTCCCTCCTGAGTCTCCTCCAGGCTAAACACCCCCAGCTCCCTCAGCCTCTCCCCATCACCCTTTCTCTGCAGTCCTTTCCCCAGCCTTGTTGCTCTTCTGCACCCGCTGCAGCCCCTCCATCTCCTTCTTGAAGTGAGGGGCCCAGCACTGCCCCCAGGACTCAAGATGAGTTCTCCCCAGTGCCCAGTCCAGGGGGAGAATAACATCTCTAGTCCTGCTGGCCACACTATTGCCACTCATCCCCCAGTCAGTAGCTCTGCTGGGGGTTATTGTGGCCAAAGTGTAGGACCTTTGTCAAACCTCCCTGGCCACGCGTGAGATATAGAGTGTATACATTACAGGAACAGCAAGAGGCTTGCTAGCTGTGCTGGAAGACGATTCCAGAAGGACCTGCTTGGGGAATTAATGGTCTGAACACTTATTACTGTTAAGAAAGTACTAATGAATTGTGCGTTTTCCTGAGCACTGAAGCCTGGCCAGTAAATAACCATCATGAAGCGTATTAGAGACTTATTTATAGGAGAACTCCTCTCCATCTCTCCCAGGTTGCTGCTGTTCCTTCTCTTGGGAAAGGGAGTTCTGCGAATTTTCTAGTACGAGGTTGTCACAGCTCCGAAAGCTCGGATGGAGGCTTCAAAGCCAAGAGCGCTCTTTGATGTTAGTTCAGCCGCTGTTTCATTAGCTGTAATCGGGACTGGATCTAGCTATCTGGCAGAGGAAAAGCCAGTGACAGATGACGGGTACGTGGAGATGTCAGGCCTCCATGCTCTCGAATCCCCTTCCCTCCCCATGTGAAAGATGTAATCAGAGCAGATTTGATGCAACCCAGTCACTTAACGCTGTTCCTTTCGGAACGGGATCCAAATGGCGATGGACACCGGTGCTCCAGCTGCGCTGTTGTGTTATTCTACTGGGGTTGTGGGGTTTCTTTTTTTTCACACAGCAGGGGAAGCTGAAACAAAACTGCTGTCGCTCCTGGTTTTTGTGTTAACAGCAGCGTGCTTTTCCAAAGCTGTGGTGAGGTATCGTCAAATATTTATGAAGCCTCATGAATTAATTGAGATGATGAGACGTTTGTACCTGGGGCTAAAAATTCCCCACGATTTTAAAAACTTCACCTCGGCTTTTCATTTTGAAGTAAAATTCCGGGATGGCAACAAGCACACAAGAGCATTAACCTCAGGTTGCCACTTATCTTTGGGCATAGGGCTCAGTGCTCTCCATCAGCTGTGTTTAATCTTAGAGAGAAGCTGTCTGGTAGTTGTTCACCTAGAAGCATAGAGTCATCTAGGCTGAAAAAGCTCATTGAGTCCAACCCTGAACCCAACTGGCCCAAGGCCACCGCTAAACCCTGTCTCTGAGGTCCAGATCTTTGTGACTGGAAACATAGCCTGAGATGGCGATTCAACCCCCTACCTGGGCATCCTGTGCCAAGGGCTGAGGACCCTTTCCATAGAGAAGTTTCTCCTCAGGGCCAACCTCACCTTCCCCTGGGGCAGCCTGAGGCCGTTTCCTCTTGTCCTCTTGTTACCTGTGAGGAGAGTTTTGGTAGAGTTAATGGTCGGACTCAGTTGTTGTGTCTTTACCAAACAAATGATTCAGCGATCCTGTAATTCCAACACTCATCTCTCTGCAACCTCCTTCCAGGTACAGATAGTGATTTGCACAGGGCAGCTAGATCTGAGCTCATTTCTCCATTGTTAGGCAGCAGTCTGGGCCGAGACCATTCAACTGGACCCTGTTGAGCTCTTACTGCTCCACTCTTGCAGGAGAAGCAGAGCCCAAGCTTCATCTGCCCTTGCTCAGGTCCACAAGAAACGTCACTAGAACCTGGATCTGAACTAAAATTCTCTGAGATCCAGCTGAGGAAACCCTGGGGAGTCCACGCTGAGCAGCCTCAACCCAAATCCCAGCAGCCTAACCTTTCTCAGCCTCTCTTCTTGAATCCTATAGACCAGCTCTTCAAGGCTGTGCCATGCAACGACAGCTCTTCTGAAGTGTTTCTGCGTTCATTACAGACCTATTCCAGAGTCATCCATGCATATAGACACCCTAAACTCTGGACTGTGTCCTGTCCAGCAGTTCCTCATCTCTGAAGAGCTGGCAGATATGGCAGATAACCCTGAGGAGTCTGCAGGTCCTCAATCCAGAGAGGACCTCCACAGCTTGACCTCTGCTCCAGCTTCCCTGTAAAACGACTGCCTGCTTGAGGGACGAGACTGAGGGGAGACAACCTCACCCTCTACAACTACCTGAAAGGAGGGTGTTGAAAGGATTGGGTTGATCTCAAAAGGAACGAGGGACAGGACAAGAGGAGATGGCCTCAAGCTGCACTAGGGGAGGTTGAGGTTGGCCATGAGGAGAACCTTCTCCCTAGAAAGAGTCCTCAGCCCTTGGCACAGGCTGCCCGGGAAGGGGGTTGAATCACCATCCCAGGCCGTGTTTCACAGTCCTGGAGATCTGGAGCTCAGGGACAGGGTTTAGCAGTGGCCTTGGGCCACCTGGGGTAATGACTTGATAATCTTAAAACTCTTCTATGACCTAAACAGTTTCATATTTGACTTCGGTAGAGGAGGATCTGTAACAAAACCAGACTGCAGTGAGGGTCTGTCATGCATCTGAGGAATTAATCAGTCTCAGCTATGGGAGGGCTGTTGAGCACTGAGACGAGCTGTGGATTGGGAAGGACTGTGGTTGCTCTGGAGAACACCTGCCTTCAAACTGGACACTGCTGGCAGGAGCTGGGCTGCAGAGCAGGTGTATTTACAGTAGTAAGGTGCACAAACCTTGTAGTTAAGCCTTGGAAATGATGTTATGTTGTCACTCAATCCTAGAGTGAGTTGGATCGGATTGGAAGGACCTCAGAGATCATCCAGTTCTATCCCCGTGGTTCCTCTACATCCCATGGGCAGGGATATCTCTCGCCAGACCAGGCTGCCCAGAGCACCATCCAACCTGGCTTTTAACACTGCCAGGGATGATGGAGCAGCCACAGCCTCCCTGGGCAACCTGTTCCAGGGCCTCAGCACCTCACAGGGAGGGATTTCTGCCTCAGATCCAATCTAAATCTCCCCTCTTTGAGCTTGAACCCAGCCCCTTTGTCCTGTCTCTGGAGTCCCCAGCTGTCCTGTAGCTCCTTTAGGTACTGGAAGCTGCTCTAAGGTCCCCCTGGAGTGGGGGATGCTAAACATCATTTTCTTAGAGCAATGAAGGAGTGGTTGGAGCACTGGAACTTAATGCAGCTGGGCTGAAGGGAGCACAGGTCTGGTTTTGCATCTCTGTTGGTGTCAAAGCTGGGGCTCAGCAAAGTCCCTTTTAAAGCAGCTCCATCTCAAGACTGCAGAACTGACACAACTCATCCTACAGCCTGGTGCTGGATGAGAGAGTCAGTTCTGTGATGACAAGGAGAAGCCACCTTACAAATAAATTACCAGCAGCAGCCATAAAAATCCCACAGCTTCTGTTTGCTGGAGGTGTTAAAGGCCAAGTTGAATGGGGCTCTGAGCAACCTGGTCTGGAGAGAGGTGACCCTACCCATGGCAGGGGTTGGGACTGGGTGATCTCTGAGCTCCCTTCCAACCCAAACCAGTCTGTGGTTCTAAGCCCTGGAAGAATTTTGATCCTGAAGAAGACAATCTTGCTTTTTATCTTAATTCTAAGGGTGCTCAGCAAATCACATCTCATCCTGCTGTGGAGCTCAAGCTGTTTTGGGAAGGGGTGGCTTTTTTCCCCCAGGGTCTTAGCAGAAAACTTGATTTACTGAAAACTATGGAAGATTCATCTGCTGATTCGTTCTAAAATTGCTTAAGTCCAAAGTTAGAGGGTGTTTTTGAGTGTCAGACAGCAGTTCTGTTTGTTCCATGTGGAGAAAACACTTCTTCTGAGGCCCTGATGAAGAACATTACAGAAAATACTCTTCTCTTTTCCAAAACCCTTGTTTTTCAAGTTGAATTAGAAGGGGGCAGGAAAACAACCCCTCATCTTCGATGTTATCTACTTCCAAAAGGGAGCGGGAGGTTGGAAAGGCACCAGTGTGCAACTGACACTCTGTTTTGATGGCATTTGGGTTGAGAGCACTGGGGTTGAAGGTTGTCTGGCTGAGGGAACCAAAGCCTGGCGGCAACTCAGAAAGGCTGAATTTCAGCGTGGGATGCCTTGATCCTGAAGTGATTGTGATTTTGCTGTGCCATCAGGCTCCGTTGTGGTTGGCTGGCAAAAAGCACAGCAAAGGTGTCCCGTCTTCAGTGAAGACACTTGAAAATGGCTCAGCCATCAGTTCAATGAAATCATCCAGGTTCAAGATCATCTAGTCCAACCGTCTGCCCTAGAAGCCCCAGCCACAAACCTGTCTCCTGAAACACCCTGTGTGCCCGTTTGTTGGACCTCTCCAGGGACAGTGCCTCCAATCGCTCATGTTGTGTCATGTAAGAAATGAACTGGATGCATGTGGGAAGGCAGTTCTGAGCTGGGTGCTTGTCTCAAGGGCATGAACTAAAGCTGGGTTGTCCCACTTCTTCTACCTTTCACAAGGTGCTTCCTCAGGGTATGTGAGAGGTGGGTGTCAGGAGGATGGAGCCAGGCTCTGCTCAAGGTCATCTGGTGATAGGACAAGGGGGCACTGGGTGCCAGCTGGAACAGAGGAGGTTCCCTATCTATATCAGCAGGACCTTCTTCCCAGTGAGGGTACTGGAGCACTGGAAGGGGCTGCCCAGGGGGGGTGTGGAGTCTCCTGCGCTGGAGAGGGTCCAGACCTGCCTGGCTGTGTTCCTGTGTGACTGGGTCTAGGTGATCCTGCTGCTGCAGTGGGATTGGACTGGATGATCTTCCAAGGTCCCTTCCCATCCCTAAGGTTTCCATGATTCTATGACCTTATTTCTGGTCAACCAGTTGAAATAAGGGGAAACTAACTGGAGACTCTTCTGCTGTTGTAGTAGCTCTGTGATTGTATGGTAATTACCATAATTTGTGGGTTCTCTGTGCTCTACCTGCTGTCAGCAGGACTGTGGTCTGTTTACACTTGAGTGGACACCATTTGGAGTCAAAACCCTTGGGTGCTGTCTGTGCTAGGGAACCAAAAGGCAGCTATAAAGTTGTGGGGATCTGTCTGCACCCAATGCTTCTTCCAGTAGCATGGGATGTGTAAAGGATGGTTCCAGTTCCATGGGATGTGTAAAGGATGGTTCCAGTAGCATGGGATGTGTAAAGGATGGTTCCAGTTCCATGGGATGTGTAAAGGATGGTTCCAGTTCCATGGGATGTGTAAAGGATGGTTCCAGTTCCATGGGATGTGTAAAGGATGGTTCCAGTTCCATGGGATGTGTAAAGGATGGTTCCAGTTCCATGGGATGTGTAAAGGATGGTTCCAGTTCCATGGGATGTGTAAAGGATGGTTCCAGTTCCATGGGATGTGTAAAGGATGGTTCCAGTTCCATGGGATGTGTAAAGGATGGTTCCAGTTCCATGGGATGTGTAAAGGATGGTTCCAGTTCCATGGGATGTGTAAAGGATGGTTCCAGTTCCATGGGATGTGTAAAGGATGGTTCCAGTTCCATGGGATGTGTAAAGGATGGTTCCAGTTCCATGGGATGTGTAAAGGATGGTTCCAGTTCCATGGGATGTGTAAAGGATGGTTCCAGTTCCATGGGATGTGTAAAGGATGGTTCCAGTTCCATGGGATGTGTAAAGGATGGTTCCAGTTCCATGGGATGTGTAAAGGATGGTTCCAGTTCCATGGGATGTGTAAAGGATGGTTCCAGTTCCATGGGATGTGTAAAGGATGGTTCCAGTTCCATGGGATGTGTAAAGGATGGTTCCAGTTCCATGGGATGTGTAAAGGATGGTTCCAGTTCCATGGGATGTGTAAAGGATGGTTCCAGTTCCATGGGATGTGTAAAGGATGGTTCCAGTTCAACTCAAAATTGAAATCACAGAGTGTAGAGTTGAAAAGGACCTTTGGTCTTCTAGCCCAACCCCCCCTGCAGTGATCAGGGACATCTACTAATAGAGCAGGCTGCTCAGAGCCCCATCAAGCCTGACCCTGAATGCCTCCATGGATGGATCTGCTCCCACCTCTCTGGGCATCCTGTTCCAGTGTTTCACCACCCTCATTGTAAAGAACGTTTCCTAGCATCCAATCTAACTCTACCCAGCTTAGAACCACTGCTCCTCCACCTACCACTGCACACTCTTGAGAACAGCCCCTCTCCAGCTATCCTGTAGCCCCTTTGGGTACTGGAAGCTTCTGTAAGATCCCTCTGGAGCCTTCTCTTCTGCAGGCTTAGCAACCCTGATTCTCTGAGCCTGTCTTCATATGAGAGGAGCTCCAGCCCTCTAATCATCCTTGTGGACTCCTCTGGATCAGCTCCAACAAGTCCACGACCTTCTTGTTTGTGTTGGGGGCTCCAGAACTGGATGCAGTACTCCCAAGTGAGATTTCCCCAGGGCAGAGCAGAGGGGCAGAATCCTGTCTCTCAGTCTGCTCACCACACTGCTCCTGAGGCATCGCAGGGCACTGCGATTTGCCTTCTGGACTCCGATCGCACGTTGGTGTCTCATGTTGAGTTTCTCATCCACCAACACCCCAAGTCCTTCTCTGTGGGACTGCTCTCTAGCACAGCATCCCCCAGCCTGGATGGATGAAGAGGATTGCCCTGACCCAGGATTACTGGGTGGTAACATTGGCACATCTGCAGCTCTGGGGCTCTGGATATGAGACCTCTCCCCAGCTGCGATGGAGGTAAATCCAAAACTCATGGTTTCCAAGAAGTGTAAGGAGCTGTTTTCTCTCTTCTAGCATTTTTTAATGCCTCATACTCAGCTGGTGCTGCTGAAACATCATCCCTTCACTGACCAGCCTGGGTTCTTCTTTTGTGTTGTGTTCTCATCATCCATGTGGTCAAGGCAACAGCAACTCCACCACCAGCCAAGTCTCTTAAAGCCTCTTCTCCACAGAAAAGCACTAATTAAGTGTGAAGATTAAAAAGGGACAAAATGCTGATACTGAATACGATAGAGGTAACATGATCGTAATTTAGGAAGTAAATAAAAACCACAGTAGGAGATCTCCTCAGCCACCCTTCCTTAAAAGGTGTTTGCAAGGTCTTTTTTGTGCATCAGCAGCATCAGGTTCTCAGGAGTAGGGGGAAAATGATCTGTGAAAGGTTTGTGCGGAGGAGTGTTTGTGGAGGCAGAGGTAGGGTGTGATGAACGGTGTCTATGTACAGATGGAAAGCAGATAAATGGAGTCAGGGGTAGCCTTTTGCTGCCCTGGTTTTGCTGGAGTCCTCAGGTGCTTCTCACACATGTGTCAACACGAGGTTTTTTTCAGATAAATCTAAACTCCCAGGGAATTTCTCGGTTGCAGTTACCCAATGACGCAGCAGCAGGGCCAGCAATAGAGCCCACATCTTCCTGCCTTGGGCTGGTTTCACTAAGCCACAATATTTTTTTGAGAGGGTGCCGCAGCTGGCAGCCCTCAGCTCTGAGTCACGGAAGCTTTGAAGTGACTTATGTATGACTACCGAGATGTTTTGCTTCGTGTCCTCCTTCCTTTGGCTTGTGGAGTTGGTTTGGTTTCCGCCCAATGCGACCCATTGCGGTGGCTCTCTTGTCCTCTCTTAATGAGACAGTGGTGGAGGTGCTGCGATCAGACTGTAACCCAAGATGGGGTTGGCCTTCTGGCCAGCTGAAATAGGAAAGTATCTTTTTCAAAGAGGCAAAATAATGAGAAACAGGTGTTGATATTTATGAAACCGGTCCTACAACAGTTGACCGACTATTTTTGTTCTTAGGAGTCTTGGCATTTGCAGATGTGACACCGCTACAGCTACCCTTGCTCATCGTAAAGGTAAACCTGCTTCATATGAAGCTTGAGGACCCTCTGT
Organism: Upupa epops; assembly: GCA_013397515.1. Classification (NCBI taxonomy): domain Eukaryota; kingdom Metazoa; phylum Chordata; class Aves; order Bucerotiformes; family Upupidae; genus Upupa; species Upupa epops. The sequence continues at coordinate 159,269 of VZRI01001949.1, forward strand.
GACCTTGATTCCTTCAGTAAGACAAGCTCACTTGACCTCAGGCATGAACCACAAGCAACCTGATAAACAGTCTGCTCACTTCTCACCTCACGGAGAAGGTGGGTGGGAATGACCAGTGACACATGCTGCTTTTAATGAGTTTTAAATATAACCAGGCACTTGTAAGAGTGAAGAAGTTGGAAGGAACAAAAGTGAGTTAGCACCTTGTTATTAGCGTTGAGAACACCGAGAACAGTTCAATCCTTAGAAAATGACTATTTTTTAAATATTAAAGCTTATTTTTTCTTCTTAATGACCTTGATTTTAAAACCGTGGTCATGATATTGTCATAATTAACTTAGGAGAACCAGGGAGTTTTAGTCTTCACAGGAAGAGCAACTCAGTTTTCATAGAATCTTCCAGGTTGGAAAAGACTGTTGCAACCATCAAGTCCAACCACGAACCCTACTCAACCAAGGTCACTGCTAGACCAGATCTCTAAGTGCCACCTAAATCTAAATGGTTCTTAAACACCTCTAGGGGTGGCAACTGACCCCCACTCCCTGCCCAGCCTGTTCCAAGGACTGACCATTCCTTCAGTGAAATTTTTTTCCTGATGTCCAGCCCAAGCCTCCCCTGGTGCAACACCCACCTCTCTCCACCCTCCTTTCAGGCAGTTGTAAACAGCAAGTAGGTCTCCCCTCAGCCTTCTCTTTCTTAGACTAACCAGCCTCAGCTCCCTCAGCTGCTCCTCACAAGGTTTGTTTTCCAGACCCTTCCCCAACCTTGTTGTCCTTCTCTGGACCTACTCCATCATCTCAGTGTCCTTCTTGTGCCCAGAACTGACCCCAGTCCTCAAGGTGTGACCCCTCCAGTGCCAATTTTGTTATCTTTGGATTAAAAAAATAGAAACCAACCAACCCAACAACGAATCCAGTCTCTTCTGACAGAGTTGGAATCTTACACGGAAAAGCATTCATTACATCGACTGCTGAAGAAAAGTGAAGCAGACAATGGTCTCTTGGGCATCTCACCAGTGAGGCAACCTCCCTGAGCTCATATCATCCTATGTTTTGCCAGCTCTTTCAAAATTCATATTTTCTAACAAGACTTCCACTGGTTATTTCCCACTTTGATTTTGTTTCCCCATATAACATGAAAATGATCCAAGTCCCTGCTCACAGGGTAGGCATCCAGTTATTGTTTCAAGGTAGTAGGGTGGTCGGTTGGACTTGATGATCTTGAAGATCTTTTCCAGCGTTGATGATTCTATGGTTCTAATGTTCTTCCAGCTGTGGTGAGTCCACTGCAATAACTTTCTTCTGGATGTGAGCACTTACCCTTCTCACAGCTGTTGTATGACTCCAGAATGCTTCAAAATCCCTTGTGGTTATCACTCCCTACGTCTCAGGACAGGATTGTCTTGTCTTCCAAAAACTGTTAGTGCTGTGCTGTTCCTTGTCTCCAGACTAGTTATCTGCTAGTTAAAATAGCTAGTTATCTGTGAGTTAAAATACACAACGACATTTGAAACCAATTGATTTAGCTAAGTGCTAAACATATAAGGAGGCTTGAAAAAAGCAGTTATGAATTATGAGTTAAAAAAACCTTAAGCTTACTCAATTTGGGGAAAAAAAGACAGCAAGATATCTAGTTCACTCCTCCCCCCCCCCAAAAAAAAAAAAACCAACTCACATAAAAAGACATGAAAGATATACAGAGATTCATCACAATGCTCTTACATAACTGAGCCAAAACCTCAATGTCCTAACCCTGAAAAAGGGAAAAGAGACCTCCAACCATTCCTGCTTCTGTGGAACTCTGGTGCCCATGATGTTCAAACTCATGCCCCTCAGCATCACTGGTCAATTTAATGTCTGTCTCTCTGTTCCATGCACTTTCACATCAGTTCTCCACTTCCAAACTGCCAGTTTCTACAGGGAACTAGTAGAGAATCTTTCCATGTCATCAAACCGTGGAATACAGATGAAACCTTCTTTCTGCTGATGTCTGAGCCACTGTGTCCAGCTCAATGACATTGCTCTTCCTACAACAGCAGACAGAAGAAACCAAAACAGAGTCCAGGAAAAATAATAGGGGAAGGAGAAGTGGGACAGAAGGCCAAAACCAGAACTCCAAACTTTCTCCTTGCAGAAAACACACAAATTGAGAAGAATAAATTACAGATCTGGTTTACTTTTCAAAACCATAACATTATTTACAACTTGGGGAAGAAATGTCTCCACACTTGACATTTTGGTTAGGCCTCCCCTTAAGTACTGGGTTCAGTTTTAGGCACCTCAGTACAAGGAAGAGATTGAGGTGCTGGAGCAGGTTCAGAGAAAAGCAACTAAACTGGAGAAGAGTCTAGAGCACTGGTTCTATGAGGAGCGGCTGAGGGAACTGGGACTGTTTACCCTGGAAAACAGGAGGCTGAGAGAAGACCTTAGTTTAGTGCTGTCTACAGCTACATGAAAGGACATTGTTGAGAGGTGGGAGCTGGTTTCTTCACACAAGGAATAAGTNCCCTGGAAAACAGGAGGCTGAGAGAAGACCTTAGTGCTGTCTACAGCTACATGAAAGGACATTGTTGAGAGGTGGGAGCTGGTTTCTTCACACAAGGAATAAGTGATAGGACAAGAGGAAATGGCCTCAAGCTTCACCAGAGGAAGTTGAGGTTGGATGATAGGATCACTTTTTTCACTGAAAAAGCCTTGAAAGAGGCTTTTTCAAACTTGCCCACTTGTTTAATCCTGAATCTAAACCACCGTTCCTCGCAGCTGGGGTGTCCTGTATGTCCCCTTGCTTGCTGCTTCTCTTCCCCTATACTACCAGAGGTCAGTGATAGAAAGAGGCTGCCCAGGGAGGCCGTTGAGTCTCCATCCCCGACTGTGTTCAAAAGCCACATAGATGTGGTGTTAGGGAACATGGTTTAGTGGTGGGTCTGATAGTGGACTTAGTAGAGTAGGGCATATGGTTGGACTTGGTGGTCTTGAAAGTCTTATCCAACATGAATGAACATATGATTCTATGAAGAAATCCTTCTTGATCTGCACCACTGAGAGATGTCATTCTCCTCTTGCAAGACTGTATGTGCAGGCCCCAAGGTTTCATACAGCCTAGGACAGATAGAACCTGTGGAAAAGCCACAGAAATGTAAGACATCCTGCAGTTGTCACAACAAAGACCTTGTGGTCTTGGGTAGGTGCCAAGCTTGAGAGGAATCATGTCTTGTGAGAATGGAGTTTGTTGGAGCATCTTGTGACTCTTTAGCAAGAAAACCCTGATTTCCTACGGGCAGGTTTTGCCAAACTTGATCCTACAGTTAGCATTCCAGCCAACCACCGTGGTCAGATGGTGTCTGTTGCTCTTGGGCACATGGTCTTTGTTCTTCACATGAGGTTTCATCTATAAACTTCGCTTCGGGTGTTCCCAGGTGGAGCTGTACTCTCTTTGCTCTCCTGCCAGGCTTTCCCACAACAACCTGGTCACCCTCCATGCCGTGGCAAGACTCGTTCAGTGGTTGGGAAGAAAAGCCTGTCTCTCCCCAGGTTGGTGTTAGCAAACACTGTCATTTCTGGTTGGAGTGGCTCGTACAGGCAGCTTCGGTAGCCTTGGTATGGTCTTGCAGAAATTGCACATTCATGCCCTAAAGCTGTGGGCTGTGTTGAAAGGCAGCCATGCAAAGCTTTCTGGTCTGTCAACCACAGCACGCTGCATCAAAAAGATCGCCTTTTCCTCTGTCAGGCAGTCCCGATTTCCCTGTGGATTTAGTGGAAAGACAATAGGATTTGCTTGTCTCAGCAGCTCTGCTCCTGCTTGTCCTTGAGCACTATAGGAGATGAACTGACTGGAGTTTTTCTTCCCCTCTGCCCACCAACCTTAGGTAGGACATCTGCTGTGAAATTATTTCAAAGACCTGTGAAGTGGGGTTAGCTCGATGTAAATCATCCTGTCTGATTATTTCCCATGTGACTAGGAAATACGATGCTTCTGCTGTTGAGTAGGTTTGTGCCCAGGGTCTTTTTGAGATCTTTGGTTGGTCTCTTCTCACAACGAACAAGTGATGGGACAAGAGGAAACGGCCTCAGGTTGCACCAGGGGAAGTTGAGGTTGGCCCTGAGGAGAAACTTCTCCCTGGAAAGAGTCCTCAGACCTTGGCACAGGCTGCCCAGGGAGGGGGTTGAATTGCCATCCCTGGATGTGGAGATCTGGAGCTCAGGGACAGGGTTTAGCGGTGGCCTTGGAACAGTTGGGGTAGTGATTGGGCTTGATGATCTTAAAGGTCCTTTCCAACCTGAACGATTCTGTGATTGCACGGTTCAACTCTTCTGGACTGAATCTCCCGAGCTTTCTCTGTGAAGCTCTGAAGAGAGAGTGATGGACTGATGATCGTGGTCAATGAAGCAATTGACCTCATATTGCAGTCTATTGAAGACTGCTGAGACCTCTGAAATCCACCTGTGACAATCCCTGTCGTCTTGAGTAAGAAACTTGCTCACTTGTTTAATCTTGAATCTAAACCACCGTTCCTCACAGCTGGGGTGTCCTGTATGTCTCCTTGCTTGCTGCTTCTCTTCCCTTGTACTGCCAGAGGTCAGTGATAGAAAGAGAGGTCTCCTAGGAGCAGCTTTCCACTCTGTCACAGCTTCTATGTTTTGGATACCCAGCAGCCTACATTTCCCCTCTGACCCTTACAGGGTCCTTGGTTTTCCCTGAGCCTGGCTGTGGGTCGGGCTTGTTTTCTTCAACTGGTTTCTTGATCTGTGGTGAAGGATAGGGAAAACCTGACTCCTCATGACTGATGCAGCCATGTTCCCTCAGAGTCTACCTGCAGTTTAGCCCAAGACTGTCTAATTAAGCTGAGAGACTTAACTCATTCCTTCCCCAAGCCTCTGGGCTCTTCCACACCACATACAGGTGGGTTTTGAATGTGTCCAGAGAAGGAGACACCACGACATCTCTGGGCAATTTTGGTGTAGAAGACTGACCCTCTGCACTTGGAGTTAATGATGTGAGGGAATTGCTGGGGTTAGGTGGAGATTGTCTTGGAGATAAGATCCAGCATAGAATCATAGAATCATTTAGGTTGGAAAACACCTTGTAGATCATCAAGTCCAACCAATAACCCTACAACGGTGAAAAGCAACTGTACATGGGGATCATGGTGAGCCAGTTGGCACCTGCTCATGTAGAGTCTGCTGGAGCTGTATGCCTGTATCTAAGGAAATTTAAGGAGGTCTGATGGGCTTTCTTCCATCCATGCAACTGTGGTGCTGGTCAAGTCTCTGAAGGAGTCATCACAACATTTCTATGTCTCCAGAACCGCAACGGGGCTCTTGCAGGGAGACGTCGGCCTTGTGATGCAAATAGACCTATAAAACATTGCAAAGAAAGTAGTATTTATTATGGAATCATAGAATGGTTGAGGTTGGAAGGGACCTCAGTTCTCATCTCCTCCAACCCCCTGCCATGGGCAGTAACACCTCTCAGCCAGACTTGGTTGCTCAAGGCTCCATCCAACTTGGCCTTCAACATCTCCAAGGAGGAAGTAGCCACAAGCTCTCCAGTCAGTTGATTCCAGAGTCCCTCTACCCTTGGACTGAAGAGATTGTTCCTAAGATCCAGACTGAACCTATTCTTCTCATGTAATGACACAAAGCAACTCAGCTAAGCAGTAATGGAGGGGGCAAAAAACCCACCCCAGGAGCTATTGTGTGAAAACACTTTCAAACTAGAAGGAACTAAAGACCACTCGAGACCACAGGCATTTGTGGAAATACTGCACACCCTAAAACCCCCTTTATAGAAGGAATCTTGAACATGTTTGAGGGTACCGGAGCACAGGACCAGGCTGGCCGGGGCGGGGGGTTGTGGAGTCTCCATCTCTGGAGATGTTCCAGACCCGCCTGGCTGTGTTCCTGTGCAGCTTGGTCTGCTGTGGCAGGGGGATTGGACTGGATGATCTTTCCAGGTCTCTTCCCATCCCTAATGATCCTATGGTTGTTCTGTTACGATTATGGTCAACTGCTGTTGGCATTTAAACCACATCGAACAGGGGGAAAAATATCTGTGGTAGCCCCAAACCATGAAAATTCAGATTTGATTCTATTTAGGAAAAAAAAAGAATAATAAGAAAAGCACAGAGCAAAATGAAGAGGTTAATAAACTCTGTGTCCTACAGAGCTGGATCTTTCTAAACATGAACTGTGAAGTATTCTTAAATAAGCTAAGACTCGCTGAATGAGAAGGACTTCCCTCTCATCCACATGGGTAGGGTTGAACCAGCCTGTATTTCAGGCAACTGGGGAGAAAGTGAGATTTTTATGTCAAATTATATTATTCATACACATTAGTTAGCGCAATTCGCTCCAGACATCAAAAGGCTGCTCTTTACTTGCCTGTTTTATACCTCGTGTTGGTTTAATACTGGGTCTAAGGATCTGGTCTCCAAATATTCTAGGTTTTTATATGAAATTTTACTCTGTGAAGATTTTTGTGTTAAGTGTGTGTAAGTGTTAGTGCAACAGGCAGAGACTTCAGGTTGGGTGGGAAAGTCAATTAATGAAGGGTTTGCACCCTCAGTTTGCAGATGACACCAAATGCTGTGGGAGTGTTGATCTGCTCGAGGGCAGGAAGGCTCTGCAGAGGGGACTGGGGCAGGTTGGATCGAGGGGACTGGGACAGGTTGGATTGAGGGG
>VZRI01001949.1:174765-212898 GCA_013397515.1 Upupa epops
CCCTCCTGTGTGTAACTGGTTTTGTTATCTGGTTTCACATAAAAGCCCCAATTAAATATTCATTTTGCTTTGTTACATATGGCATTAAATTTTCATGGGCTCCTTGAAATTTGGAGGTGGGGGGGGGGTGTGGTGTAGTGGTTGGGGAGATGAGAGAGGTGGAGTAACTGGCCTTCTCTTAAAGGAGAGGGAAGGTGCACGGACTTTGCGTCTGGTTTAGTGGTAAAAATGGTGAAAAAGAAATAAAAACAGGGAAATAAAGCTCCCTGAGAAATCCTTTTATCATTTGCTGTCGAGACCCAGACATGAACCCACCAGCAAAGGGGAAATGGAGTTTTGGACCCTTTTCTCCAGTGTGTTTCATCACAAGACGGTGGCATCCAAGATGATCCTGGGGATAAAAGGTTTCCTTGGGGGCTGAGGAGGTGATTTTCACTCTCAGCCCTCTTTCCTCCTTACTAAGAGCAAGTTTTGTGGCCCCATAGCTTGAGCTGTCCTTGGGGTATAAGTTTTTATTCCTGGGATGGGTTTACCCTTGGGTGATGCTGATGGAAAGCATTAGGATCGGCAATGGTGTGATCAAGGGATTAAAACATATGAGCAGCAGATTTTTATATGATTTATAAATCAATAAAAATGTTTATATAGTTTATAAAATTATCATTAATTAAATCCTTATCCCGTTCTCTGACAAGAAGATTCCAAGAGTCTGGATTTTCCTTCCCCGCTGCATGGAATTTTCACTTACAGGCGGTAATTTCTACCCCACAGATGTGGGAACATCCCTACCTGCTGCCACCCCCATTCCTAAGGCTTATTTTATTTAAACCTGGGGTTAACTGACCTGCAGCCTGAGCAGGGCTTTGAGGTTTGTATGGAGGACAACTGGTTGTCTCCCAGTTTGGTTTCCCAGCATCCCAGCCACTGGAAAATCTCCAGATACCACATCCGTCCCTCTAGCTTCACCCAGGGCACCTCCAGAATTTATTTCATAGAGGAACAGCAAAAAAACCCTTGAAATCACAAGTTTCTGGAAAGTTTGTTGTCCTGCAGGGCAGAAAAGGAGGAAAAAAATCACAGATTTCAGACTGGTTGTATTTTTAAGGCTGGAAATTTAAATGACAACAGCAAAGCCAGACTCCCCCTGAAGAAAATATCGCAATATGTCCAGTTTGGTACTCCTGAAAAATATAACTTGTTCTTAAGACACTTGAAAGGTCTGGGGTTGGTACTGTGTTCTGTTTTATGTTTTTCTCCTCTTTTCTTTTCTTTTCTTTTCTTTTCTTTTCTTTTCTTTTCTTTTCTTTTCTTTTCTTTTCTTTTCTTTTCTTTTCTTTTCTTTTCTTTTCTTTTCTTTTCTTTTCTTTTCTTTTCTTTTCTTTTCTTTTCTTTTCTTTTCTTTTCTTTTCTTTTCTTTTCTTTTCTTTTCTTTTCTTTTCTTTTCTTTNTCCCTCTCCCTCTCCCTCTCCCTCTCCTCGTCACGAGGAAAGTTCATTTTGAGTTAATTTCAATGCAGTTTGTGGATCCACTGTCTCTGGTCAGTTCTCAGGTAGCATCATGAATTTAGCTCACATTTTGCACCTTTATCCTTCTCTCTCAACATTCTCTCTTCCCACTGGTGTTTAGGATTAAAAAAGGAACCAAAACCTTTTAAAATGAAGGAAAATTATTACTGTGAATGTTTCTTGCTTTGCATTTTTTTTTTTGTGGGACACAGGGCGTCCAGGAAAGAATGGCCACATCCCAAACACAAAATCAATCCAAATACTCCAAAATTTTCCAGAAACCTTGTAGTAGAAATATTTCTGGTGACTTGGCTTTTCCCACGGGATGCAGGAGAATTCCCAAGTCCCACCGGCTGCACCAGGATGACAACGTGAGCTCTGGCTCTCCGGTAGAGGGGTAGGAATTATTACCTACAATAGTAATAAAAACATGCTAACTGGCAGCGTTTCTGCCAGTCCTGGGTAGCGCTGTCATGCCTGGCTGCCCACCGTGAGCTGCCTTGAGCAAGGGAACACATTTGTGTCTGTTTTAGGGTAAAATCAGCTGAAAACAGTTGTCTGGCAGGGATAGACAAACCAAACGCTCTGCTTCTGGATGCCTGTGCTTCGTAGAGCTCTGGTTTCTATAGCTCTGAAGAAATGTAATGTAGTATAAATACAATTCTATAGATGCATACGTGTTTTCAGGGACACTGTTCTCCACAATATCAGGGCTTGCACACTAACTACTTGACAAAACACTGCCCAGAACATCAAATCCTCTGAATTATGTCCTACTTACGTGTTTCCAAAAGCAAGCTTTGGAATAAATTCCCCTGGATAAGTAGGATGGGAAATGCCCAGGCTAATATGTGTACACGCGTTGCGAGCGATGCCGTTGCAACTGCTCACACGAAGGAGGTGGGAAGATAAATGAAATTCATAGTCAATCGATCATTTCTTATCCCCCTCTTGGGGCAAGGGGTTCATTTTTTGTTTGGTTTGGGGGTTTTTTAGGGTTGTTTGTGCAGTGTTGACATCTCCACAGCTGTCCCTGGGCTTGAGTGCAGGAGCAGTGGGGGGGATCTTGGCGTAGCTCATGGAACCATCACAGTCTTCTTAGGGTCTCCTAGCATCTCTGTGCTGCTTGGGGATTAACTCACCTGAGGTACCAAAATTCTTGTTTCTGGAGAATAAAATAAATCTTAATTATGATTTTTTCCTTATTGTTCTCAAAACTATTATTTCTCACTTGGATTTAAATAGAATCATAGAATGTTCTGGGCTGGAAGGACTGGATGACCTCCAGAGGTCATCTAGTCCAACCCCCCTACACAAGCAGGGACATCTCTACCTAGGTCAGGTTGTTCAGAGCCTCTTCAAGTCTGACCTCCAATGACTCCAGGAATGAGACCCCCTCACTACCTCCCCAGACAGCCCCTTCCAGCCATCATCCCCCCTCACATCGAAGAGCTTTTTTCTCATCTCCAGCCTCAATCTCCCCTTTCCTAGCTGGAACCCAGTGCTCCTTGTCCTATCCATACAAACCCTGTGGAATAGGCCTTCCCATTCCTTCATGTAGACTCCCTTAGGGCCTGGAAGGTCAAAAACAGGTCCCTCCAGAGCTTTCTCCTCTCCAGACTCAACAGCCCCACCTCTCTTCAGCCTGTCCTCATATGAGGCCAAATAGCAAACTTGAAAGCAAGCTTAGCTCTAAGAAGCTGTGCAGCATTTCGAAGGTTAATGAATCATAGTCATAGAACCATAGACTCATTGAATGTGTTGGGTTGGAAGGGATCTCCAGAGGACATCCAGTCCAACCCCCCTACAACAGGCAGGGACATAACTCACCAGACTGTGTTGCCCACAGCCCCATCCAGCCTGACCTTGAGTGGCTCAAGGGATTAGACCTCCACCTCCTTTCTGGGCAGCCTGTGCCAGGGATCCCCCACCCTCATATTCCAGACCTTTCTCCTCCTGTCCAGCCTCACTCTGCCCTTTTCCAGCTTCAAACCATGACCCCTTGTCCTACTGTTCCCTGCCCTTGGGAACAGCCTTCCCCAGCCTTCTCACAGCCCCATTCAGGGCTTGAAAGGTCACTATAAGGTCCCCCAGGGGCCTTCTCTTCTTCAGGCAGAACAATCCCAACTCTTTCTGCCTGTCTTCATTAAAGAATGGCTCCTAGTCCTCTGGTGGAAGAAGACCAGCCATTCCCATACCAAAAGGTAGGCTTTTAGGTGATCAAAACCATTCACTAAATAGCACCAAATTAAACCCATTTTGTCCAAAAATATTGAGGTATCACAAAACTTAGAGGCAAAGCATCACTGTAAGTTAAACTACATTGGAAATTCACAGTTCCAAATAGTATTTTGAGATTATCCAAAATTAATTTGAAAATGGGAAGCCCTTACTCTCCCTTTTGCCTTGGAAGAGAAGTGAATTTAAGTTAAAAAAATTAATGTCAAATCAAACATTGCTTTAATCTTAATTGTTCTTAACTTTAAAGGAAAAAATAATCCTAAACCCCCATTTAATTACTGCTGGGATAAACTGTTTTTCTCCATAATTTTGCAGGAGCTATAAACTACAGGAGAACTCTTCAACTTGATCCATGAGACAGTGGATGGCCCTCGAGGGTGATGTGAAGTGTTCTGAGAAGACTCAACATCGGAGTGGCTGCTCTGTGCCAGTGTTCTCTTCCTCAAGAAGGTGAAATGAGTGGGACCGTAGTACTACAACAACACAGACAAGATGTCTGAGATCCCTTGAAAAGTAGTGTTTTTTACTGAAAACTTTGTTTTTCTCAGTGTAGGAACAGGTATCTGCCAGTCCTTCTCCACTTTGCTGTGTTTTGGGTAGAGACCCTGTTTTTGGAGTTCATTCCTCCAAAACATCACCCATGGTCTATATTCAAGTAGGTGAGTAACCATTTGTAAAGTAATTCTCTGCTGTCTGTAGATTGAAATGAGTTGTTAGGAAGAAGTTCTTCAGCATCAAGGTGGTTGAGCAATGGAACAGGTTCCCCAGGAAGGGATTTGAGGCCCTATTCTTGGAGATATTCAAGGTGAGGCTGTACCCATCTGTAGGCACCCCGCTGTAGTTGAGGGTGTCCCTGTTCATGGCAGGAGAGTTGGACTAGATGACCTTTGGAGATCCCTTCTAACCAAGGTGATTCGGTGTCCCTGCTCATAGCAAGGGGGTTGGATTAGATGACCTTTGGAGATCCCTTCTAACCAAGGTGATTCTACAATTCCACATTCTATGATCTATAAAATGCCTTCAGCTTTTCCACTGCTGTTTCAAATATGGGAAACTAGGTCTGCTTGTCCCAAGCTCATTCCACTTCCCATCCCACTTCACCCTGGCATTTGAGACCCTCCTGCAGACTCCAGGCTTTGCAGTTTGTGATTTTCATTCCCTGAAGTCCTTTATGTCGCATCTTCTTGCGAGTACCAGATGGTTGTGTGGGGAGAAGAGAGGACAGAAAAACACTATTCAGCCTGGAAAAGGCAAAACTTCCACAGTTCCATTTAATCCATTAAAATCCATGTGGAGGTTAAACTTCAAAAATTAAAATAGAACCTATTAAAAGAAAAAAAATTAGGTGGAATCAACAAAATTCTGCATATTTACCCAAAATTTCTCAAAATCACAAATTGAAGCTTGAGAAACATCATTCCATAACACATGGACGTGCAGCCTGTGAAGCTGCATCATGCGTAGGGGTCTCCCAAAGCCAGCTTTGTGAGAAATTCCTGTGGATAAGTGGGATGGAGCAATGATATCAGTAAACACAGGGTGAGGAAGGCTGTCCTCCCAGCACTTTACATCTTTCAAGGCAGTCAGGGGTGGGTTTTGGTCATTGAGGTTCATCAGTGATGCTCTGGTGCCACAGCCAGATCAACTCCATGGGTTGGTGCTGTCAGGAGGACCAAATCCATGGTGCTTTTAGTAGCTGAACAACAGGTATCGAGGAGGGGGTTGCTCCTGGATTGGTGGGATAAACCATCCCAGTGAGGTGGTCCCTGGGGACCAAGGTGGCTCCAGAGGGGATGGGAAACGAAGACTGTACCTCATTCAGAAAGTGAACATGTGGAGACAGGATTTTAGGGGAAAGTGGCTAATTTGGGATGGATACCATTGATTCCCACGCAACTGAGTGAAAGAAATAAGTTGCAAGAAGTGTCTTGCATGAAGAAACAGTGTGCCCAGGTGGCCAAGAAGGCCAGTGGCATCCTGGCCTGCATCAGCAACAGTGAGACTCAGTTTTGGATACTGCAGTACAGGAAAGACATTGAATTGGTAGAGAGGAAGCAGAGAATGGCAACTGGGCTAGTTAAGGGTCTTGAGAAAGAGGTCTTATGAGGAGAGGGAACTGAGGCTGTTCAGCCTGGAGAAGAGTAGGTTGAGAAGAGACCTCATTGCTCTCTACAACTACCTGAAGGGAGGTTGAAGTGAGGCAGGTGTTGGACTCTTCTCCATAGGGACTGGTGACAAGACAAGACAAGATGGAGTCAGGTTGTGCCAGAGGAGGTTCAGATTGGATCTTAGGAAAAACCTATTCCCAGAAAGTGGGGAGGCCTTGGAACAGGCTGCCACTTGAAACAGGAGGCACTGTCCTTGGAGGGGTTCAACAACCTGCAGTCAGAGTGTTTCAGGGGATGGGTTAGTGGTTCTGGGTTGTAGGGCAGGCAGTTGTACTTGAGAATCCTGAAGTTCTTTTCCACCCCTACTCTGATCCTATGACCCTCAGCTGCCTGGGCCAAACTGGGATGGTGAGCAGGTCAGCCTTGTCTTGACCCCAGCACTGATGAGGGATGTCTGCTGGACCTCCTGCTTTCACCACAAGGGCTTTCCCCATGTTGAAACTGAAGAGGACCCATGACACCTTCTCTCCATCTGGTGACAGTCATCTTGCAGAGATGCCAGGCACGAGGAACAACTTGTGCCCTGGAAAACCCCACTGCTAGAGGCTGATGTGCAGTTACCCAAGTGGGAAAGCAGCCTGGGCTGGTGAGGGATCCTTAAAAAGCATCCAGGATCACCTCTCAGCTGTACTGGAAGGGATAAAGCTTGGAGAATAGGAGGCCGAGGGGTGACCTCATTCCTGGCTATAAATGTGTGAGGGGTGGATGTCAGGAGGAAGGAGCCAGCCTCTTCTCAAGGTCATCTGGGGATAGGACAAGAGGCACTGGGTGCCAGCTGGAACAGAGGAGGTTCCCTATCAATATCAGCAGGAACTTCTTCACAGGGAGGGTCCTGGAGCACTGGAACAGGCTGCCCAGGGGGGTTGTGGAATCTCCTTCTCTGGAGACATTCCAGACCTGCCTGGATGTGCTCCTGTGCGACTTGGTCTGGGTGATCCTGCTGTGGCAGGGGGATTGGACTGGATGATCCTTCAAGGTCCCTTCCAATCCCTAAGATTCTACAATTCCATGATTCTATGACAACCCCAGCAATGCGAGCACATGGGACCCCGATCCCCTGATGATCAACCCGGGTCCCCATAGGGTTTGTCCTGAAGGTTGGAAATCAAGCTGGGTTCTCTGGCCCGTGGCTTGATGGCATGGAAACAGAAACGCCCCAGCAGGTTAAGAACAGGCTCTTCCACCTAAAGGATGAAAAGAAGGGGAGAAAAAGAGAGAGAAAGAGCTGCTGCCATTGAATAATTGATGAGTTTCAGACCAATCAATGCGACAGCAGAGCAAGGCTAATTAAAGGTTTCTAAGGAATCCCTGTAGTAATTTACTTGAATGTAAGAAGTTCATTCTCTCTCTCCTTTTTTCCCCCCTCCCTGTTCCCAGGAATTCCAGTTTTAGGCTTCGGCGGTCTCTAACCACCGCTCACTTCTCCCCTCCAGGGGAGTGTTTGCTATGGAAATATGCAATTAATATTGCAGCGATCGTAATTGCTAATTATTAAAACAATGCTACCCCCTTTTTCATGGCCTACTTTCTTGCTCAAAATCATTTAAATAACAGGGAAAAGAAAAAAAGAGAGAGAAAAAAAAAGGAAAAGAAGCAGAGACAAGGTGGCCAGGGCTCAGCTGAGCCAGGATTAAGCACTGAGCGCGGTTGGGTTGGGCTGTAATTCAGTGCTTTCCCATCACGTCTGCCTGAAAACTAAGGGCAAGATGCTTTTGCCAGTAGGTTCTCCTTGACACAACCTTGAGCCAGGATGAAAAAAAATGTCCCTGTGATGCCATAGTGACCCTACTACCTCATGTGGTGATCGAGATTTCTGGATGGCCCACCGGCATTTCTGCAGCAGCCGTCGCGGTGGCGTCCCGGTGCTGACTGCTGCTATGAAATATTAATGGTCAGTGATGAGGAATTAACTGTCGGAGGTATAGGCTGTCAAGAGAAAGGTGAATCAGGCAGGGGAGAGGTGCTCAGTGCCTCAGGGACCTGCTCTGGGGACAGGATGTAGCTCGCTCCTACTCCTGGTCAGGATCTGCCATATGACCCAATAGATATGGGGCTTTTGGGGAGACCTCATGCTCTCATCCTGGGAGAGCAGGGGAGACCATGGACTACTTGTTGTGCTTCCTGCAAGAGTTAAAACACCAAGGTTCATACTCTGATGGCCTCCAGGACCTAAAATCCCTAAGTCATACACTGATGGCTCTTCCTGCAGGAGTTAAAACCCCAAGGTCGTATCTGATGGGCAAGGGCAGAAGTGTGTGTCTGAGACAGAGGGCAAATGCTGGGCTGTCTCTGGTTGCTCCCTGTGCTTTGCATGCCAACCATTTCTTGACCCACCACTTGAGTTGCATAGCATGGGAACTGGGTGAGGCTGGGATGGAGTAGAGGGAGCACACACATGGCATCGTATGAGGTGTCATGGATTTATGCCTGAGCAAGAGCCCATGGTAAGAGTTGCTGGTTCAGGAAGCCTTCATTTTGCTCCTTGGAGAAGGTCAGGCTGGATGGGTCACTGTTCCAATTAGAGATGTCCCTGCTTGTTGTAGGAGGATTGGATTGGATGCCCTCTGGCTGTCCCTTCCAACCCCATGATGCTATGATTATGTGGTTCCTCCGTACTTCAGTAGCCACTGCAGTCATGAAGGCAGGAGACCTAGACAACAGACCACACTTAAAACCAGCACAACCAAGATGTGAAGAGCACTGCCACCATTCCTTCACCCATGTGAAGGTGGAACAAGGAAGAGTGAAAAACCTTCTCCCATGGATGTTGGCGGTCACTCATAGCTGCTTGTACGCTGAGCATTGGGCTTCAGGAGTCCTGTGGGGATCTGCTGAGGGTTTCTGGAAGCAGTGTAAGTGGAAATAAGGCTAAAAACAAAACCCCCCTGTGTGTTGAGGCCAGCCAAGAAGACATTTTCTCCCACACATAAATGAAACCTGTCAGGGATATAATAAACCTTGAAGGACTTAAATGTAAGCTGGGAAGCGAAGCTCTGAATGGGTTCCTGCTGGTCTCAGGTGGTTGAAGGTGTAGCTGTAATACAGCAAGCAATTAGGAACAGGTTTTCTATTAATTGGCTTATTTTGATGGCTGCTTTGATGGAGCTGACCTTTGCCTCCCAGCCCATCCTGGAGCAGGTGACAGGTTGGGGACTGCCTGGCCCTCACCCATCTGTGTTAACCACAGGTTTCAGTCCCATGTGTTTTATCTTTGCCTGCTAGAAGGGAAAGATTTGGTGCCTGTTGAGTGTGGGAGGTGTGACAGCTCTTAAGTGTGCCACGGAGGCAGTGAGACTTGTGATTGGGAAGGAGGAATGGGTTGAGATCCCCTTTATGGAACCATAAGGTTAGAAAAGACCTTCAAGACCATCAAGTTCAATCATCCACCCTACAAACCTGAACCACTACACCTTCTATTGAAACACCCTGGCTGCCCGTTTGTTGAACCCCTCCAGGGACAGTGCTTCCACCCCTCCCTGGGCAGCCTGTGCCAAGGCCTCCCCACTCTTTTTTGGGAAGATTTTCCTAAGATCCAGCCTGAACCTCCCCTGGCACAGCCTGACCCCATTTCCTCTGGTCCCCTCACTGGTCATTAGGGAGAAGAGGCCAACGTCCTAACACCTTCTCTTCAGGTAGCTGTAGAGCCTGCAGCTCCTCACCACTGAACCAGCTTCCCAAACACCATGTCTACTTGTTTTTTAACCCCTCCATTCCTTCAAGCACAACAAAACTCCCCCTATCTTAGGGGGGTTGTGTTATTTTGGGGGAGTTCTATTTTTCTTTCTTTGATTACAGTGATGATTTAGCTCTAAAAATCCCTATTTACCTCATCCACCACCAAACCTGCATCACAGAAATTACCAGCTGACTCGCCTGGAATTGCTCCTGTTTATCCTGGGATGGAGCAGAGTAGGGGGGACTCTGTGAGGAGACAGAAATCTTTCTGATTTGCTGATTGTTTGTTTTCCCCAAAGGACTGGAACTGGGTAGTTTTTTCCCTGCAGCTCACGGCGCTGCCTGGAACTTACCTGATCTAGTTTCAAATCCACCTCTGATCCTGCTGGGATTTGAACCAGCTCTCTGCTGCTTTTCTTAGGTGTGTTCTGCTTTCCACCACCTGCCAGCTTGTTCACAGGGTCACTTGTGAAGAACAAGAGGAACAGCCTGATGGTGGTTGACTTCTGCAGAGAATAGCTAGTAGGTTCCAGTTTGTAGGGGCAACTTGGTTTGGCACTGGGCATGACAGATGTGGAAGAGCTGCCTTTGCTACATCTCCTACCTCCAAGCTGATGTTCACCAGGCATGCAGCTGCCCCCATCTGCCAGGAGTCACTTCAGGCTGTTGAGGAGCTAGGCAGGTAACCAAGTCTACTTCAGGCCTTTCCTTAACCTCATGCTAAGCAGAGTTTTGATCAACACATCTTCCAAATCTGCTCCTGTAGCCTGGTAGCATCACTGTCTCCATCACACCAGCAATACCTCAGTTGCAGCCCATCTGCAGCTGTGGGGAAGGTCCACAGTCACCTGTTCAAAACCCTTCCACTGTTGGTGCTCTCACGTTCAAGCACGCCTACGAGATCCATGCCAGGGTTCCAGTGCTGTGTCTAACCCATCCCTTTCCCAATCTGAACCATTAGATCTCCACACAGAGTTGGTAGGTGAGGAGTTCAGATCTGACTCTGACCTCTGAGGGTCTTATAGCCAGTTTCAGGTTTTGGGGAGGAAAGAGAAGCATGGGCAAAGCCATTCTCACCTTGGTGTGGGCCAGTGGGCTGATGGGACCCTGTGTGCAGTAACCAACTCTGCTCTGGGAGAGCAGCTGGTTGAACAAACTACTCTGTTATTCTGGCCAAATAATGGCAATGTATTTGAAGATGAGTGTTGTGTTTGACTACCAAGTTCAGTTTTGGGCCACCTCAATACAAGAAGGACCATGAAGCTGGTGAAGGGCCTGAAGAATGGGTTTGATGAGAAGCAGCTAAGGGAACTGGGGTTGTATAGTCTGGAGAAAAGGAGACTGAGGGGAGACCTCACTGCTCCTTAGAACTACCTGAGAGGAGGGTGTAGGAAGGTGAGGGTCAGTCTCTTCTCCTGAGTCACTAGAGAAAGGACTAGAGAAAGTCACCCCAAGTTGTGCCAGGAGATGTTCAGATTGGAGATTAAGAAAAACTCCTCACAGAAGGAATGATCATGGATTAGAACAGGCTGCCCAGGGAGGTAGAGGAGTCGTCATCCCTGGAGGAGTTCAAAACACAAGCATGTTCTATGATGCTGTGGTAAGATGCTCACGTTGTTTGCCATCTTGGATGAACTAGATGGAATGAGTTCGTCAGTTAAAAGATGAGGACAAGACCAAACAAAAGGAGGTTGTGCCAAAACAGGTCTTTCACCACCAGTAATCAGCTGTAAAGAGATGGCAGATGGACCCTACACAATAAAAGATCAGCCTCTATGCCCTTCATGCCACACTCCTGGGTTAGCTGGAGCATCCCTGAAGGAGAGGAACTGGTTAAACCCACAGCTCCAGAGTAGCAGCAGGATCTGCTGGGCGAGCGGTGAAAGATTGGTGGACTGTAATGATGCGCGTGGGCTGTATGGAAATGCCCACCAGCCCTCGGCAGCGGCCGCAGCGCAGACAGGGGGACGCGGCACCGAGAGTCAGAGGGAGCGTTATTGATGCGCTCGCCTCGGGGAGGGAAGCGGATAATGGATGTGGGATGTTGGCCGTGCTTTGTCATCAAACGAGGGGCCTGAAAGATGGTGTGCTCGAATATTATCAGTCATTCCTTGATCAAGATGTAATGCTCTCAGGGTCCTTCTCTTTTTCTCTTTCTCCCCCACTGCACCGGTGAATGCTTTTATTTCTCACTCTTTGACCTTTGTGCTCCAGCATTCAGGATGCTCAGATCCCACACCCTGTTTAACCAAGAGCACGCCACCTTCCCCTATCCGCTTCCCTCCTTCTCTTACCCCAAAGCCTGAAGATACTGGTGTGAACTTGAGGAAACCACTCTTCCTGATCTCACCTTTAAAAGACCCCTTTGGTTTTTTATTTGTCCCCACCACGCCGTTAAAAGATTGCGCGTACGCACACACAGACTCAAGTTTTATTTCTACGGTGCTCTGGTAGGAACGGTGCTTCACAGGCAAATAAAAAGGTCAGTCCCTGCATCGAGATTGCCATAACGCAGCGAGAGATGGCAAATAAGGGGTTTTATTACACCTCACCTGTATTTAGGCAAATCAAACAATTGCATTTTTTACAGCCCTGTGTAATGGCCTGATGCAACCAAATGAGACCTCTTTCCCGGGGAGTTTAAGCAGCATATTAGCTTTATCACTTGATGACCCATAAAATGGTTGTGCACCCCTTAGTGATTACCTGACTTACTCGGCACAGCTCTGCAGGGAGGATATTTAAACATTTTTTGCATTATCAATTTCATAATGTCATAGTTCTAGTCGTCAGGCGGTGGGTTTTCATCTTTGAGAGAGGTAGTAAACCAAGGAGGGTGAGGATTTAGGGATAAAAATAAGGGCTTTCCGTATTTTGGAGGTGTGGAACTAGAATCTGGGGCTTCTTCTCTTCCAGTCTGCCTCTCCTGATGTTGTTTTGTTGCAGAAATGTGGTAGTTGTGAACATAACGGTGGTGATATACAAGGGGAATGAAGAAAGTGAGGAGGAAGTTCTTCACTGTGAGAGTGCTGAGAGCCTGGAATGGGTTGCCCAGGGAGGTTGCTGGAGCCCCATTCCTGGAAGTGTTTAAGGCTGGGCTGGATGAGGCTCTGGCCAGTTTGTNCCAATCCGTAATATTCTGCTATGCTCTGAAATCTTCCCTCCCATGGCCTGTGGCAGAGCATCACCGTGAGTTGCAGAGTGTTGTTCAGAAGTGGAACAGAAAGCCAGTGAGAGCAAATACCTCACATCTTCTCTGTGGGCTGCATGTGACCAAAGACTCCCAGCTAATGGTCTGGTCTTCTTGGTTGTGAATCATCGTAGAATCACAGAATGTTAGGGATTGAAAGGGACTTCTAGAGATCATCAAGTCCATCACCCCCACCAGAGCAGGATCAACTTGCACAGTTCACATAGGAACTACCAGGTGGGATTTGAAAATCTCCAGGGCAGGAGATTCCACAACCTCTCTGGGCATCCTGTTCCAGTGCTCCATCACCTCCATAGCCCAGAAGTTTCTCCTCATGTTGAGATGGAGCTTCCTACTTTCTACCTTAGCACTGTTATTCCTTGTCCTGTTACTGGACATCACCAAGAAGAGAGTGGCCTCTTCTTTTTGACTCTGACCCCTCAGATACAAGATCCCTCTCAGCCTTCTCTTCTCCAGACTAAACAGGCCCAGTTCTCTCAGCCTTTCCTCATAGGAAAGGTGTTCATCACCCTCGTAGTCCTGCACTGGTCACTGTCTCTCATGAACTGGAGAGCCCAAAACTGGGCAAAGTACTGCAGATGTGGTCTCACCAGGGCAAAGTAGAGGGGGACAAGAACTCTCCCTAGTCCTGCTGGACACACTTTTCTTGCTGCACCCCAGAAGACCATTCATCCTCTTGGCTACGAGGGCCATTTCTGTCCTGTGAGTAACTACCAACATAGATAACCTTCAGCACATAAATAATCTACCTGTTGCAAAGAAGTGTTTCTCTGTGGCTGGCAGTTTGTGACCATTAGAGAAACAACCTGGGTTGGCACTAACAGTAGCAATGAAAAGCATTCATGGTCGAGCATCTTGTCCACTCCACGTGGGGTTATTTAGTCTTTCTTGAGAATAACTCTCAATTTGAATATTCCCAGTGTGTAAGTGATGGCAGTAGCAGTGTCTGTAGATGAATTCTCCACGGCTGGCAATGTACGGACAAGTGATGCAAAAGGAAATGCTCTTCAGAGCAGCAGTGCAGTAGGACATACAGCAACTACATCCAAATTCAGGGCACCGGGGTGAGATTTCCTCATAGGTTTGGGTATTTGAGGGTACCGGAGCACTGGACCAGGCTGCCCAGGGGGGTTGTGGAGTCTCCTTCTCTGGAGACATTCCAGCCCCACCTGGCTGTGTTCCTGTGCAACTTGGTCTGGGTGATCCTGCTGTGGCAGGGGGATTGGACTGGATGATCTTTCAAGGTCCCTTCCGATCCCTAAGGATTCTATGATTTGATTCTATGATCTCAGTTTTGGAGGGAGCAGCTCTCTACGTAAAACAAATAGAAGGATGTCTTTAATTTTTCATTAAAATTAATTTCATTAAAATATTTGAGGTTTCAGAATAAATGTTTTGTCAGATTTGGTTGATAAGATAGTATTTCTTTTCAAAGCTAGATTTTATTGGAAAATAATTGTTCCAACAATGGTTTCACTGAGAAAAACACTAAATAATTGTTTAATTCTGAGATGATGCCCATGGTAGGAGAGATGGAACTCGCTGGCCTTTAAAGTTTCTTACAAAAACAGACCATTTTGTGATTCTAAATGAAGTCTGTCTCAAGAAGAAATAATTTAAATGAGACAATTTGGTATTCTAAACCTTTCTTCAGTTGCTTTATAAAGAGTCTTGCTGCCTCCCCTCAAGTACTGGGGGCAGTGCTGGGCCCCTCACTTCAAGAAAGCTATTGAGGTACTGGAGTGGGTCCAGAGGACCAATGAGGCTGGGGAATGGACTGGAGAGAAAGGCTGATGAGGAGAGGCTGAGGGAGCTGGGGGTGTTTAGCCTGGAGGAGACTCAGGGGGTAACTTATCGCCCTCTATAGCTCCCTGAAGGGAGGTTATAGACAGGTGGGGGTCAGGCTCTTCTCCCAGGCAACTAGTGTAGTGATAAGACTAGAAGCCTGAGCCTGAAGCAGGGCAGGGAGTTAGGTTGGATGTTAGGAAGCCCCTCCTCATAGAAAAAGTGGTTAGACGTTGGAATGGACTGCTCAGGGCAGTGGTGGAGTCCCATCCCTGGAGGTGTTTAAGAAAAACTGGCTGTAGCCCTTAGTGCTCTGGTCTAGTCTACTGTGGTGAAGTTAGGTCCTGGACTGGGATGGATGAGCTCAGAGGTCTTTTCCAACCTCAGTAATTCTGTCCTGTGAACAGACATGAGAAACTCTTCTCATGTGTCAGAACTGCACTGTTCCTTGGAAATATCTTCTAATGACAATCTTGTAGGCCACTCCACTATTTAGGTAGCCACTATAGGGCCCCTTCTTCACCCTCTCCATTTCCAGGATTTCAGTTGTCATTTTTGAAAACAAAGACCTTGGATTTACACAATCACAGAATTCCAGACTGAGGGGGGGTTGGATGGGATCTCTGGAGGTCATCCAGTCCAACCTTTCTGCTCCAGCAGGGGCACCCAGAGCTGGTTCCCCAGGGTGGTGTCCAGGAGGGTTTGGGATCTCTTCAGAGCAGGAGACTCCCCAACCTTTGTTCACCACAAAGAAATTTCTGTTCATCTTCAGGTGGAACTTCCCAGGCCCCAGTTTGTGCCCAGTGCCCTTTGACCTGTCACTGGGCACCACTGAACAGTCTCCTGAGTCTGTCCCTATTCTGTTGTCCCCTACCATTCAGCTATTAATCAGAAATACTGATCAATAATATTGACCCCTCTCAGGCTACTCTTCTCCATCTAAACAGCCCCAGGGCTTTCAGGCTTTCTTTGGCACAGAGATGCTCCAGTACCCACCTCGTCTTTGTAGCTGAGCGCTCTTCAGTAGTTTCTTGTCCCTTTTGAACCACAGAGCCCAGGACCCCAGTTGTGGCCTCACCAGGGCAGAGTCAAGGGGCAAAATCACTTCCTCAGCCTACTGGTCACACTCATCTCAATGCACTCCAGGAGACTTCTGGCCTTCTTGGCCATGAGATCGCATACCTGGCTCATGGGCAGCTTGTTGTTGATGGTCATGTCTTCAATCTGCCATCTCCTTAGAGGTGTTTTTACCAGTTTTATGGCATTTGGCACTAGATGCAGGTGTTTGGGCACCTCATTCCTACCCTCTCCATAATTTGTTCAAGAGAGGCTGTCCAACTGGTCTTGCTTGGAAGGTGGGGTTGGAATGATAGAGACTCAATCCATGTTAGACCTCTATCATTGTGAGGTGGGTGAGATGTCTGAACATCAAGATTACATAGATTCTGAACTATGTTGCCCAAATTTCATCAACATTGAAGCTAAGTCCAACAAATCACCACTGGGCTGTAAAGGAGGTTTACGGTGACTCTATTCCCGCTGGCCTCTGAAAACCACATCTCCCTCTAACCACATCTCCCTCTACCTCAAGCACCAGGTACAAAGGGTGATCTTCCAATCTCTGTAGAAAATTTTGAGGAGGTGGGTTGAGCTACCTTTAGTAACTGAAACTTGGCCAATCTCCCTTTTTTTAACCATTCTCTTTCATCACCAGGCTGAAACTTTGTCTGTCTCAGTGGGAATTCAATGAGTAGGTATCACAGAGGGTTTGCATGGCACAGTAATAAATCATCTATCCTGAAGTACGCTCAGTAGTAAGATTTACTCCCAAGAGCAGTCCCTAGAGATAGATCTCAGGCCTTAGTTAAAGACCACTGGCTCAATTCATTATCTTGTCACAGGTTCCAGCGTTAGTTGATCTATAGATGGTTGTGTAGGGAGCAAAGCTTAACAACCAGACAAAGAGAGCACTGGGTTCTGTCACTGACTACATGGAGTCACCTTGGACAAGTCACTTGCTCCTACATTGGCGAAGTTTGTCAGTTCTCCCTAGCTGTTGAGGTGGATAGGAGGTTGAGGGTTATTTTGAGGAAGGGATCCTTTGCTTGTGTCACAGTAGAGTCAGGGTGTTCCTCCCTTTCAGCTCCTGGTGTTCAGTCTGCTGGAGATTGAGGAGATGGGAAGGCTACAGTCTCACACAGGAACTGTAAGAGAAGGTGTCACTTAGTGGTATCTAGAGCAACATTTGGATGCTGCCTTGAGGCAGCTGTTGGGAAAGGATTTGTAGAGAAAGAAGATGGGCAAATATGTGTTAGGATCCCATTTTGCTTGGAGATCTCCTGCAGGAGAAGGCAAGGGGAGAATTTGCCTACAACTTCAATTCTAACTATGTTCTTCAGATCCTCTCCCTTTCACAAGATGGTCACCTTGGTGGTTCTAACTTGATTTGCTTGGCAGCTGGAGAAGATGATGATTGTGGGCTGTATTATTCTTAGATTTCATCCTGTTGTTTCTTTATCTATTCAACCCATGGCAAACAAATCCCCCATCTTTTCATCCTAGTTTTCCCTTCCATTTCATATTTCAAAGAGCTGAAGCCTGCTGTTCGTACATCACCAAATGGCAAACACTCAGGGGAGCAGGATGTAAACAGAAGTAGGTGGTGTTGACCCATGAATTTGCTGACACTGACACACATTCACTACTCACGTGAACCAAGGACTGAAGACTCCTTGCCATTTTCCCATTTATTTCTGCTCCAAGAACAGTGTCTGTTGCCTCAGAAATAGCTCGCATGATTTTTCATCTTGCTTTTGGATGTCAAATCATTTAAAGATCCAGAGTTCTGAGATAAATGTCCTTTTTTAAGAGACAATTTTGTTAGTGTCTATAACACAACTTCACCCAAGTGCTTCCTGAGTCAGGACTCTGCTTCGGTTTGACAACGAGAAGAAAAGGCTGAGGGATGACCTCATTCATGTCTATCAATCTGTGAGGGGGTGGGTGTCAGGCGGATGGAGCCAGGCTCTTCTTAAGGTCATCTGGTGACAGGACAAGGGGCAGTGGGTGCAAGCTGGAACAGAGGAGGTTCCCTATCAATCTCAGCAGGAACTTCTTCCAAGTGAGGGTACTGGAGCACTGGACCAGGCTGCTCAGGGGGGTTGTGGAGTCTCCTTCTCTGCAGACGTTCCAGCCCTGCCTGGCTGTGTTCCTGTGTGACTTGGTCTGGGTGATCCTGCTGTGGCAGGGGGATTGGACTGGGTGATCTTTCAAGGTCTCTTCTGATTCCTAATGACTCTATGATTCTATGATTTCTGAGACTTACAGTGTAGGCTTTTAATCTGTGGGAACAAATTCCTAACCCTTCTGGTCTTTAAACCCTCAGCCTGAGACTTGCATGAGAGAGTTCACTCCCAGCATTTTGGCATTTTAACTCTGGACGATCCCATTTAATCACCTGTATTGATTGCAGGTTTGGGGTCTATACAGCGGAACCTTTTCAGGGCAGATTTGAATTACTTTGGAGCAGAAGGAAAGCCCCAGATCACTTCAGAGCACCCTGATATTTAATTGGCAATCCTGGGATAGCGTAACTGCAATTAAAGTGAAGTCATCCCACGTACCTGTCTACTGACCTGAGCTCCTGCACGAACACGACAAGGTTTGACAACGAGCAAGGAGAGCACGCGGTAAAACAAGCCCAAGCTATCGAGTCTCCTCAAGGCACCCCTTCCTTTTGTTTATTTTTTGTTGTTTTTTTTTTAATTAGTTCTTTTTCCCCCCCCTGTAGTGGCTTTACCCACCTGTAATTGCAATAGAAAGAAGGAGCCAGGAGATATTTCTTTGCAGACGAGACAGTGGTTGTGTTATTATGGTGTATTATGTTACTTTCCATTAGACCAAAAACTTTTCATCTCTAACCCTAGGAGGTGACCTACAGTAAATACAGTGTCGTATTTAGCTTTTGTAAATAGCTTAGCTCTCATGAATGTTTTATACTGGGGTAAATATCACGTTCTCTCCACTTATTTACATCCGCACAGCATCACAGAAGACTTGTTGGTATTAAATATTAATCGTAAGCTTCAGTGAATCTATGCCTTTGTCAAGAGTGCACCGGGCCACACATCTTTTTTGGCCTCACACATTGAGAAACCGCATGTTCTTCCCAAGAAAGAACTGGAAGTGCATTATCAGTGTTTTCAACCCAACGGCCTCTCAGCTTGATGTCCGCAGCTTCCACTGCTTTTCCTCAGCTGGGAGGAGGTGGACAAGTCACAGATGAAGATGTACATGGCTGACCCAATGCTTTGACCTTGGTATGTGTATCCTTTGTACCTCAGGGCAAGTCCCTCTGGAAGGATTTCAGAGATTTATGAAGGTAACAATGGATCAGCTGGTCTGGCTTCTTCTGTATCTCAGACCAGTGATGCCCTTGATTGAGCCAAGAGCTTGTGTCTGCTGCAAGTGTTATCTTCCAGAGAAGCAACCACGCTCTTGGCTGGAAGACATCAATCAATGGGGTATCCACCATATCCCTTGATACACTGCTATTACTTGATGCCTGGTTAATTAATTTTAGAATTACCAATGATTTTCAATGCCACGATGCAAGTTTCCTGGCCTTTCCTTCCAACCATTAATTTTTATTGAACCTTATCTGGTTGATTTGCAGATCATAGAATCCTAGAATGGATGGGGTTGGAAGAGACCTTAAAGATCATCCAGTTCCAACCCCCCTGCACAGGCAAGGACACCTTCACTAGAGTAGGTTACTCAGGGCTCCAGCCAAGTTGGCCTTCAACACTGCCAGGGATGGAGCAGCCACAACTGCCTTGGGCAACCTGTTCCAGCATCTTGGCACCCTCACAGCAAAGAATTAGTTCCTCATGGCAGACCTAAATCTCCCCTCTTCAAGGTTATAACCCTTTCTCCTTGTCCTGTTGCTACCACCTATGTCAAAAGCCCTCCCCTATCTTCTTCTAGCCCCCTTCAGACACTGGAAAGCTGCTCTAAGGTCTCCTGGGGAGCCTCCTCTTCTCCAGGCTGAACAACCCCAACTTGCTCAGCCTGTCCTCACAGGGGAGGTGCTTCAGCCCTCTGATCATTGGAGCTGCTCTCCTCTGGGTACCTTTCAGGAGCTCTGTGTCCTTCTTAGGTTGGGGACTCTAGAACTGGAGACAGTACTGCAGGTGGGGTCTCACAAGTGTGGAGTAGAGGGCCACAATCACCTCTCTTGACCAACTGTCACTGCTCCTTTTGCTGCAGCCCGGGACACTGTTGGCTCTCTGGGATGCGAGCGCACACTGATGGCTCCTGTTAAACTTCTGCTCCACCCCCAAGTCCTTCTTCTCAGGGCTGTCCTCAGTCCTTCCTCCTCCCAATCTGTGTTTGTGTATGGGATTGCCTCACCCAGTGCAGAGCCTTGCACCTGCCCTTGTTGAACTACACTTCTTGAGCCTGGTGGGGTCCCTCTGGATGGCCCTCCCTCCCTCCAGCGTGTTGACCTCACCACACAGTGTGGTGGCATCAGCAAACTGACTGTCCCTGACACCCACAAAGATGTTAAACAGCACTGGTTCAAGTACTGATCCTTGAGGAGCACCCCTCGTCACACCTCTCCATGTCACACCTCTGAGCCAGGGATCACAACTCTTTGGGTGCAACCAGCCAGCCAGCTCCTTACCCAGTGAGCATTCCATCCCTCGAATCCATGTTGTTCCAGTTTAGAGGTCAGAGTCCTGCAGGACAGTGTCTGATGCTTTGCACAGGTCCAGGTAGAAGACACCTTTTGCCCTGCCTTTGTCCACTGGGGCTGTGACCCCATAGCAAAAGGCCACCAAGTTGGTCAGGCAGGACTTCTCCTTGGTGAAGCCCTGTTGGCTGCCACTGATAGCCCCTTTGTTATCAGCTTGCCTTAGCAGAGCCTTCAGGAGGATCTGCTCCACAATCTGGCCAGGCAGAGAGGTGAGACTGCCTGGCCTGGAGTTCCCTGATTTTGCCTAGTATCTTGTGTGTTCTCCCTGAGAAGTGCAGATTCTTGATCTGACAATGGAGGGTAAACAATTAGTGTATTTCCTTTTGTATGCTAAATGCTTGGAGCTCTTGCTCTGCTTCACAGGTTTTCACCAGTTACAAAATGTTCATGAGATTTTCTCATATTGCAGTCAATTTTTGCATCAGAGCTGACAGTTGTTCTCTATACTTAGAAGCTGGAATAGGCTGCCCAGGGAGGCGGTTGTGTCACCATCTTGGATGTGTTTAGAGATCATTTATATGTGGTGTTGGGTGATAAGGTTTAGGAGTGAACTTGGTAGAGTAGGGTTATGGTTGGATTTGATGATCTGAAGGGTCTTTTCCAACCTGGATGATTGTATGATTCAATAGTAAGCATTTCCCTGGAGCTCAGCTAAAATATATTCTCCTTGAGTCTTCTTTTCTTCACTGTTGAGTCTTCCTCCAGATTGACTGTGACTCATTAGAGGTTTTGGTTTCAATGAATTGTGTATTTTTATCAAATGCGTAGCTTTTCACAGGTCATTTTTTAAGAACCAACCTGGAACATGAATGAGACTCTGAGAGGTGCTGCTCTTGGGCTCCTCGCTTCAAGAAAGACTTTGAGGTAGTAGAGCCGGTCTCGAGGACAGCAGTAAGGCTGGGGAAGGGACTAGAGGGAAAGTCTTATGAAGAGAGGCTGAGGAAGCTGGGGNTGCTGTGACGACGTTGGGTCCTGGTCTGGGCTGGATGATCTCAGAGGTCTTTTCTAGCCTCAATGATTCTGTGATTCTATGAATACAGCTTAAGACTTCAGACAACTCTTCTCAGGCAATGAACATGGATTATTGATGATCCACATGCTCTATATCCACAAATAAATTCGCACCAGTGTGTCATTTCAGACACATAAGCAGGACAACACAGAGCTGTCAACATCTGTGGTGTTGGTTGCCTGCAGTGACTTCTCACGACTCCTAATGCTCATTGATTTCACGTTCATCCATATTGGTGCATCTCAGTTTGCTCAAGTCTCTGCTGAATTATACAAATACGTGAGAGTAGAAAATAGGAGAAGTGGGCAGAGGAGGTCAAAGAGCATCTCTCGGTGGAGAGGACTAAGACCTTTAGTCTTTGAGGTATTAATTTTTAAATAATACTCTAGAATGCTTCATCTGACAAACAACTTCTCTCTTTTCCTGTCTGTCGTCGGTGCCGGTTGGGGTCACTGTTTATGTTCTGGCTGGTATAGGGAAGGTGGTTATTAGGAAAGCTGGTGTAATGGAGTTGAACAGCATTGATTTTACACAGAAGGCTCAATCTGCACTTAAACCATTCCTTTCCCTGTGAATACCTTATTTAAATGGTTGGTGTATAATTTTTTAATGAGATGTTCCCTAATCCATCTGACCGAACACCAGGAAGACTATGGCTATACAAGAAGGACAAAAAGCTTCTGGTTTTGTTAAACCACTGGATTTTCTGATTCATTGGCTTTGGTGGCCTTTATATGGTAAGAATTGCCCTTTTTTCTGCCTCACCTGACTCCAACCCATTAAAACGATCCCAGAAACCAGAGCAGTTGGGGAATTCATGCTGGAGTTTGTTAAGTGACTCTGAGCCCAGAGTAACAGCCTGGTTATTTTTAATCAATGCAAATCAAGTTTTGAAGCATCCGTTATGTCCTGGTCCAGGGGCAAAACTAAACTACATTACAAAACACTTAAGCCCCTGTAAAATTTCCTGACCTCTGAAATCTCTCACGGCCTAGTTGCAGCTTCACAATGTCTAGCACTAATCTCTCCATTAAAGCCTTTTCACCTATTTCCTAAACTGCTGCACAATGTATGTATTTAGACAAAAGCAGCAGCTTTCAGAGCCATTAAAGGCTCAAGCCAAAAGTAAAGATGATTTTCTTATGGGCTGAGGATGTCTGACAGCCTAGGGTGGGGGGTTGGACGGCACTATGTTCTTCAGCTGACCCTTATTTAAGATAACCTGTGAGTGTCAGGATTATGATGCTAAGATTATTGTGGTATTTAAATATTATGTTATTTATCAAAGACTGGCATGTATAAACCCAAGATAATTTGAGGGGAGGGGAGGTGGTGAAGGGTGGGTAATCACTGTCAAGGCTCAGATTTAAGCTGTTAGATTCAGCTCATAACTGAGTCTTTAAAAATACTCTATTCCCCCTCTTACAAACTGCTGTTTGTATTTACAGCACCAAATTAAATCTTTCGAGTTTGTTGGCCTTGACGAGCTTTTCATTAACGAATGACCTTTCTAATTAAATCGAGTGTGTCCCATTTGCAGGAGGGTGTGTTAAATCTGCCTCTTCAATTGAGTGGGAGGTGAACCAGAAATCTGTGTTTTTCTCCTCAAGTTCTTAAACTCAAAAGGATTCTAACAAGACCCAGATAAAAAAAACACCCTTTAAAAAAACAAATCAAGGGTCTCTCCTAGACTCACGCTGACCCTTCAGGCCTTCCAAGGACATATATGAGGTCAGAAGAGCCACCCCTATGAATCTGTCTTGCTCTGCCACACGGGCAGAGTGATCAATCCACTTCCAGCAGTGAAGTCATTGATACTGGGGGTAGGTGAGACCACTTCCACCTTGACTCACAGGTCATCTACTTTGTAAAATACCTTTATGAAGAAACACTATCCCTTTTGTCCTATAGGATCACCCTGTGGTTACACACAGTTTGCTGCACCTGCATCACCTTCATGGACTCTTAGACTCATAGAATCCTCATGGCTGGAAAGGACTTCCAGGACTTCACAAAGTCCAGCCCTCATCCCAGCATCTCCCCAAACCCTAGACCATGGCCTCAAGTGTTCTAGCTCCTTGGTTTTTAAAGAACCACAGGGACGGGGACTCCACCACCTCCCTGGGCAGCCTGTTCCAGTGCCCAACCACTCTATCAGGAAAGAACTTTTTCCTAAGATCCAATCTAAACCTCTCCTGATGCAGCTTGAGGCCATTTCCCCTCATCCCCTCATCCTATTATTAGGAATTTGGGGGAAGAGACCAGCACCAGCCTCGATACAACCTCCTTTTAGGTAGCTGCAGAGAGCAATAAAGACTCCTTTCAGCCTCCCCTCCTCCAGACCAGTTCCCCCAGCTGCTCCTCACAGGGCCTTTTTTCCTGCCTTGCTGCCCTTCTCTGGACCCATTGCAGCACCTCAGTGTCCTTCTTATACTGTGGTACCCAAAACTTGAGTCACATGAGTGCAGAGTACAGGGGCACTTCCTCCCACGAAGAAGACAGTAGGACCTGCCCAAAGCCCTGAGAGTTTTGCTAAACCAGCTTTTCTTTTAGCTCTGGCACCATCCTTCAGAGTGACCCTAGCTTAGGCACCTCTTCTGTAGGAACCTTGGGTTCCTCCTCTATGAAAGCAGGACACTTGCACAGCCCTTCGGGACTTACTGGTGCAGAATAGGACCAGAGTGAGTTATTTTGGAGCAGCAGACACAGAGAAGCATGGAGGACAGAAGGGAGTTTCCCTCAGGAAGCCGCTGGCACTGCTTGCGATGCCCGAGGTTGTGTCATTCACGTTCCCTTCATCTCTCTCTTTTTATTGGAGGTTGTTTTTTCAGATGTCATTCTCCACAGCACTGTGGTCTCAGGATCCAGTTAAGCAAAGCCCGCATTATCCACACTACCTAACAGTGTGACATCTGTGAATGGCTTTCTAATTACTCAAATAAATCAGCATGATTGGAAATTCTTGAGATTTTATTGGGAAGGAAATTTATAGTAATTAAACCCAATTAATTTTGGATTTCTGTTAATCCAAAGAAGGTTTCGGATGCTTTGGGTTAGACCCGCATTGTCTCCGGGAAGTGATGTGGGTGAAAGGATGAGAAATTAATTGATTTTGGACAACGCAGCCATGATAATAGGAGAATTTTTCTAATGAATTCGTTATGCATCCGGCATCAATTGCAGAGTCTTCTTTCTGGCATCTAAAAATATCATTCAGGGCTTTTACTAAAGATTCAAACAGACTGAAAGGAATCTTTTTTAATCAAAATAAAGAACCCTTTTTAATTACTCAGACTCTTTCACAGTTGGAGGTAATAATTGTCTTACGTTCTTAAGTAGCGCTGTTATTAGCCTGCCCTGGGGCTCTTCTATTTTCCAGAAGTTAGCGTCGCTCTCTGTGTTGAACGCCAGGGTAGATCGTGCATCAGCTTAAATATTTCTGTATTTTTCAGCTCTGGGAACACTCTGGATGGAACTCAGGCTCCTGCTCTGGTGCTGCCATTCACAGAATATCCCTATACATCACCAGCATGGCGGGAGCAGAGACCGTGTTCTGTAGAAATAGGGGTCCACTTGCCAGGCCGTCATCTTATGGCTTCTCTTAAGTTGTTAGAGTATGGATTTTTGAGGGGTAAATAGCTGCTGGACTGGTGAGTAAATACGATCCTTCTTGTGTTTTGGTCCTTTCAACCTTCTCTCCAACACTGATGAAAGGGAAGGAGGACATTGAGACAGCACTGTGGGAGATTGCAGGCTGTGATGCAAGGTAAGCAGGAGGGGAGTGAAGATTTTATGGGGAAAAGAAGACATGTGTGGGACCAGGGATTGTTGTTCATCACAAGGAGCTACTTGATGCCCTGTCTTTAATGTCATTAATATTGGGGCAGCTATCACTTCGTGCAGCCCATGGTGGCATTGGGGCAGTGCTAGGTGCAGTGGCCATGGCAGCTGGATAGCATCGTGAAGAGTGCACTGGACACAGGGGTTGTGTCCATACTGTGGCTTCTAAACGTGCTCTGCCTCTTCTGCACCACCAGCTCCTGTGTGGGCCCCACTGTGCTGGAGCAGGATGGGGACACGGAGGCTGCTGCCAGGATCCCAGAGAAGGGTTGTGCCTAGCTGCTGGTGACCCATGAGCCGTGTGGCGAGAAGCGAGTGATGACAGTGCTTGAGAAAGCCACCGGTGACATCGTGTTGAAGTCTGAACCTTTTGTTCTTCACGTGCTGTGTTAAGAGCTGCAAGATGCTCAGCTTTTGCATTCAGCAGCCATCAGTTCTAGGTTCAAGAACTCGAGTGTCATGGTTAGTAGAGGTAGAAAAATCATGGTGGCTGTTGCAAGCACACGTTGCTTGGAAGTTCTGTTGGCCCACAAGAGAAAATTGATGGTCTCCGAAGAATACATTGAATTTCTGGTACACATAGGTAATGGAAAAATGGGATTAAACAGCAGGAGGATTGACAGGTTCTACAGACTCTTAGAGCTGGCTTTGGAAACTGCTGCCAGTGTCAACAATTCACCTCCCGAGGGTGGGGAGAGGCATCACCCAGAGTATATTCGCTGAAGAAAGAGAAGGACTGTTCCAGAACAAGATGCCTGCACCTCTTCGAGGGATCACAGGAAGGAGCATGAGGATGATGCAGAAAGCAGCCTTGATGGTCTTGTTGAAGTCGTGGTGTAGACTAAGCCAGTTGGTCATGAATGGCTAACAGGGTAATTGCTGTGATGGTCTCTGTAAAAGAGAAGTCCCACTCTGTTCTAAGTAGTAGCACTTGCACAGACATTTACCAGGAAGAAGGTATGTAAACAGAATTTCAGCATGATGGACTAGATGATCCTTGTGTTCCCTTCCAATCTGATATTCTATGAATCTATGAGTCTCAAATTAACAGCTCCTGATGGAAAGACAACATTGCAGACTCCAAGAAAAACTTGTGAATATGTATGCAGGTTGATTTCTTCTCCATGTTCTTGGCCGTCTACAGTGGCCATGAGTCCACCTTGTTTTGGCAAAACGTGTTTCATTTTATACTTGTGATGCCTGGATTTTTGGGGACTTTTTTTTAGGGCTTCTTCCAGTGCTGAGGAAGGAGCTCTTGGAGGTTGTGGAAGTCAATGAGAGCTGGAAGATCCAGCAAATCTTCATATCTGCCATGCAGCAAAAAATGGGTTAAAGATCTGTGGGTTGGTATTTTGACATTGCAGCAGCTGTAATCTTATTTATCCACCAGTATCACTAACCACAGTCTCTTGCCCCTTCCTATGTAGGTGAAAAACAGAGGTGAAATGAGACTCGCCTCAAGCTGCTAGAAGAAGAGATGGGATGGAGAACCAAGGCATCTTGATCCCATATTATATAGAACCATGGAATCATAGAATAGCTTAAGTCAGAAAGGACCTTGGAGATTAACTACTCCAACCCTCCTGCCAAATAGACTTCACTGCTAAAGGCTTCCTCCGTCCTGGTCTTGAACTTCTCCATGGAGAGGGCAGCCACAGCCTCTCTGGGCAACCGATTCCCAAGTCTTTCCACCCTTGCACTGAAGAACTTCTTCCTATGATGTAGTCTGAACCTCCTCTCCTTCAGTTTCAAACCATTTCCTCTTGTCCTATCATGGATCCTCCTGGAAAAAGTCCCTTTGCAGCCTACCTGTAGGTTGCCTTCAGGGATTGGAAGGCAGCTATAAGGTTCTCCTAGACTCTTGTCTTCCCTAGGCTGAACAACTACAATGTCCTCAACATATCCTCATAGCAAAGGTTCTCTAGCCCTTGGATCATCTCTGTGGCCTCTGGACTCACTCCAGCAGTTCCATGTCCTTCTGATGCTGTGGACACCAGAACCAGATGCATTATTTGAGGTGGGGTCTCCCAAGAGCAAAGTACAGGGGAAGAATCCTCGCTCTTGCTATGCTGCTCACACTTCTCCCGGTGCATCCTAGGACACAGCTGGCCTTGTGGACTGCAGGAACTCATTGCTGGCTTGTGTTGAGATTCTTGTATTCACATGTTAGTGCTGCAAACTGCTCAGCTATCCAACTTGATGTCTTCAGCCTTGTTTTGTATAGAGTATCTTAGAGAACACTTTTTGCTGTAAGGAAGCCAGTGTGTTCTATTGCTGTGAGAATGGAACTTGGGGGTTGAAACTGATGAGGAAAACGAGTTGTGTACATAAACTCCATACAATATAGGGAGATCTACTGGCAGAGGGAAAGAAGAAAGAACAAGTGAGCTGACCATGCAGATGCTCTCTCTGTGATTGCAGAAGTGATGTCTCTTAGCTCAGTCTTGGGGGTTGGACTATATGATGTCTAGAGGTCTCTTCCAACGCCTAGCATTCTATGATTCCATGATAAATCAGCTGCATCAGAGCATCTGCTGAGGCCATTGGCTGAGAGATGGATTTAGTGGAGGTTCAATATCTGACATTACATTTGGCAACCTCTGTTGGTCTGGAGCCCGTTGCACAACCAGCTGAAACAGTGACACTTCCACATTTCCAACCCAAAGTTGAGAAAAACCTTGTGCTCTATTGCTCCTGGTTTGGAAGTCATCCCCATGTTCATGTGGGCAAGCAATTGGTGTAACTGTGGTTCTACAAACCCTTGGTGTAGACAGAGACCTTCTACTGAAGAAGTTCTTCACCATGAGGGTGGTGAAGCATTGAGATGGGTTGTCCAAGGAGGCTGCAGATTCCCCATCCCTGGAAGTGTTAAAGGTCAGGTTGAATGGGGCTCTGGGCAACCTGGTCTAGCAGGAGAGAGGTGTTGCTGCCCAGAGCGGGGAGTTTGGAACTGGATGATCTTCAAGGTCCCTTCCAGCCTAAACAACTCTATGATTCTATGAAGTAACTTCATAGGGTTTGAAATACTGGATGTTCTACCCAAGGCAAGTTCTGAGAGAAGACCCGGGAGGCAAAGAGTTAACATGTTTTCATGTTCCACCTACTTTCTGCTAAAGAAACCCCATATCAGAGGGCTGTATCTTTCCGAATGTGAGTTGAGACTGCTTTTGTGCTAATGCATTTATATTGTGATTGTGAAAAGCTTTTTTTAAAGAGGAAGATAAATCTTACTCAAATCTGATAATCATTTTTAAAAATCTCTTCTCTGAGATTTATGTTGCTTTTTTTTTTTACCCCCCTCCGTCTGAGGGAGAAAAAAAATGGAAAAAAAAGAATAAAAAAGGAAAAACAACCTCTCGACTGCTGCATCAAAGACAGAAATAATGGCTTGTGAGTACTTAAAAGCTTATGGATAGGAAACTTAAAAAACTGGTCGGATTCAACCCAAATCCTATCAGATTTTCTTAGTTCTCATAAACCTTTAATCAGCTCCCATGGGGCATTTTTGCTAACCATAAAACATGTGATTAGAAGACGCATGAACTACTGGAATTATGACAGCGAGATGGGCTTTGACTGTAGTCCGACTTAAGAATGGGAATTTAAGAAGCCGCGGCAGCGATAGCAGTAGGCGCCCGCCCTGGGAGGGAACACAGCATATCAATGTTTCTGTCACAAGAAGACAATAGTTGGTGGCAAGACCCTCATTAACAGCTTCTTAACCTTATTAGGGTTCCAATGAGTCCAAGAATCCTTCTTCTTTTGGGGTCAAACTGGAATGAGTGTTGCGAAGAACTGGGCTCTAGTACCCTCTTCAGAGGGTAATGGGCTGTGGGAATGGGACACCCCATGAGGGAAACCAGCACAGTGGTTTCAGAAGGGGGTTGAGAAGGTCCTAACTGCAGATATAGTATCACACTTTTCTCTGAATCATTCTACAAGGGGATGTCAAGCTAGTACTTGTTCTAGTGGCAGCCTCTGGTCTTGGACCAGTTCCCTTCGATATCAGAGCTTTAGAGGTTTGAAATACCAGTTGTTTGGAGCATGGATCTCCTCTTAGCATTAAATCATTGAGTCAGAAGCATTTAGTTTGGAAAGACCTTCAAGATCATCCAGTCCAACCCTTAATCCAACTGTCCCGAGGCCACTGTTTAACTCTGTCCCTGAGCTCCAGATCTCCAGGAGTGGAGACATCTAGGGAGGGAGATTCAATCCCCTAGCTGGGCAGGCTGTGCCAAGGTCTGAGGGCACTTTGCAGGAAGAAGTTTCCCTTCATGGCCAACCTCAACTACCCTGAGTGCAGCTTGAGGCCATTTCCTCTTGTCCTACCACTTGTTTCTTGTGAGAAGCACCCAACCTCCACCTCTCTGCACCCTCCTTTCAGGCAGCTGTAGACTGCAGTAAGGTCTCCCCTCAGCCTCCTTTTCTCCAGACCAACCAGCCCCAGCTCTCTCAGCTGCTTTCCATAAGCTTTGTTCTCCAGACCCTTCCCCAACCTCATTAGCTTTCTCTGGACCCACTCCAGCACCTCAATATCTTCCTTGACCTAAGGCACTCAAACCTGAGCCCAGTACCTGAGATGTGACCTCACCATTGCTGCGGCCGTTCTTCAGAGTCAAATGCAATGAAGTCAGGATCTCAGGGCACTTTTCTTGTACAAATAATACCTGCTGGGACACAGACGCTGCAACAAGAAAAGATGATTATGCTGGAAATGTCTCTTTGGCCTCTTTATGGGAGGAGATGAATGATTTTTAGTCTATGTAAAGGGCCTAAATATCATCAGAATAGAAATAGGAGCCTAGAAATTAGCAGTGCACTAGCTGTACACTGGCATGCCCTTGTTATGGGTGTTACTGAGAAACATGTGAGTGACACGAGAACGTCTCTCTATTAACTAGAAGATTCTGTAATTGAGACAAGCGATGGCTAGAGGGAGAGCAATGATCTTTCTAGAAGGTTTGATGAGGGGATCCCTGAGATCGGAGACCATTTCAAGGGTCTTCACTCTCTAACAACTAGTGGTGAGTTCTCCGTGACGCTGCCACAACAGGAAGCTGTGTTGTAGCATCTTGAAGTCCTAGAGGTGAATCACCAAGATGCTCTTCAAGCCATTGTTTGCTTGTGTAGGCCATCATGTCCTTTGTTTGTCACCTAGGAAAACTCGGGTCTGGGGTCTCCACCTAATGAGCTAGGATGGGACCTCATGGGCTCTCAACCACGAGGCAATATCTGTTCCTTGGAGGCACCAATGGGCTGAAAATTGGAGTAAAGGCTCATGTATGTCACTGAGTGCCTCTCGCTGTGATCCTACAGAAGCCACTGCAGGCCACTGTAGGACTTGGGCAGAAAAAATGGGACATTATCCTGGGTCTTGCTGCTTCTGCATGAATTCACACAGCCCTCAGGAAGCTGAGGGATGAGTGGCTAGAGAGCGGCCTGGCAGCACTGGGTGACAGCCAGCTGGCTGAACTTGAGCCAGCAGGGTGCCCAGGTGCCATGAAGGGCCATCCTGGTTTGGATCAGCGCTAGTGTGGCCAGCAGGACTAGGGATATCATTCTCACCCTGGAATGGGCACTGGGGAGGCTTTCCCTCAAGTCCTGGGGGCACTGCTGGGCACCTCACTTCCAGAAAGAGATTGAAGGGCTGGAGCAGGTCCAGAGGGGCAATGAAACTGGGAAAGGGACTGGAGGGAAAGGCTGATGAGGAGAGGCTGAGGGAGATGGAGGTGTTTAGCCTGGAGACAAGGAGACTCAGGAGGGACCTTCTCCGTCTCCACAACTCCCTGAAGGGAGGCTGCAGTCAGGTGGAGGTCAGGCTCTTCTCCCAGGCACCTGGCACCAGGACAAGAGGGCAGGGCCTGAAGCTGCCAGGAGAGGGTTAGGTTGGATGTTAGGAAGCCCTTCCTCACAGAAAGGATGCTCAGAGCCTGAACTGGACTGCCCAGGGCAGTGGTGGAGTCTCCGTTTCTGGAGGTGTTGAAAGACAGCCTGGCTGAGTGCCCTGGTGTGGCTGATGGGGTGATGTTAGATCTGATGGGCTGGCTGAGCTCAGAGGGCTTTTTCAGCCTCAATGATGGTGTAATTCTGTGAATGGACATCAGGAATTACAGAGGAACAGTGGAATCTCTGGTCAAAACCGTGGAAGGTGACTACCAGCCTGAACTGATCACCACAGGGCAAGAAGGAGGTGTTGGCAGTGTTTTCTAGGAGGGATGTTTTGTTTTGTAGTTCACTTTACTGCTCCTGAAATGGTCTCTTTCCTCTCGGTCCTTAGGAAATGTTGCATGTCCTGTCTTTGGAGCCGATCGAACACTCAGGGCTGGTATTTTAAAGGAGAAATGGGTGTAGTATGTACAGACCTGTATATCTGGTTGGGTGATTTCAGATTAGAGAGAACAGCTGATCTTTTTAACCGATAGCATCACCATTTAAAAACCACCTCACCAAGCACATTTCCTCTTTGTAGGTGGGGACGATGACAATTCTACTTAAATAAGAGACACCATAATATCTCTGCTAGATCCCTACAAACGATTGAATCTATTATCTAACTTAATGTAATCATTTCAACGTGTGATGCTGGAATAATATTAGATAATACCATTCATGCGACAGCATTTCACACAGTTCTAACAACTTAGTTTGCTGTCTCCAGTCCTTTCCAGGTCCTGTAGTAACTTTCCTGAGTGTATCTGGGAGGATTATATAGGTTTATGTTACAGGAGCTACTGTGATGCTGCGTGCTATAAGATAAATTTGTAATTCCCAGTGCTATGAAGGCTGCAGGAGGATTAATGTGTGTTAATGTGGTTGGACTCTATACTGTCTGAAACAATACAGAAGTGATAGAAGAGTCTGATTGAGTTACAGAATATGAATTGTAGGTGCAGGTCTCCTCCTGAAAATGCTCTAATTCATGTAAAGGTAAAAATGGGATCACAAGGGTCATATCCAGACCAAAGTCCAGCTCAAATTCTTCACCTATATTGGGTATTTATACTTCAGATTTAGTTTGCATCAAGAAGAAGAGGCTTTATGGCCATCAACTAGGTCAGGATGACCTGAGAACTGGGAGAAGCCCCATCTCTGGAACCATCCCAGGTCAGGTTGGATCTTATGACTCTGAGCAACCTGCACTGGTTGGGGATGTACTTGCTCACTGGAGGGGATTGGACTACAGTGACAGACTGGCTCAGGATAGAAGGGACCTCAGAGCTCATCTACTCCAACCCCTTGCCATGGGCAGCGACACCCCTCAACCAGACTTGGTTGCTCAAGGCTTCATCCAACCTGGGTCCTGGCCTGAGGGGATCCCTGGAACAGGCTGCCCAGAGAGAGGGTGGAGACCCCATCCCTGGAGCCATTCAAGGTCATGCTGGATGGGGCTGTGGGCAATCTGATCTGGTAAGTGATGGTCCTGCTTAGTGTTAGGGGGTTTGGACAGGGTGCCCTTTGAAGGTCACTTCTTATTCTCTGATTGTGTATTTCTGTGTTCCTGTGATTCTATGATTCTATCCAGTAGATAGGAACCACCTAAGGAGATTGCAGCAGTGACCACTATTCAGATCACCATAGCACATGCTGATCTCCACTCAGGGTGAACAATCACCTTCCATTCTTCCAACATATCTTTGAAGAGCCACAGTGGGTGGCCTGAGCAAGCTGTGTGGTGCAGCTGACACGCCAGAGGGTAGGGATGCCATCCAGAGGGACCTGGATGGCTGGAGAGGTGGGCACAAACCAACCTCATGGGGTTTAACCAGACCAAGTGTAAGGTCCTGCATCTGGAGCGAGGCAACACTAAGCACAAATACAGGCTGGGCAGTGACTGGCTGGAGAGTAGCCCTGAGGAGAGGGACTTGGGGGTGCTTGTGGATGAGAAGCTCAACGTGAGCCAGCAATGTGCACTTGTGGCCCAGAAGGCAAACTGGATCCTGGGCTGCATCACAAGTGTGGCCAGGAGGGAGAAGGAGGTGATTCTCCCCCTCTACTTCGCTCTGGTTTGACCACACCTGGTGTACTGCACCCAGTTCTGGAGCCCTTATTACAAGAAGGATGTGGATGTGTTGGAGCGAGTCCAGAGGAGGGCCACGAGGATGAGCAGAGGGCTGGAACACCTCTCCTATGAGGCCAGGCTGAGAGAGTTGGGGCTGTTCAGTCTGGAGAAGAGGAGGCTCTGAGGTGACCTTATTTGGACCAGTATCTGAAGGGGACGGGGAGGGGTGTTTTTGGATCTCAGTTTGCGACAGGACTAGGGGGAATGGAGCAAGGCTGGAGATAGGGAGTTTAGCCTTGATGTGAGGAGGAAGTTCTTCACTGGGAGGTGGCGGGGACCCTGACCCTGGAGGTGTTTAAGGCCAGGCTGGATGAGGCTCTGGCCAGCCTGATCTATGGTGGGGTGTCCCTGCCGTGGCAGGGGGCTTGGAACTGGATGATCTTGTGGTCCCTTCCAACCCTGACCGATTCTGTAACTTCTTCCCAGTGAGGGCGACAGGGCACTGGAGTGGGCTGCCCTGGGGGGTTTGTGGAGATGTTTGAAACCCACTTGGTCTGGGTGATCCTGCTGTGGCAGGGGGAATGGACTGGATGATCTTTCAAGGTTGCTTCCTATCCATGATGATTCCATGATTCTGTGAGCAAGATGAGATGTTTGACCATGGTTTGAGCATGGTTTGAGCATCTTCTGGTCCATGCCAGCGGGTAAGAGTGGAGAACCACTGCTAGCATCTTCTGTGGAGATGCTGCATTCAGGCTGGAGCATCACTCCATGGATGTTTCAGGGAAGTTGCTGTGTCAGCATGCCCTGAGAGGACATCCACCAGAACCCAAAACGAAGGCATAGAGATAGGGTTATGTGTTTTTTTGAGAAATCCGAGGGGAAAAAAAGCCAACTTGGCTGTATTTTCACACAGTTGCTCACATGGAAATACTTAGGTCACTTGGACTGGAGTCTTCAACTCGCAATGACTTTTAACAGGCAACATCTGACAGTACCAAAGCCCTTTGCAGCCCTGGGTGAAATTATGATAACAAGAGAAAAAAGCTATTACTGCCACCATGCTTTCATTATGCAAATGATATTAAGATAGGCTGTGCAGATCGCCTGTGGCTATGCTATAATCTCCATGCAGTGATTATAATGTGTCAAACTTAGTCATTTTGATTATGACATGTTAATTACATGCCATCCTCATGCAGACATGAATATTACTCGCAGTCAAACAAAACACAAATTGGGGGCATTGTTTTGGGTTTTTTTTTTTGGGGGGGGGATGTTTTTTGGACTTTGTTTGTTTGTTTGTTTGTAATTTTGTTGATGAAGTGAGTTAAAGGATAAAGAGAGAGGTAATGTAGACTCATTAAACATTGCCCAAGTCGTCCCTCACTGCCTGGGTGGAGAAAGGGGTGGGTTTGGTTGGGTTGGTTTTTTTTGTCCCAGCAGGAGCAGGATTTAAAAGAAAAAACCCCTAAAATTCATGATTTACAAACTGTGGAGCTGCTGTGGGTGAAAAGTAGTTGCTCTTTCAATTCTTCCTGTGGTTTGTAAGAAGAAAGTGCAGAAGGCTGGGGTGTCACCATCTCCATCGCAGAGCCGTCACCCCGCCGTGGATGTTGACCGTCATCATCCCCATCATCAGGTTCCTAAATTTCAGAGGTTCTTCAAAACAAATAAATTAAAATTTAAAATAAATTAACTCAATTAAATGACATTCTAAAGTTTTCTAGAGGACAAGCCATTGTTCCTGCCGCCCCACACTCTCCCTATGGCCAGTCCTGCTTAAACCTCCTGGAAGAATAACAGATTTCAACTCTTTTTCCTTATTTTTTCCAGCAAAATCCATGTTTTTCCAATGTTGTGAAAGCAACTCAGTGTGAAAAAAACCCAACCAACTCCACAGATTCAGGGTAGGATGGTTCAGCAAAATATTCCCCCATGATGAAATATACCATTAAATATAGAAACAGATCAGATACCAGATCTTCCCACATGAGATTCCCCTGGATATTTAGGTGAGAGGCTGAATTACTGAGATACCTCAGTGAGAATGGAGAGGGGAGTTAAAAAAGTAATAAAGAAGACACCTCCCGCGAGGGAGCAGTACTTAACCAGACTTATAAATAGCTGGGACTGCAACTTGGCTGATTAATTTTGGGAGATCAGGCTGGCTCAAAGTGTTTTGCAAATTCATCAGATTTCCTCACTCCTTTCGCTCTGGCTGATGTTTTAAAAGAAAAATCTTAGAGTCAAAGTCAAGACTGTGTTTTGGGTAATTAAATGCTGTGAGTTACCGGTTCATTAACAGGGATGTCTCCTAGTTGTCTCCTCTGAATAAAAACAATAAGGAAAAGGAAGAAGAAAGGAAAAAGAGATGAAGGTGATCAAAAAGAATGTGCAGAACGGAGCTTTTATGGGGAGAATTTGAGTGGTGCCAGGTGGGACAGAACAGAGATGAAGGAAGGAGTCAAAGGGTATCCAGATATCAAAGGATAAGATCTACCATTTTTTAATCACTTCACCCAAAATCAGATTCCAAATGAGTTCATCTGAGCATTGCCTCTGGTGAGTGGTGTCTCTGCCCGTGGTTGTTGGAACCAGATGATCCAATCCAAACCAATTGATGGAGTAAAGTCATAGCAAAACCCCCTCTTGCTGCCACTACGCAAGGGTTTGGGGGTACTGCCATCACCAGAGACCCTTCTCACCAGTGTGATGAGCACAGCGGAGCTGGGCTTGAATTTGGGTGGACTATGGGGCATTTGGGGTGCAGACTGACCTTTCCCGTCATCGCTGATCTTCGACTCCGCATCACGCTCATCATTTTAGGTGAGTCGGCTGTTCTCTTTTTAATGTGCAAAATAATTCTAAATAGAATAAAAGGCCTCCCCCCCCTAAACATCGTGTTTTTACAGAGGGGCATTTCGAGGCAAGTTTTACACAGGTTCAGCCCAGAGGGAAATTAAACTCTTCATGTAAATGGAGATTACACACAAAGGAATCCATTACTTTCAATATTTCTCAGCAGGAGGGTTCAGAGTTATTTAAATAAGTTTAGATATTAAACCTAAAGTAGCCATTAAAGGAAGGCGGATTTGTTTGCTTAGTTTTTATAGAAAACCTTTTCTTTCACCTTTTTTTTTGTTTTGTTTTATTCCCTTTTTCCCCATCTGAGTGAAAAAAATCCATCTCTCGTGCGATGGCGAATATTTTTAATACATAAAAAAAATAGAAGATAAATCAGAGCTTTCGGTACAGCGCTCCCCTCGAATTTTTAAGCAACAAATTACAGAGTACTTATCGCAGCAAAATGCCTTCTTTAGGAGAGATTAAACTGCGAATATTTTCCCTTACTTTGATTTTATATTTTCTTTCCTCCTCTCTCCCCCCGCCCCCACCTCCCCACCCCGTTTTTTTTCCTCTTTTTCATCTATTCTAATATAAACGCCGACATTAAACCATATTGGCTGTGTAAGGCACTTTGATTGTCATTGAGATTATTTTAAAAGTTATTTAGGTCCCCG
This sequence comes from Upupa epops, assembly GCA_013397515.1. Lineage (NCBI taxonomy): Eukaryota > Metazoa > Chordata > Aves > Bucerotiformes > Upupidae > Upupa > Upupa epops. The sequence goes on from VZRI01001949.1 coordinate 211,484, forward strand.
CGTTACATCTTCGCGACTGCATGGAAAATGTTTCTCCATGTTTCTCTTTGCAGCATTTCTTTGGGGATTCATAAATATTGATTGTACCGTAAAAAATTGATGGAATCTTGAAACAGACTGCAGTCTCGGTAGCTGGGGAATTTACTCAATTTTTCTCAATAGCTGCAGTCTATAAAAAGAGGAGATTTTGCAAATTGTTTCTCACCTTGTCTTTTTAGTATTTAATAGCTCTCAATTCTGTAGCCTCCTGAACCATGCGCCGCGCGCGTTTTCCATCAAAACTGTATCAGGCCTATTCAGAGGGAATTAAAAGGCGAGGTGTGACCAAGGGGTTAAACAGCCCGGTGAGCCTGACTTTCATTACTGGTGGCAGTGTGGAGCCGTCTGACCGCTGGCTGCGATAAAACTTTTCTGTAAAACAAGAGGGAAAAAGCCCACCCCAAAACAAATACTAAAAAAATTAGGTGTTTGTTGCCATTGGTTTAAAATTGAAATGGAATCAAGATGTAAAATTAAAAAGACATAAAAATATTTAAAAAAAATAAAAAAAAAGGAATAGAAATAGAAAAAGAAATTAAAATATAAAATGGAAGTATTACATGAAATAATATAAAATGAAATAAAAAATGAAATCAAAACAAAATAAAAAATAGAAAAAATTAAACAGGAGAATAAAATAGAAATATAAACCAAAATAAAAATACAAAAATAAAATAAAACATGAGATAGATAAAAAAACCCTATACAATAAAATATAAAATAAAAAGAAATGAAAATATAAAATATANAAAAATAAAATAAAAATAAAAAATCGAAACAAAAAATAGAATACACTAACAAAATATAAAATAAACTTTTTTAAATTAAAAAAATTATGAAATAAAATAAAAATGTAGAATAAAAGTATAAAACAAACTAATTAAAAAATAAAAGTATGGAATAAAAAATAAAACAATGAAATAAATCAATATGAAATCACAGAATCGTTCAAATCAGAAGAGGCCTCCAAGATCATGTAGTCTAACCATCGATGCAATGCCACTGTGCCAAATACAATAAAATAAGACAAAACAAAATCAATTAAAAATCAAAATGACAATAAAATAAAAATAACATACAAATAATATAAAATAAAATATAAATTAAAATTAAAAAGAGGCATTGACCTTGTTTTGTCCCCTTGCATGAGATCCAGGAGACCCTTGATGGAGCAGCATTGTCTGGCACATGGGATGTTGTAGTAGATGCTGTAAGGAGGACCTGTCCCCCAGGAACCTCAAGCACAGTGAGCTTGGAGGCAGCAGCAGTTCCTCATGAGGTCACTCCTGGCTGTGGTCATGGGTAAGGACAGTGACTCCCAGATGTGCAAATCACAGAATCACCTGATAATCCTTACTGGAAAAGACCCCCTAGAT
>VZRI01001949.1:213021-225126 GCA_013397515.1 Upupa epops
CATCCCCACCCCAACAGAACCCCTCCGTCCCTGAGAGACTGACAGACACAACCTGACCCCCTCCCTGCTGCCACTTGAGCAGGGTGCGGAGCACCATGGCTACACGGTTCTTCAACACCTCCAGGCAGGGGGACTCCACCACCTCCCTGGGAAGGCCCTGCCAGTACCCAACCACTCTGGCTGCACAGAATCTCTGCCTCAGAGCCAGTCTGACCCTCCCCTGCCTCAACTGCAGAGCAGTGCCCCTGCTGCTGTCAGCAGGCACCAAGGAGAAGAGGCCAACAGCCACCCCTCCACAGCCTCCCTTCAGGGAGCTGGAGAGGGCAGTGAGGTCCCCCCTCAGCCTCCTCTTCCCCAAACTAACCCTGCCCAGCTCCCTCAGCCTCTCCTCACACAACTGGTTCTCTCAACCCCTCCTGAGCTTGGTAGCTCTGCTCTGGACCCCCAGGGTCCATTAGAGGCTTCCTGTGAGTTCCTTAAGCTCTCCCAGGGAAAACACCAGAGTAACTCTATTGCCCAGATAAGACTGTGTGTAGCAGTGCCCTTGCTTTGCTCCTAAACCAATTAATGAGCAGCCCACAAATAAACACCTTTGTAAAACTGGAGGATCTCTGTGTTGCTGGTGGGCTTCCGTCTGTTCATAGAACAGTGGGTGCTGAAAGGGACCTCGTGAGACCTGTTGGAGAGCAGTGGAGAAGAAAGGGACCTAGTGGACAGCAGGACAACTATGAGCCAGCAATGTACTCTTGTGGCCAAGAGGGCCAACAGCATCCTGGGGGGGATCAGAAGGGGGGTTGTTAGCACACTGAAAGAGGTTCTTCCCCCCCTCTACTCTGCACTGGTGAGACCGCATCTGGAGTACTGTGTCCAGTGCCGGGCCCCTCAGTTCCAGAAGGACACAGAGCTGCTGGAGGGTGTCCAGTGTAGAGCAACGAAGAGGATAAAAGAAGCAGAGCAGCTCCCTGATGAGGAAAGGCTGAGGGAGCTGGGTCTCTTGAGCTTGGAGAAGAGGAGGCTGAGGGGTGACATCATTAGTGTCTTAAATCTGTGAGGGGTGGGTGTCAGGAGGATGGAGCCAGGCTCTTCTCAAGGTCATCTGGTGCTAGGACAAGGGGCACTGGGTGCCAGCTGGAATAGAGGAGGTTCCCTATCAATATCAGAGGAAACTTCTTCCCAGGGAGGGTCCCGGAGCACTGGACCAGGCTGCCCAGCAGGGTTGTGGAGTCTCCTTCTCTGGAGATGTTCAAGATCTGTTCCTGTGCGACTTGGCCTAGGTGATCATGTTGTGGCAAGGGGATTGGACTGGATGATCTTTCCAGGGCCATTCTGATCCCTAAGGATTTTATGACTCTTCTAGACTTTTCATTAAAGCTCTTGAGGAGAATTGTTTTTGTGATTTGGTGCCTGGATGAACTGTGGAGCCTTGGGATCACCAGCAATAGGGCTCACATAGATGTCCCTGAGCCTTCATGCCTTCCTCTCTCACTCCATTAGTCAGCCCTAAAATCACTATGAAGGTCTGAAGCAACAAACAGTGTGCAGTGAACGAGAACAGAGTGAAAATAACCATCGCCTAGTGTTGGGAGAAGTAACTTGGAAAAGCATTTTACATTCTGCCACCATCCAGCCCTGGGGCTGTCACACATTCAGTCTGGTTCCTCTACCAACAAGCATCTGCGCTGCTGCTGGGAGAAAGCTCTCTAGTTCCTCAAGAAGCTATTAACACTATATTGTTGTGTAGGAATCCAGGTGTCTAGAAGGAAGATGCCACCAGATGTCTACTGGAATCTGTCCAAATGTCCTGAAGAAAGGTCTTCAAGTTGTCCTCCAAGGGTTCCATTGAGAATTCCAACAAGACACTGTGTTCTCAACAACCGATGCATCTTCACATGCCAGGATTCCACCTCACACAGTTACACACAGCAATGTGCCTTAGCCTTTGAGGCAGCACAGCTGAATGCTGTCTGTTTGACAACAGCTGCTTTCCTGTTGGCTTTGAAACCCATTCACTGCAATTACAAAGCCCCCTGAGCTCAGACAGCCCAGCCCAGCCCTAACATCCCACCAGTGGCCACATCAGGGCACTAAGAGCCACAGCCAGGCTGTCCTTCAACACCTCCAGACACAGGGACTCCAGCTCTGCCCTAACCCTCCCAATCCAGCCTCTGATCACTCCTTCTGTGAGCAAGGGTTTCCTGACATCCAACCTAACCCTCCCTTGTTGCAGTTTCAGGCCTTGCCCTCACATCCTGGCACTAACTGCCTGGAAGAACCCCCATCTGAATACAACCTCCTGTCAGGGAGTTAGAGGGAGAAGATCCCTCCTGAGTCTCCTCTTCTCCAGGCTAAACACTCCCAGCTCCCTCAGCCTCTCCTCATCACCTTTTTCCTAAAGTCTTTTTCCCAGCCTTGTTATGCCAGCCCCTCAATCTCTTTCCTGAAGTGAGGTACCCAGCACTGTCCCCAGGACTCAATGAGTGTCCTCCCCAGTGCCCAGTCCAGGAGGAGAATGACGTCCCTAGCCCTGGTGGCCACACTATTGCTGGATGCCAGGATCCTTTTCCATTCTTACAAATAGGAAAAAGAAACCTGATAGCTAGAACCAAAGAGTAGAGAAGTGCTACTGCTGGCTTAAGCATCAGCAGCCTTGTCAAAGGGATTGTAATCATGGGGCTTAGGAGGGCTTTGTGGTGGATCATCATAAATATGTGGCCAGTACATGCTAGTGCTATGGCTAGCCACCACATACCTGGACTGCACATGGTTAGGTCCTGTTTGTGGCTTTCCTATCCACAGATCATCTCTCTCTGGGCTGGAACTCAGGCTCAGCAACACTGTGAGTAGGAACAGCCTCATGAGAGCTCGTGCCATCACATCACACCGCTGTGCCTTGAGGCAGCAAAGGAGTGTGGAACTCTGAAATGAAAGACGAGAAATCAGTTGTAATCAAAGAGTAAAGAGGCAGAATTAGTGAAGGAAGGAGGGACAAGAGGGACCAGATGTTAGCACAGGGCTGTGTAACCCCTGTGTTTGATGAGAAAAAATGAAGAAGCAAGGTTTCCTCAGCAGCAAGTGAGAAAAACAGAGTACCTGTGCTGAACAGTGGCCCAGAGTGGCTCTGGCAGTTGTGTTCAGCGTGAGGGAAGAGGAACATAACCCTCAGACCTGCTAGGCCTGGCTCAGGGCGTGGGGCAATTGAGCCAGCCCTGCCAGTTGGGATAAAGTCACCACCAATCACTGTGACACTGCCCTGTGCTTTGGGAACAATAAATGAGACCCTCTTTCACCCTTGAGTGTTGGGTTTGGCCATGGCAGAGTATCAGTGCTGGACAGGCACAGCCCAAAATGCCAGCTAGCCCTGGCAGACAGGAGTACCCTCTATCTGTGGTCTGGGGAATATCTGCTGTGTGTGGGTAACCCCAAGGTAAAGGGACCGGAGCTGAAAGCTGGGGGTGTTCGTGAACCAAAACAGAGAGTATTTGAGAGTGGTGCTTTAGCACTGGTACCTCCTTGAATCTAAATTAACACTCAGGGACACACAAGGTGCCAAAGACCTGGGAGCTGATCATGTACGGTACCTTAAGTAGCTTAAAGACCACCTTCTTTTCTTGAGAAAAGGAGATTGAGGGACATCTTGCTGGTCTTTACTACTTGAAAAGAGGTTGTAGAGAGGCTGGTGTTGGTCTCTTCTCACAAGTCACTGGTGATAGAACAAGAGGAAATGTCTTCAAATTTAGATATTTAGATTGGCTATTAGGAAAGATGTCTTCTCTGATACAGTGGTCAGGGATTGGAACAGGCTGCCCTGGGGATGGGGTGGAGTTGCTGTTCCTGGAGTTGTTCAAAAAACATGTAGATATAGGACTTGGAGACTTGGTGTAGTGGGTATGGTGGGGTTGGGTTGATGGTAGGACTTGATGATCTTGAAGGTCTCTTCCAACTCTAGTGATGTTATGATTCTAAAGAAACAACACAAACTGTAGCAGAAATTACTGAAATCAAAGTACTAGCAAATGGTTTGAGTTGAAGGGACCTCAAAAGCTCGTCCAGTCCAGCCCCCTGCAGAGAGTAGGGACAGACCCAACCAGGACAAGTTGTGCAGAGCCCCAAGGTCCAACCTGACCTAGGATGGTTCCAGGGATAAGGCTTCTCCCACCTCTCTGGCCAGGGTCTCCCCACCCTCAGCAGCAACAATCTCTTCCTTGTCTCCAGTTTGAGTCTCCCTCTTTTAGTTTAACCATCACCCCTGGTTCTGGCACAACAGCCCCTTCTCAGAAGTCTCTTACCAGGTTTTCTTATTGGCCTCGTTAAGCACTGAAAGTCTGCACTCAGGTGTCCTCAGAGATGATGACTTGGAAGGCTAGTTCTGTTCAGATGTACCCCTGGTTCCCAACTACTCCTTTCATTGCCTCCATATCAGGATAACCCCATGATATAATTTATCAGAGTGTCCTCTGGTCTGAATTTGGATGACTGTGTTGCTGTAGTGCAGAGTGGGTTTTTTATTTCCTTCAAGACTCAAAGTTCTGTTTAGGGACTGAAATACATCCTGATTTAATATCTTTTTTTTTTTCCTAGAGACAGCAGAAATGTTTTCCTCAAGAAAACACTTGCCTTTGCCTTGTCCAATCTGCCAATCACTGCTGAAGTGACATGACTTTGTCAGCTTTCCTTAGCCTGTTTTACCCAAGAAAGCACTTCCAAGTTTTATAGATACTCTGATGAGACCCCACCTGAGCTTTCCCATCACTTCAGTCTCCTCTCACTGCGCTTCCCTGAAAAAGAAGTGGAGAATATTGAAGAAAGAAGTTGTGCCACGGATCCTTTGATCTTGGGAAGGTGGTGGCCATCACACTGAACTCAGTGGGACAAAATAACCCTCTTGGCCATTGCAGGAATTCATCTAGAGAGTCTTAGAAGGAGAAGTTTTAGAGATTGTTCATGTAATGGATAGGTTGGGTGATACAGAAAATAATGAAATGTGAGAAATGTAAAGGTTCTTTAGATTTCTAAGGACCACAGGTCCTTTCTAAGGTCCTGTGGTCCTTAGAAATCCAGTCTAGTGGTAAACTTGGTAGAGTTACTGGTTGGTCTTGGTCTAGGTGATCCTCCTGTGGCAGAGGGGATTGGACTAGATGATCTTTCAATGTCCCTTCCAATTCCTAATGATTTTACGATTCTATCATCTGAAGGGTCTTCACCAACCTGAACAATTCCATGATTTTATATGGTGATTATTTAACTTGAGTTTCTGCGGATCTAACATTGTTCTGAATGCACAGATTTTATGGGTTTTTATGGGGACACTGTTCTAGGGAAAACCTGGCCTTCAAGAACCAAACCTTGGCATGAAAATTTTGTACCTCCAAGTTGATGAGGATCACAGGAGTGAAGCTGCTGTTGGATCAGTTATTCTGAACACAGCACATGGAAAAACAGGAAATAGGGGGACTAGAGGAGGACAAAAATCATTGCAGTTCCTATAGGAGTCCCCTCAAACATAGTTTATAAAAACTGATCCTGGGGAATGGGACCATTCCAGAAACTGATGGAGGCACAGATGCAGCATGAAGAGCAAAGTTCAGATGTGATGATCCCCAGAGCAGACCTCAAATCTATTCTCTGCTCTTGCCATCCAGATATCAGTCTTCTCCAAAACCTTGGTCAAAGCACTGGTCTCTGGTTTCTTCTCTCCCATCTCTTCCATTTGGACTTATCCCAAGGAGAAGGACTTAGGGTTGTTGGTAGATGAGAAGCTCAACATGAATCAGCAATGTGTGAGGGCAGCCCAGAAGGCTAATTGTATTCTGGGCTGGATCAAAAGAAGTGTCACCAGAGGGTAAAAGGAGATGATTCTCCCTCTTGAGACACCTGACTTCTGGAGTCCCCAGTACAGGACGGACATGAAACTGTTGGAGGAAGTCCAGAGGAGGCCACGAGGATGCTGAGAGGGCTGAAGCACCTCTGCTATGAAGTCAGGCTGAGGGAATTTGGGCTGTTCATCCTAAAGAGGAGACACAGCGGGAGAGATGGAACTAGTTTATCTCTGATGTCCCTTCTTACTGAAACCATTATGTGATCCTATGAGAGGAGGTGGATTGTTCAGACCAGCCACAGAGATTTCACAAGCCCAGATTGTAGAACCATTTGGGGTCTCCTTCTTAGGGTAACAAATGGAAGGTCTTATTTTCTGGGTGCTACCCAAACTGGTGTTTTATCTAACCTATAGGAGTGAACTCCAGACTGCAAATAACAGCTCCAACAATATTGCAAATCAATGCTCCAGCACTTACCTTCAGTTTATATTTGTCTCTAATCAAAATATTTAAGAGCAATCCTGGCACTCCACAGCTTGTTGTGCTTACAGGAAATACGTGTGGAATGGGAGCCTTAAAATTAAGTAGCATGGAGTGTCCAGTAATTAATTTGATTTTTACGTCCATTCTTTATTTAATGCAACTTCAAAATTGCATTAGAAGCTGGAAAGAGGCAGCATAGCATGAAAATGAACTGGCCATGCTCCAAGTGAGGCAGGGATTAGCATAATGTTAAGTGTTGAGGGTTGTCTTCATCACTGAGCCTGGGAGAGGGGGGGATTGGATGGAGAGAGAGACCATGTGTGTGCCTAACCACCATTCACAGAGAAATCGAAGCAGACTATTGTATGATGTGAAGAAAGCATCACTTTTCTCCAATCATAGGAGCATTCAGGTTGGAAAAGAACTCTAAGATCATCGAGTTCAACCCTCAACCCAGCACTGACAAGTCACAGAATCGCACAGAATGATTTGGGTTGGAAGAGACCTCAGAGATTCCATGAGCCTTTCACCAGACCAGGTTACTCACAGCCCAAATCCAACCTGGTCTTCAACACTTCTAGGGATGATGGACCAGCCACAACCTCCCTGGGCAAGCTGTTCCAGTGCCTCAGTACCCTCCCAGGGAGGAATTTCTGCCTCAAATCTCATTTCAATCTCCCTTCTTTTAGCTTGAGCCTATTCCTCTTGTCCTGTCACTACAGATCCTCTCCAGCTTTCCTGTAACCCNTCCATGAGCCTTTCACCAGACCAGGTTACTCACAGCCCAAATCCAACCTGGTCTTCAACACTTCTAGGGATGATGGCCCAGCCACAACCTCCCTGGGCAAGCTGTTCCAGTGCCTCAGTACCCTCCCAGGGAGGAATTTCTGCCTCAAATCTCATTTCAATCTCCCTTCTTTTAGCTTGAGCCTATTCCTCTTGTCCTGTCACTACAGATCCTCTCCAGCTTTCCTGTAACCCCTTCAGATACTGGAATGCTTCTCTAAGGTCACCCTAGGCTGAACAGCCCTAGCTCCCTCAATCTGTTCCCATACCAGAGGTGCTCCAGCGCTGCAATCATCCTTGTGACCTCCTCTGGACTGGTTCCAACAGCTTCATATCATTGTTTCATGCCTATCCAATTCAATTCATGTCTCATTCAATGATCAAAAGGAAAGGCCTGTGCCAGCTGAGATTCATGTGATGCTCTGCTTTCATGCAGATCTCAATACGTCCTTTTCTTTGGAGGAAATAGTCCAAAGTGGAAGAAGTATTGAACACTTGCATTTCTACACCTGCTTGTTAAGAGGAAAGATAGAGACATCTTGTGTGAGAGGTGATGGGTCTTAAATCACTCTTTATGATGAACTCAGGGGTTTCCTGATGGCTAAATTGGGATGACCTGTTACATTCAAGCTCCCTTAGACAATGGAATGCTCTGAGTTTCTCGTTTCTCCCAATAACTGGTGTCACTCAAGAATTACTGGGTTTTTAATGACAATCATGTCAATCACTACAAAGCTCCATTGTTGTGTTTCTATCAGTAGTCAGAGTGTCTGAATTAGGTAAAAAATGGAATTGTTTAATCTCAGGTGTAATTTTTAAGGGTGGATGGATGGATGGATGGATGGATGGATGGATGGATGGATGGATGGATGGATGGGGTGATGACTCTCTGTCTGTGTGGCTGGATCTTTAGGTTGGAAAAAACATCACAGACACCATCACATGCCAAGCCATGGCTCTTGTTCTTCCATTTGTCTCTGATCTGTACTTCTGATAGACTTCAGTGAGGAGCCTTCTCTCTTTCACATCTTTCTTCTCCTTTTATACAGCATTCTGCATTTTCTATTCAAGTTAATGTAATCCTTGGAATCCAATGCATTCTTGTATTTTCTGATTGTTGATGGGTTTGTGTAGCTGCTGGATGCTAGGGTGTTGCTGCAGATGCTGCTGTCAGAAGAGGACAGCAGCAAAAGGTCCATCCTTCTGCCCATGGATATTTTTAATGTTTCCTTGAGCTCTTTGCACTTGGCTGCAGAGCACCTGACCCCACATCCATACCCTTCTGTGAATAACAAGCAGTGGGGTAATCACAATCCATCTTCTCTTACAAACACCAAGTATGGGGAGGATGCTTCAGTATTTCAATTTAATCTGATATCAGAGCAGTCACTCAGAGCCTCTGGAACAGCAGCGAGCTCATTTTTATTTTAATTTTATAATTAAAAAAAAATATAAGTTATTTTATTAACCATGCAAGAAGAGGAAGGATGGAGATTCAAAATTCAGCTGGCAAAAATGGATTGAGGCAACGGCACAGAAGGGGTTACACCTGCCCAGCCATTTTTCACCATGCAACTTCTTCCAGGACCCACACAAAAACTTATTAAGCGGCTGCCTGTCACCTCTCCTTAATAAATAAGAATCTCTTTTCAGCCTCTTTGTCTCCTTCACCTCTGGGGCCGGCGTCCTGTAAACACACTGCCAATTAAACCTCACGTCTAGCAAGGCCACAACTAATGAAAAGCAATAGAGAATTCACTGCCTTTTAATGAGGAAAACATTGCTTTTTACAGGGAACAATTTATTGGGCCAATTCCCCCCGTCCATCACCCTGGGGAGCCGCTGCCTTTTTTACCCCCTGTTTGTTACTTTGTCAAGTGCGTGTAAAATTGCACGCAGAACACAGAGGTGAAGGCTCTGACTCAATTTACAGCGTGACATCTCTGATCTTGCTCCCCGGATCAGTAAGCGATCCTGGCAATGATATGCATGGAAATTAATTACTGTGCCTGCCAGCGATACAGCGGGTCCCTGCCGCTGATAATAGATCCGTTTGCAGGAGTTTGTTAAAGGAGGCGGTCGTGACTGCCTCTGTTTGCTCGCACGCAGGCAAATGGCAGGTTGGAGCAAACCGCTGGCATCGTCGCGACGTACGGACGTGGGAGGGGAGCGGGGTCTTGCAAAATGAGGCTGCTGGAGTACCCTTGGAAAAGGCAGAATGGAAGAAAAGGAGAGGGGTGCTGTGATTTTGTGATATGTTTTTCAGGTGTTTATATTAAACAAGGGGAAGTTTTACCAAGCCTGGGCTATTAAAGTGATAGATGGAATCCTTAAGGTTGGAAGAGGCTCATCAGATCATCAAGGCCAACCATCAACCCAACCCCCACTCTGCCCACTAAACCCTGTCCCCCAGGATCACACCTACTCATTTTTTGAACCACTTCAGGGATGGTGACTCCACCTGTTCCAATCCCTGACCACTCTGTCAGGGACTAAATTGTTCCTGATGTCCAATCTAAACCTCCCCTGGCACAACTTAAGGCTGTTTTCTCTTGTCCTATCACTAGAGACTTGGGAGAAGTCAGTAACACCCACCTCTCTACAACCTCCTTTCAGGTTGCTGAATATTTAAATCTATTTCAATAAACAATAAAGAAGATGACAAATTGCCAAATGGGATTTTGGGAATGAATTCTGAGTAAACACCTCTGTGATTATGTCAGTCATGGATACAGCAGGAGTCAGCACTTCTTTTCCAATAATTTTCTATTTAAGAAGCATTTCTAAGCTCTGGGTTGTGGTATTTTGTCTGCTCCTCCTGAACAGCACAAGTTTTTCCTGGTGGATGCACTGGTTCTCACATAGAGTCACTGAACCATACAATCATGGAATGTGTTGGGTTGCAAGCAACCTCTAAAGGGCACCTAGTCCAACCCCTCTACAACAAGCAGACCAGAGCAGACCAAATCGCTCAGAGTCCCATCCACCTGACCTTGAATGGCTCCAGGGATGGGGCCTCCACCCCCTCTCTGGGCAGCCTGTTCCAGGGATCCCCCAGCATCAGATCAAGAACATTTTCCCTCCTGTCCAGCCTCACTCTGCCCTTTTCCAGCTTCAAACCATGACCCCTCATCCTATCATTCACTATCCTAGGGAACAGTGTTTCCCAGCCTTCTGACAGCCCCTCTCATGGATTGGAAGGTCTGTATAAATAATCTCCTTTATTTCTCATCACCTCCTTTGTGGTTTTGTACACTTTGAGTGCCTAAAAGCTCAGTAGTGGTATTTGGACCAGACAAGACACGATGCTCAGCTCAAACACCAGCTCTGGGACACCAAGGCAAATGGGACTGATGCTACCCTTGGTGCAAACATGGTAGGACCCCAAAAGTCAATGTTTCCAGAAGAAAGAGAGACTTCAGCTCTAGCCTGTGACTTTGAGATATCTACTCTAAACTCAGGCTGTATGCTAGTCAAAGTTTTGAGTTTCTTTATGAAGTGGTTCCTGTGGGCACTCTTTTCCAGCTCTCCCTCTTTGAAACAGTCATGACAAGTCTTTCATGGCAAAGACAAGCTCTTCAAAAATGACTTTATCATAAAAAGTGTGAAACCATCAGAAATGGGTAATAATGAATATCCTGGGGGATGAGAGGAAAGGAAACAAGGATATCCTTTAGCTGGCTTGTGATGCCCTGAGTGATGGCAGTGCTGTTCACTTCCTTGTCCCTGCAGCTCTTGTGACCTTCCAACACCTTTGCGATTGATAAAGGAACATTCAGAAACCAGGGGGTGAATAAAGGAATAAACCAGGCTTTACCTGGGTATCTTCTTTGTCCCAGTTTGTGTGTGCATTGAAGTACAAAATTCAGCTCTTCCTATTTATCCCCTGCCAGTGAAATCTAGAGACAGCCTGGAAAACATAAAAAAAAAAAGCCCAAGATTATGTTAAATCTCTGGAAAAAAAGAAAAAGAAGACAAAAAAAAAAGGGAGGAGGGTGTGTAGAGGGAGAGCAGTGAAAGATCATTTCTTTCCTAATGCGACTGTTAGATTTGGCTGCTTTAGCAATTAAACTTTTCCTTTATTTGTTACCCCTACAGACCCCTGGTTAGAATAGGATCCTGAAGTTGAGTCCGCCAGAGCATTGGGCTTACATGATTCAATTAACCTTTAAGGTAGCTCTGGAAGTTGGTACTCTAGGAGATCCTTTTGTTAATTGGCAGCCTGACACAGACAATTAAGTTTGATCAGATGAAGAGGGCATCAGGGACATCATTAGCATACTGTACTGAAGACTACGTGGTGTGTAAAAGTTGTTTAATTTCTGCCAAGGAAGAAAGCGGGGGGCTGGGGGAGCCCTCCTCACACATACAGGGTTTTGCTTATTAAATATTTCATTTCCCTTGCCATAAGCCATGAATGCTCCCATTTTTTACCCCTCTTGTATTTTTTTTTCCTGTGGCTTTTTTTTTCTGGGGGGGTTTCTTGCCACTGCAGAGAAATCCAGGGTTGTGGTTTCTCTCTTACCAAAACTTCTGTGTTTTCATAGAATCACAGGATCGTTAGGGATCAGCAGAGGCCTCAAAAGATCATCCAGTTCAATCCCACTGCCACAGCAGGATCACCTAGAACAAGTAGCACAGGAACATATCCAGGTGGATCTGGAACATCTCCACAGAAGGGGACTCTACAATCCCCATGGGCAGCCTCTTCCAATACTCCATTACTCTCCCTGGGAAGAAGTTCCTTCTGATATTGATAGGGAACCTCCTCTGTTCCAGCTGGCACCCAGTGCCCCTTGTCCTATCACCAGATGCCCTTGAGCAGAGCCTGGCTCCATCCTCCTGACACCAAGCCCTCACATACTTAGAGACAGGAATAAAGTCAACCCTCAGCCTCCCTTCTCCAAGCTCAAGAGACCCAGCTCCCTCAGCCTTTCCTCATCAGGGAGGTGCTCTACTTCCTTCATCCTCTTCGTTGCTCTGCACTGGACACCCTCCAGCAGCTCTGTGTCCTTCTGGA
>VZRI01001949.1:225221-238430 GCA_013397515.1 Upupa epops
AGCCTGTCCAGGTCTCGCTGAGTGGCAGCACAGTCTGCTGGGCCAGCTTGGTGTCATCAGCAAACTGAGATCGGTTTCCCTGATTTCCTCTTGCTTGGTAGAAATGATAATAATTTGTTTTGGGAAAGTAGTTTTTATTTGCAGGCTCTGCTGCAGAGCAGAATGGAATTGATCCAAGCTACAGCCATCTGCAAGGTTTCCTCACCTCCGTCATTCTACTGAACAGGAGACACACTGGATCCAAAACTCTTGGTCGGTGAGTAGAATCATAGACTCTTTAAGGCTGGAAGACACAGGACCATCCAGTCTAATCATCAAGCCAATCCCACCCTGCTCACTAAGCTCTGTCCCCCAGGGACGTAACTACAAGTATTTTTGAGCCCCTCCAGGGTGACTCCACCACCTCCTTGGGCAGCGTGTTGCACACTGCTTGTCCAGCTTTCCACACGTGATGCAGATGTGTCTGTCAAAGACAAATATCCATAACTGCTATCCAGATTTTCAAAGAACGCTTAGATGTGGAACTAGGGAAGTGGGCAGAGTGGGGTTGGGTTAACTGTTGGACTGGATGAACCTAGAAGTCTCTTCCAACCCTAATGACTCTATGATTTAATGACTGGGAAACCTGCAGTGAGTGACTCTTCCCATTATGGATTGCCATGACTCCTTGCCAAGATCTGTGACTATGACTTCCATGTGTGTTCAACACAGTGTCAAAAATAGAAGCAGCTTTAGCAGCTAAATCTGATTTGCAAGCTGGACATGAGCCCTGGCCCATCGTTTGTGGCTTTAGGAGAGCCTCATGGGACAGTTTTCCCTCAGCTATTGTGTGTCCACACCAGATGTTCCAGCGGATTGTTGAGCCAAAAGCAGCAGAGGAGGAGCTTCTCCAACCCAGCACAGAACTGTGAGACAATAAGTAAAACTAGACCTCGTTTTCCCAATGGCAGAGCATTTCTCTCCCCTCTATCTGCTTTCCTAGGAAACATTTTAAAGAGGATTGATGGCAAGTGACAACAACCTCTGGGTTTTGCTCACCTCCTTTCATAGAATCATAGAATCATTAGGGATTGGAAGGGACCTTGAAAGATCATCCAGTCCAATCCCCCTGCCACAACAGACCAAGTCCAGACAGGTTTCAAATGCCTCCAGCGAAGATTTCACAAATCCCCTGGGCAGCCCCCTCCAGTGTCCTGTCACCCTCACTGGGAAGAAGTTGTAGAGGGAGAAGGCACCTGGAAAGGAAACAAGGGACATAAAGCATTTTCCTTCCTTGTTATCACACAGGGAGGATTTCTGCTTTCTCATTCACCTTGCTCAGTGTCTTCAGCAATTATTGCCTGTATTGCATAATCCTGATAGCATTAGCCTTGCTGCATCAGTCATTAATGTGCTAGGTTGGAGACAACAGCAAATGTGGACTCTTGTGTTGTGTGATGCTAATAATATCCATGAGATTTTAGTCCTTCTAATCCAGTGAGACACATTTAGCCCCCAACTGCCAGTGTTGGGTAATGGAAAATTAATGTGAGTGCAGGATGAACAAGCTTTAGCTGTCTTGCTGGATAGCCACTCTGCTTCTGAGGGTGTAGCACAAGACTGAAGAGTAATCCAGACCACCACACAACAGTGACCAACACTCAGTGCCTTGGGGAGGACACAGGAACAGGGTGATGCTGCTGAGAACCCTTCAAAGGACAGAGCAACCAGGTCTGGTTAAAAGAGTCTCTGCCCATAGCAGGAGGGATGGAACTAGATGATCTTTAAGGTCCCTTCCAACCCAAACCAGTCTGTGACTAGGAGTCTCTTTCAGCCTCCAAACCTCTTTAGCTCTGAAACTTCCCTTGCTGCAGGTCCAGGTGTTGTATTCAATAGGTCTCTGTGTATTTTTGTTATGAAAATATTTCTGGGCTATTTTAAACTGACATAAACTTCTATTTCAATGCCTTAGCTGGCAAATAACAGAAGTGGCTATGAAGTGACCATAACTCTCCAATGGCAGCTTGTAGGTGGCTTTGAAAATCATGAAGAAGAATAGGGGGATGGAGCACCACCCTGTGAGGACAGGCTGAGAGAGCTGCAGTTGTTTAGGTAGGAATTCCTCACTATGAAGCACTGCAACAGATTGCTCAGGGATGCTGTGGATGCTCTGTCACTGAATGTCTTCAACACTGGATTGGATGGGGCTTGAGCAATCTGGTCCTTGGCCACTTGGAAGGAGCCTGTGGCCTACAGGCTTGCTGAATTTAGGCATTGTCAATCCTTCTGGATGCTCTGTGGATGTCCTTTTCAAGACCTGGTGGGACAAGGTTTTGAGCAACCAAGTCTAGTGGAAGATGCCTGTCCTCATGGCAGGGATGTTGGAACTAGATGGGTGGGATGAATTCAGGCAGCTATGTGGCAGCCANGGCAGATATGTGGCAACCAAGATGGTCATGTGCACGTGAGTTCTGTCTGCCCATGCTTTACCCCTGGCAGTCAGGGATTCCCATTTGCACCATGCTACATTTTCCACCTCCTTTTTCTATGGGGATCTCCCCTAAGAATGAGAAGTCCAAGATTTGTAGCTGACCAAACTCTAAGCGGGGGAAGTAAGAAAAGGTGAAGGCCTCCTTGGTCTGACATGGTCCTTGAGGAAGGACCAAGGCCTGAGGACCACCAGGCAGGCACCAAAACTCTCAGCTCTTGTGCCCCAGGCATCCCTCATCTCCATGTTGCAGAACCTTGCCTAGTTTTTCAGTGAGATGGCAGGAAATCTGGAATAGTTGAATCCACCTAGAAAGCAGAGCTCTTTCATCAGTTTCGGGGGGAAAGACAATTTCTTGGGATCACTGAGCATTCACTTGAATGTCAAGAAAAACTCCCTGACACGACATGTACAGAGGTGGCAGGGAGTGTCAAAGAAAGGGATAGAAAGGGCTGTAGGACACGAGATTTTATCACTGGACATGAGTTTTTATCACTGGACTTAAATCTTCAGCTCACTGACGTCTGTGGGAGAGTGTCAGCACATGAAATGGTAGATAAAAACCTCCATTTCTTCCAAGAGATGGCAATCATGCCCAACCTCCCTCTCCAGAAGGGTCATAGAATTGCTCAGGTTGGAAGGGACCTTCAAAGGTCATCTAGTCCAACCCTTGTAGTGAGCAGGGACACTCTCAACTACACAGCCCCATCTAAGCCTGATCTTGAACGGCTCTAGTGATGGAGCCTCCACCACCTCTCTAGGCAGCCTGTTCCAGGGCTCCATCACTTTCAGATTCAATAACTTTTTCACTCTGTCGAGCCTCAGTCTGCCCTTCCGTCCAGTCTCACCTTGAATATCTCCAGGGATGGGGCCTCAACTACCTCTCTCGGAAACCTGCTCCAGTGTTCAACCCCTCTCCTGCTAAAGACATTCCTCCTAACATCCAGTTTCAATCTGCCCTTCTCTAATGTTAAACCATTGCCCCTCATCCTGTCACTACAGGCTTTTGCCAGCATCCCCTCTCCAGCCTTCTTGTAGCCACTTCAAGTACTGGAAGGTCTCTGTCTTCTCCTTCTGGAGCAGGGTTTTCCCATCACCCTGCCTGTACCACTGGGAAGCACTGATGCAACTCAAACCAGCATTTCCACTCTCCATCCTAGGTTAGGAACAAAACAAAAGAGGGCAAGAAGTGATTCGCAAAGGCAAACCAAGTGCTCTGGACACAAATCACCGCACCGGTAGGGTTGCGTTGACCATTGGGGTATCACTTACCCCATGCATCAGGGTTGAAGTTGTTCTGCTCCTGCTTATCAGCAGCGAAGGATGTTTCTGAGCCGTAAAGGAATAAAACACCCGAGATGCTTTGGCTGTACAGTTTCATTAAGATGACATAACATCTTGGGTAGATTATAATTTTATAATACCTTTGCATGCCACTGCTATTACTACTATGTTGTTTTATGACGGTGTTAATATACAGATGTTGCTTTAATCTGTTTTTTAATTTACTTTGTATATCCCCTACGTACATTTTGTCGCGAGGTAGTTTATTTTGCAGCAGCTCATTTATTTTAAAAGTTGGAGGGTTTTATTTTTTTATATCACTGCTAGCATGCTAATGACATTTATACATGTGTTCTCTTTAATCTCTCCCCCTAGTTTGCCTGGTGCAGAGCACAGATATCATCATTCCTCTGATTTTTCTAAGTGCTGAAAATTGTTTTAGTAGGGGTTTTGTTTTAAGATTCATTTTTTCTTTTGAGGTTTACTAAGCTCTGTGGTGTTTTGGGGCTGTGTGACTTCTGTTTGGCTGACACTTCCATTATGTGATAAGTGCTATAAATGCAGAGGGGTTTGGTCATGGCACCCTCCTTCTCAAGCTCCTGAGAAATGGTTTTATAGATGGCCACACATTCCCTTAGGTTAAGGAAAGGAAAACAACTCTAGAAAACAGAGCAGAGCAGAGCTCACTGTGTATGGAAGCTCTATCAGTCACATCCAGTCATGACCTGGATTCCTCTGACAAACCAAACCTATACCCTAAGACCAAGCTTGGATACAGATGCTAAGCACAGACTGAAGAGGCAACTCTCCCAGAGGGGTTCTGTTTGAGCAGAACATTGTATTTGGGGTTGTCCAGAAAGATGTGGATGGGCTGGGTCCATGGGCACAGGCCAAGGGGATGAAGTTGAACAGAACCAAGGGCAGGGTCCTACACTTTGGACACAAGACCCTCCTGCAGCTTCATACTGGGAGATGAGTGGATGGAGAGCAGCCTGGCAGAGAGGGACCTGGCAGTACTGGGTGACAGCTTGCTGGACAGAAGCCAGCATGGTGCCCAGGTGGCCCTGAAGGCCAATGGCATCTTGGTTTCTATTGGCAACACTGTGACCAGCAGGACTAGGGGCATCATTCTCCCCCTGGACTGGGCACTGGGGAGGCCTCCCCTCAAGTACTGGAGGCAGTTGTGGGTCCCTCCTTTTCCTAGGGAAAGGACTGGAGGGAAAGCTGATGAGGCTGAGGATGCTGGGGGGGTTTAGCCTGGAGAAAAGGAGACTCAAGGGGGACCTTCTCCTCTCCAACTCCCTGAAGGGAGGTTGTAGTCAGGTGGGGGTCAGGCTTTTCTTCCAGGCAACCAGCACCAGGCTGAGAGGGCAGGGCCTGAAGCTGCCAGGGGAGGGTTAGGTTGGATGTTAGGAAGCCCTTCCTCAGGGAAAGGCTGCTCAGAGCCTGGACGGGACTGCCCAGGGCAGTGGGGGAGTCCCTGTGTCTGGAAGTGTTGAAGGACAGCCTGGCTGTGGCCCTTAGTGCCCTGGTCTGGCTGATGATGTGATGTTAGTTGCTGGGCTGTTCTGGATGAGCTCATTGGTCTTTTACATCCTCAATGATCCTGTGATCCTGGGATTCAGTGTCGCTAAATAAAGCAGGTCAAATTGGAAGTTAAGTATCCCAGAAGTGAAGGCTGACACGGGAAGGGGTATTACACTGATTTCTGGATCTGTCTGACCCCATTAATACAGAATCACAGAATCATAGAATTGTTAAGGCTGAAAAAGACCTACAAGATCATCCTGTCCAACCCCACCCTGCCCACTAATCCTTGTTCATTACTGCCACCTCTAACACATGGGTCTAGTTGTAAGACCAACATGAAGTACCATTTCAGAAAGGGTTTTGTTGGTGCAAAGAGATGCGAAGGAGGGGATTACATGCTTGTTGAAGAGAGTAACATCCTTCTGAGCAGCTT
This sequence comes from Upupa epops, assembly GCA_013397515.1. Classification (NCBI taxonomy): domain Eukaryota; kingdom Metazoa; phylum Chordata; class Aves; order Bucerotiformes; family Upupidae; genus Upupa; species Upupa epops. Next base: position 230,936 of record VZRI01001949.1, read on the forward strand.
CCAGTGCTGGACTTCCCAAATGATGTCCAATTAATTCTGCTGCCCTGAAAGTCATCAAATTAGCAAGTGAAGAAACTGCAATGGCTTTCACGGGATGACTCCTTCACGTCATCCTGCTTTGTGGTGTGACTGCTCTGCCTATGTCTTTGTCTCCCTGAGCTCCTGTTGAACGCCTCCTAAAACCAGGAGAAATGAGCCCCTGCCTCTCTCTGCAGGCTTCAGCTACACCGCTTTGCTGTAATATCCTGCCAGATCTCTCCCATCTCCTTGGGGAGACCTCCCTGCTTCGCCTGAACATGATCACTGGGAGAGACCTGAATATTTTCCCCATAACTTGGTGGTGTGGAGCTTAAGAAACGCTGCCGTGGATGGTTTCATGTTGCCAAGATGTATTTGCTATTTGATGATCTGGGCTTCAGAAGGCCTGCTGTTCCCAATTGTCCATTGCATATTAAGGATGGTTATAGCCACGAAGACTTGTCTATTTATTTTTCTCCCTTTTCGCTGTGAACTTTATTATGCATGAGCAGCTCGACTGAGATACTTCTTTTGTTTTACATTTTGCATTCATTAAAAACCAGTCATCTGCATATTTTGTGAACCCTCAGGGGTCTCTTCTCCCCTTGATGCATGCGTGCCAGTCCCATTAGCGTGGATGGGAATTAGGAGCTCATGCTGAAGGGGAAACACAGGCACCCCTCCTTGTCTTTCTGCCTGTGCCACTCAACTAGGATACTAATAAATAAATAAATAATGTGATGCTATTCACTTTCAGATAAAAGAAATATTAAAAATAAAAGGAGGAAGACTTGAGCTTGACCATGAGTGTCTTATTATAGCTTAAGGCTACAGGCTGCATGGACAGGATGTACTTCTTTTTTGACAGGGCTCTGTCTTTAGATTAAGTGAGATGAAGTCACTCCCCAGCACAAATTGCTAGTGACGTGGTGTGGCCTGTGTCCACACCAGTGTCTGCTTCCTATCCCCTTCTTGTGACACATCTGAAGTCTCTAGCCTGCTTCCTGACCCTGTATTAATCAGTAAAATTCACCAACAAGGATTTGCTCTCATTTCTGTCACCCTTGAAATGGCTTCAGGTTGCGTTGTCATCGTCAGCAACTTCCTGTGATGTTGAGTATCACAGCATCACAGAATCATTTAGGTTGGAGAAGATCTTCAAGATCATTGAGTCCAAACATTAACCCAACCATCCCAAGCCCACAGCTGAATCCTGTCCCTAAGCTCCAGATTCCTTTCCTTGTGGTTTAAACACAGTGAAACCCAATTGAATGATTATAGCATGGATGAAGAAGTTATTACAGCCACAAGGAGGCCCTTGCAGACCACCCTAGGGTTGGTCCTCCCCAAGCCACCAAGCTGAAGGACCTCGGTGCCCAGTGATGCTTCTGTCATGCATAGAGAGGGCTAGTCCTGCTGTTTTGCAAAGGGCTGCCCTTTGTTTTCCTCTGATCCTGCTGAGCAAGGGTTTGGGTTGTGAGTTAAAAAATGATTAATTCCTTTTCCCATTTTGGTTAAAACTTCTGGTGCACGGTGGCATCCAGTACAGACATCCCCTATTCCCTGTGCCTCGTTTCCGAGGTCTGGAGCAATCGGGCTTCTCCATCCAGACAGTTTTGTACAAAACCTCCCCTTGCTCCCCTGTGTTCCAAGTCCTGCCGTTCCCCTTTTCACAAGTGAGAAGAGAGATATGAATTTATTTTCTGCATTGTTAAAACTTCAGCATTGCCCTCAAATCATCCTGACACAAAGGCAATGCAGCTCGGTTCACCAACCAGCACATTTTGCCCTGAGCAAAGACGCTTTCCCATGCATGGAATGATCTCCCACTGTTTCCCATAAGAGCACCGGGCTGGCTGGAGAAATCGAATCAAAAGCTTTCCAAGATAACAACCCGCCTGGAACACCCTGAAACAAATGAGGGCTGTGGTCGGACAACGCTGGTTGGAGCTGGGAAGGATTAGGCAGTAACTGCATTTTTTTTGATGATGCTATGGCTGGAGCATCGAATTAGAGTAATTGAAGGGATTGGAAGGGATCTTTAACATTTATCTAGTCTAACCCCCTGCAGTGAGCATGGACATCTCCAACCAGAGCAGGTTGCCCATATCCCAAGGTCCACCTGACCTGGGATGATTCCAGGGATGAGTCTTTCACCTCTCTGGGCAGTACTGGCCATGGTCTCACCACCCTCTAGGAATCTTGTCTTAGTAGCCTACTGGTTGCTGTGGGACCAAGTCTCTGTGCCAGTGTGCCTGGGTACTCATCCTTCAGTTGTACATCACGGATACTGGCAAGTTTAGGCACAGTGTTGGTACTTCAGCAAGGCAACCACACAGTGGAGCCTGTCTTCTGTAGCTAACGCTGTGTGGAGTGAGAGGGATAAGAAGGTTTGGAGAATGAGGCATCCATGCAGTGCAGCTTCCTGCTTGTTGGGCTTCTCCCTGTGTTCCAGAATCTTTCCTGACAGAGTAGTCAGGGGTTGGGATAGGTTGCCCATGGAGGTGCTGGAGTTGCCATCCCTGGTTGTGTTAAAATAATGAACAGGGCTTAGTGAGCAGGGTTTGCTGTTGGACTTGATGATGGTCTCTTCCAACCTTAATGGTTCTAGGATTCTATGATGCTACACTCTATCTAGTTCATGTGTCAGAGTGGGTGTTTGACCAGAGATGCCCAGTTCCCAAATGTTTCTCAATCACCCATCTCTCTGCTTTCTCTCTATTGTTTTACACCCTTAGCAGCATAGCCACAAGAAAAGAAATTAGCAAGGACCCTGAGCAGAAAGGGAGGATTTGCTCTGGTAAGTAGTGTCACTTGGTATTTGCTGAGGAATTATCCCATAATTCAGACTGCTTGGAGACCTCCTACAGGTAATGGAACAAAATAATGACCTCACAGTTCTGTTTTACTCACTCCTTTGGCCCACTGATGGCTTTTTAAAGACTGGATTTATCAGCTGGAACCAGGAACTGATAACCATCTGCACATCAACTATGAGTGACAAACCAGAATCAAGTCTGAAGAAAACTTAAACCCAGCACCACCAGCTCACTCTTCCTCCAGCAGAGCAAAACAAGAAAAAGGATGGGAAATGGTTTTACTGGAGCAGCATCAGCTCCTCCATTTGTGAATCTGTTTGTTAAGAGAAGGAGGCTCCATTTAGCTGGATGGTGATTGCTAAATTGCATGACTGGCCTTCACGTCTGCATCCCCCGATGTACGAGCTTTGACTCAGCAGTCTGCAGTAAATCTTTAATGGTCCCATAAGAAGGGAAAGATAGTTCTTAGCAGGAGTTTGAAACGGAGAGAGGAGATGGGAAGAAGAACAGACTTTCCATTCCCAAAGTAAAGCATCAGAGTCATCTTGAGTATATGGGGAGCGTGCGGAAGGCCGGAGACGTTGCCTTTGTTAAATATTTACCATTCAAGTATTAATTCACAGAACATTTCTGGGACTTTATCTAAGCAGGACGGACTAAGTGAAATGTTCAGATGGGTCAATAGGACCATTTGCCGGAGTGGCTTGTTCTTAAATGGGACTCAATGACCAACCAGAGAGAGTTCTGTAATGTTTGACTACTAAAAGCATCACTCGCAGAATTGCAGCACTGCAATGGCTCCGAAGACCAGCAAACATCCCGGTATCACTGGGGCAGAGTTTCCTCTTCATCAGAGACTACACAAACTCCTGGACATGAGTGGAACAAGGCAATGATCTCCTGATGGCTTGACAGGAACCTGATGGTTCTGAGAAAGGGATTAGGGAGGATGTGCACAGAATTCCTCCAATTGAGTCTTGCTGTTTCCCAGCATCTGTAAACGTGAGCCTCCACAACTGGAGCTATGCTGAAGATAAGCAGGATGTGTTCCTGTGTGACTTGGTCTGGGTGATCCTGCTGTGGCAGGGGATCAGACTGCATGATCTTTGAGGTCCCTTCTGATCCCTAATGAGTCTATGATTCTATGAAATTACATTAATCCCTATTGTGAACAGGTATACCTGACCACACATCCTATCATCTCCTCTTCAAACACCAGGGTGCAGGTCTAGTATCTCCCAGATGACATCTGAACCTTCTCCTCAACACTCCAGACTTTGCTTGTAGATACAACTGAATTACAGATAACTCAGACACGTCCAAGTACACAAAACCACCAGGAACAAGCAGAAGATTTTCTTAATTACTCCTTGTGAAGGCACTACAGAAAGTTATCAGTCTCTGGATGCAAAACTGAAGATGCTGTTTTCTGAAATTAAAACACATAAAAAAATTAAAAAAGGAAAAACCCAGTTATTTTAGGTTTAATTTAAAAGTGAATGAGGTTTTCTTTTCTTCACAGTTGTTTTTCAGGGTATTTTTAATGTATTCACTGCCAGCTAGATTACTCCCATTATCAGCTTAAGGAGCAAGTGACTGTATTGCCCATGAAGTCACTCAAGAGTAAGATAAAACCTCTTATGGGTACAGCTTGGCATTAGGCTGTTGTTAAGGATGCTTCTGCATCTCCTTCTGGCTGGAAGCTCAGACAGCTTTGTGTGAGAAGGATATATGTGGATCGGTTAGTGTCAATACTTGTTTAGGAGGTGCAGACTAAGATGTTATGCACAATTACTCTTCTTCTAAGTTGCGGGACTTCTGGAAATATGTGCAAAATTTATGTCACAGAGCTGCTGGAGGGTGTCCAGTGTAGAGCAACAAAGATGATGAAGGAAGGAGAGCAGCTCCCTGATGAGGAAAGGCTGAGGGATCTGGGTCTCTTGAGCTTGGAGAAGAGGAGGCTGAGGGGGGACCTCATTCATGTCTATAAATCTGTGAGGGGTGGGTGTCAGGAGGATGGAGCCAGGCTCTGTTCAAGATCATCTGGTGNAAGACTGCATATGCATGCAGCTGTAGATATGTATAGATAAGTATATCCAGTTTTATAATCAGAGTCTCCAGCACAAATAGGCATTCTCTGTGCCATTGTGGCTGCTAAAACACTTTAATTTCAGCAAGAAACAATAGGAAAACTCCATGTGGCACTTTAATTACACAAGGAACCTAAATTGCTAAAGAGATGCAACATGGCAAATCAGTATTTGTAAAGGTTTGTCAGCTTCAATGAAGTTACACTCTCTAGACTCAGCTATTTTCATGCACCTTTACTTCATGGGAAAGGATGATGCTGCTAAAATGATGTAACCTTAATATAACCTTTTCAGCAAGAGATAAAACATATTGATTGGTCACTGCTGAAGGACACTGTTAAGGAGTTCAATGTTTTACTTCATTTCTTTTTTTTTTTCTTCCCTTCCCTTCCCTTCCCTTCCCTTCCCTTCCCTTCCCTTCCCTTCTCTCACTTACCTCTACTTTTCTCCATTTACTTTTTATTTTTCAGCTATATTCCTGTATTTTGCCCCTCCTTTCACCAAGCATTGTTTTTTCCCTCTCACAGTCTTGGAAACAACTGGCCATCAAGCCAACCCGTCAGGTGGTCCACCCCTCAAACCCATGTTCCACCAGCTCGGAGACCAGAATGTGGTGCAGGACAGTGTCAAAAGCTTTACCCAGGTCCAGGTGAATGATATCAGTTGCTTGCCCCTTATCCATTATTGTTGTGACCTGTATGTCAGAGGCCTTGTGGGATTTGAAAATTCATTGGAGATGCAGTTTTGACAACTCGCTGTTTCTTCTCCCTCTTTTCAAACACAACTAACAGCTCTTCCACAGCATGGAAAGTGCTTGGTATTTGGTAGGGAAGAGCTGTAAAAATGATGCCATACAGTGCTTCTAAATGGGAGTAGAATTACTAAAGAACTTGTGGAGAATCCCATGAAGGAAAGCCATCAGCTATTGTTTGCACAGGAGAGCTAGGTGAAGCAACAATGTCCATCAGCAATGGGAAGGGCCAGCCTGCTAGATCCAGATGGGTTGTGCTGATATATACCAAACACAGACTTCTCCTGCACTGTCTTTGCAGAGGACAATGGAAATTCACAGGCCAAGGGGTTTGAGTTCACCTTTAGTTGTTAGAAGTATCAGCTCATCTCAAGGTTAACTCAGTTACGTGTGATATATCCTCCAAATTCTCTCCTAGCTCCTCAAAAGTTCCCTTTATTGCAACTTGAGCTAAATGTAGTTGCTCTGTGCAAGTTAACTCCCTTCCATGAACTCATCTGTCTCCCTTTGAGCTCAGGCAGACGTCGAGCATCCAGCGTGATTTAAGGAAGCCAGGCGTGACAAATAAGGACAAGTTGGATTTTTGGGGGTAAATTACAAAGTGCAAAACGCATCGGCAGCTAATTCTGATTCACAAATACACTGGAGAAACCTGTAAACTAGGAATGCTTTGTGAGAGGGAAGAAAGGCACAGAATTTGTCATGCCTGAGGAATCACTCAGCTCCTCTGCACTCACAAAATCTCCACCATGCTGGGTGGGTATGAGATACGGCCCAAGTTCAGGGAATCCAGCTCTTGCTGGGGAGTTGCTGCTCTGCTACCCACTCTGATTTAAGTCACTTCAGACGTCTGAGTAGCATCCAAAAATTAAAAATGCTTTGGATAATTCCTTGGGATCAATCTTTATTGAGTGAATTTTGAAAACCATCCCCTCACCAATCAAATATTGTGGGAGTTTATACTACACATGAACAGCTCTCAAGCTGTGGAGTCTCCAAACAATATTTGGTGACAAACTTCCAGTTTTATATTTGTTTTCTTGGGTTGCACTTGTTCTTGAGTAGCAGGACGTCTGCTTCCCCATTGCTGATGCTCCCCTTTCACATCTAATCTTAGAATCATAGAATCTTTAGGGATCGGGAGGGACCTCGACAGATCATCCAGTCCAATGCCCCTGCCACAGCAGGATCACCCAGACCAAGTCGCACAGGAACACAGCCAGGCAGGTCTTGAACTAATAAGGTTGAGCTTAGCTTTCTTACAGGAGAACATGAACTTAAGAAGATGCCTTCTGGCTACTTTCCTTCTTTCCTCAAAATATTTACAATAAATGATTTGATATATTCATTATGGTTAATAAATAATAAATTTGCTGTGGTTTTGGTCATATTTGGTTAAAACCATTTAACAGCTTCACAATTCATCAGCCTTAAGCAAAACAGTCTAAAACAGCAATGTGAAACCATGGCAAATTTTTTCTATAATCTGATTGTCAAAGATAAAGCTTGGTCTTTATTCTTCAATATTTCTCCCAGTCATTTATCCTTACTTTTGTTTTCTCTTTATTTGTTTGTGCTTCACACCAGGTTTCTCTTCTCAGAGGCAGCAGTGAATGGCATATCACACAACAGCAGAACCTGATAGACCTTTTCATTAGGACCTTGATTTATGGTTTGGGACTACCAGAAAAATGCAGAGTCTTACAGCATTTTCCAAAATCTAAATAGCCATACAAGTTCAGACCAAGGTCCTGCATTTCGGTCCCCAGGCACCCCAAGCACAGCTACAAGCTGGGGGATGAGGGACTCCAAAGCTG
>VZRI01001950.1:13645-25066 GCA_013397515.1 Upupa epops
CGGCTGAACAGGAGGCAGCAGGGTGCCCAGGTGGCACCAAAGGCCAGTGGCAGCGTGACTTGGATCAGTAGGACTAGGGATGTCATTCTCCCCCTGTCCTGGGCAGTGGTGAGGACTCCCTTTGAGTCCTGGGGGAAGTTCTGGGCTCCTCACTTCAAGAAAGAGATTGAGGGGCTGGAGCAGGTCCAGAGGAGCAACAAGGCTGGGGAAGGGACTGGAGGGAAAGTCTGATGAGGAGAGGCTGAGGGAGCTGGGGGTGTTCAGCCTGGAGAAGAGGAGACTCAGGGGGACCTTCTCCCTCTCTAACTCCCTGCAGGGAAGCTGTAGACAGGTGGGGGTCAGGCTCTTCTCCCAGGCAACAGGTGATAGGATGAGAGGGCAGGGCCTGAAGCTGCCAGGAGAGGGTTACGTTGGCTGTTAGGAAGCCAGGGTGTTTGGTGCTGCACAGATTTCACTGGAAAGATCAACACAGAATGTGAGCTAGCAGGACTCTAAACCAACTTCCAGTAGAAATGACTACCTTCTAATTACTAACTACTAACTACATGCTAACCTAAAGTTAGTGTTTTTCATTTGAAATCATTTTATAGACAGTGATACTGAGATTAAAGGCAAAAAACCCTCTCTTTAATTCTAAATTAAGTGCTGTTGAATCAAGATTTTGTTGAAAAGATCTCCAGGATTTTGTTAAGAGGATGAAGGATGTAAAACGTGGTCTAGCTGACTGCTGAAAAGGGTGCAGTGATGACTCCTGGATAGATCATAGAATCACTAGGGATCAGAAGGGACCACCAAAGATCATCCAGTCCAATCCCTCTGCTACAGCAGGGGCACTGCTCTGCAGTTGAGGCAGGGGAGGGTCAGACTGGCTCTGAGGCAGAGATTCTCTGCAGCCAGAGTGGTCGGGCACTGGCAGGGCCTTCCCAGGGAGGTGGGGGAGTCCCCCTGCCTGGAGGTGTTGAAGAACCCTGTAGCCATGGTGCTTCCCGCCCTGCTCGAGTGGCAGCAGGGAGGGGGTCAGGCTGTGTCTGTCAGTCTCTCAGGGACTGAGGGGTTGTGTTGGGGTGGGGATGGTTGGACTGGGGGAGCTGGGAGCTCCTTTCCAACCAGGATTGTTCTGTGATTGCATGATTCTTTGATCTCTTGCTCATTACTGGTTTTTCTTGATAGTTGGAATTGCTAGGTCTTTTCCCCAGAGAACTTAAACTGAGCTCCTTTATCTTTTGCTGTAGTTGGATCTAAATTTATCTCCAGCTGGAAAAAAACAAACATTCCGAAGGACGTGCTCAGACTTGTGAGTTTTAAGAGCAAAATCACATAGAAAGGTACTGGTTTTGCAACGTGAGGTGTCATTGTGTTCACGTTTGCACTTCCTGGGAAATCATAGCTGTTTACGAAGCATAGAATCCTTAGGGATCAGAAGGGACCTCGAAAGATCCTGCAGTCCAGTCCCCCTGCCACAGCAGGATCACCCAGACCCAGTGGCACAGGAACACAGCCAGGCGGGGCTGGAACGTCTGCAGAGAAGGAGACTCCACAACCCCCTGGGCAGGCTGGTCCAGTGCTCCGGGACCCTCTCTGGGAAGAAGGTCCTGCTGAGATTGAGAGGGAACCTCCTCTGTTCCAGCTGGCACCCAGTGCCCCTTGTCCTATCCCTAGATTCCCTTGAGCAGAGCCTGGCTCCATCCTCCTGACACCCACCCCTCACAGATTCAGAGACAGCAATGAGGTCCCCCCTCAGCCTCCTCTTCTCCCAGCTCCAGAGCCCCAGCTCCCTCAGCCTCTCCTCAGCAGGGAGGTGTATGCTATTCCCAATAAATCAGTAGAGAACTTGCTGTGCTCCCATTCAAAATCTGACTGCACTGCTTGGCCGGGCTGGCGATGTTTGTTTTGCCATTCACTTGCAGACTCAGCAACATCCTAGCATCCTGCTGCCGACCACAAGTTTTCAACTCCAGGAACGACCTCGCTCAACAAACACCCTGGGTATTTTTGACACAGAGGCAATTTACTAACCAGTCTGTACAGACTGGGGTTGACGTTCCCAGAAGTTATCTTATATTTAGAGGGTTGCTTAATGTATAGCTCGTAGTTATTTTGGAAGGGAACATTTTGTAACGCTTGTATTGACTTTTTTACACCGTAAATGAATCATGGAAAATTACATCTGCTCCTTGCTGTGGGACGAGAAACCTGAGCTGTTTGGGATGTTTATGCAAGGCACTCTGATAGGAATCTTTTTGCTCTGTACCAAATCAAAACAGAGCTTGGCCTATGGCACAGAATCCTGTGATTTACAGGCTGAAACAAGTTGGAGTTCCTCCCTAGTAACTCAGGCTTTCAGCTGGAAATACAGTGCCTGCGTATCTGAAGTTGGGAGAACTTATCAAGCAGAGGACTTTTCTTGCCTCTTGAGGAAAGGAATTGATAAAGAGTGGGGAAGTGGGGTTGGAATTGAACCTGTTGAGATCAATTAGAGTTCCCTAAACTCTAGTTCCTAGAGTGGGAGAAGAGCCTCTCGTGGTCTCCTAATCACTCCCTTCTGATCCCACCCCCAGGATGCTGTTGGCCCTCTTGGCCTCAAGACCACATTGCTGGCTCAGAGTCACCCTGCTGGCTACTGGGACCCCAGTTTTGAGGCAATCCTACTCCTACACGTGCACAGACTTGGACTTGTGTGCTTTTGGGCACTGTCACATGCTCACTGGTGGTCACTGGTTTGTGTCCCAGTATGAACTGAGCAGCTACACCAGGAGCATCTTAGCAGAGTAACGTGCCTGCTCGCTATCTATGTTCTTGGTGTTAGCAGTTCACAGTCTCAAGCCTTACTTTTCCAAGAGTACCTCATCCAGCCTGAGGTAGAGTTGAGGGGCTTAAGTCTCTATAAACTCAACAGGCTGAATACCAAACATCAGCCGTCCCAGCTATGCCATCAGTCAAAGGGAGCCTTGTAAGGAAGAGTTGTTTACTACTCCTCTCTGACACTTTTGAAAATGACTGCTTACCTCTTGAACGCTGACTCTGCCTGCAGAAGCTCAACCCCACGAGCAGCTGTTTGCCCTGGCTACGAGCCCCTGAAACCAAGTCCTTGTAAGGTTTCAAGAAGGAAGGTTTGGAGCTGCACGGTGGGGTTGCTTCCTCTTGAGGCTGTGATTACCAGGGTACCCACCTGGTGTGGGGATGTCCCGTGTTTCTGTAGGTGAGCTTAAACTAGGGCAGCCCGTGCCTCCTCTGCCTGCCTAAACATCACAGAGTGAGGCTCCAGCCCCACTAGGCTGTTGGGAGCTCACAGCTGGAGCAGATGTGTGCACTAACTCACTGCTCCTCAAGGTCTGCATCCCCAAATGATGAGCTTTCCCTGTGTTCTCAGGTGTTTATCAGCTTACAGCTGAACATGTCATGCAGAAGGGAGGTGGTAGGGGAGCTCAGGGCATCAGAGCCAGAGATTTCTCTTTGGAGAAGGCGATCTGGAGGATTTGTCTGGTTTCTGGTCTTCGTACACGCTGGATGCTGTAAGTGGAAGTGAGAGGAGGACGGAGTCTGGACAGTATCTTTGGGCTGCTGGGCAGTATTTTAACTCAGAGGACGACTCTTGTAAGGGTTTCTGCTGTGCATCAAGGGGATCTGTGGTATCACAGCGAGTTGAAGATCAGTTTCAGCTATATTTCGTAGGTTTTGTGGTTCATCACCATCTATCAAAACAAAAGGGCTACGCATCTGCATCAGAGCCACACAGAGCAAGCAAACAAGAGACAAAGAACAGCCCTGCTCATTGCAGAGCGAGAGCTCCACTGCTTTAATGGCTTTGCCCCAAGAATCTGAAGCCGTGCGAGTGGCTCTGCAAGCTGTGACTACGGCGTGAATGGAATCCTTGGCTGCTACAAGAAAACATATAAAAAGTTGAGAGCACACACAGGACCTGCCTCCCGTCACCGAGTAACACAGCTGGCTTCAGTTCACACGAATACTTTCCTGTGGAACTTTCTCTCTGCAGCACTGGAAGCCCTCACTGTTCCCTGTTTCCCTATTCCTTGTTGAGTTCCAGTGGAACTCAAGCTCTGTTTTGGGTTGGCTAGAGGTGGGCACCAGCAGGTTTAGACTCATGGTGTTTAATTTAAAGCGTTACTCTGTCTTCTGTGCGAAGCCTGGTCTCCTCTGACGAGGGAAAATGCTATAGCTTTATGTTTGCCTGTGTATGAGAGCTTTCACCCACTGCTCTGCTTCCTGCTTACAGCCAAAACATTGAGGGGGAGACATCAAAAGGAGAGGGCAGATGCAAAGCAGTCATTTCATAAAAGGGGCCAACGTGCATGAAAAGCAGAACCTTCACTGCCTTCCCACATAGGCACTTGACCTTGAAATGCTGAAGGCTTCTTTATCATTTCAAAGGCTGCGTTTCTTTATTTTGCTTCCTTTTGCACAGAGACAGCTTCATCTGGACTCCTTGCTGCAAAGTCAGAAGGGCAATCAGTAGCCTAAACTTTACGCTGAATCCCAGGATAATCCTGGGTGGAAAGGAGCTCCCAGGTCCCCCAGTCCAACCATCCCCACCCCAACACAACCCCTCAGTCCCTGAGAGACTGACAGACACAGCCTGACCCCCTCCCTGCTGCCACTCGAGCAGGGCAGGAAGCACCATGGCTACAGGGTTCTTCAATACCTCCAGGCAGGGGCCTCCACCACCTCCCTGGGAAGGCCCTGCCAGTGCCCAACCACTCTGGCTGCAGAGAATCTCTGCCTCTGAGCCAGTCTGACCCTCTCCTGCCTCAGCTGCAGAGCAGTGCCCCTGCTGCTGTCAGCAGGCACCAAGGAGAAGAGGCCAATGGCCACCCCTCCACAACCTCCCTTCAGGGAGCTGGAGAGGGCAGGGAGGTCCCCCCTCATCCTCCTCTTCCCCAAACTCACCCTGCCCAGCTCCCTCAGCCTCTCCTCTCACAACTGGTTCTCTCAATCCATCATGAGCTTGGTAGCTCTGCTCTGGACCCAGCATCTCCCTAGCTTTTCTATCCTGAGGGACCCAGACCTGAACACTGGACTCAAGAGGAGGCTTCACAATGACTGAGTCCAAGGGCATGGGAACTCCCCTTCTCCTGCTGCCCACTCTCTTCCTGATCCAGGCCAGGATGCTGGTGGCCTTCTTGGCCCCCTGGGCACCCTGCTGGCTCCTCTGCAGCCGGCTGTCTGCCAGCACCCCCAGGTCCTGTTCTGTTGGGCAGCTCTCAGCCCCTCATCCCCCAGCCTGGAGCGGTGCCTGGGGCTGTTGGGACCCAACTGCAGGAGCCAGCCCTTGGCCTTCTTGTCCCTCAGACAATTGGCCCCTCGATCCAACCTGTCCCAGTCCCTCTGCAGAGCCTTCCTGCCACAACCTAGCAGATCACTGCCGCAACTGTTACTGGAATTAAGCTCAGTTAAAGGAAGATCACTCCAATTAGAGAAATCTCTCTGTACTGTAATGTAAAACCAGGAATGAAGCTCCTAAAAACCATGCTGCAAGCCTTACTTCTTCACAGCGAGGGTAACAGAGCCCTGGAGCAGGCTGCCCAGGGGGGCTGTGGAGTCTCCTTCTCTGCAGACGTTCCAGCCCCGCCTGGCTGTGTTCCTGTGCCACTGGGTCTGGGGGATCCTGCTGTGGCAGGGGGATTGGACTGGGTGATCTCTGGAGGTCCCTTCCCATCCCAAAGGACGTTATGATTCATCAAGGAGCCAAGCTAATAAGCAAGAACACTTCCCGTCTTCAGCGCATCGTACATCAATATGGAGACGTTCGCCAGGAACTAATAAAGTCCAAGAAAAATCCAATAGTGTCCAGGAAAATTCCTTCTACCTCCTAACGGGAGTCATTTACAGAGCCCAGGACTTCTGCAGCACAGAACCCTGTATTTTAGCAAACGTTTCTTGCTCTCTTTTGGGAACTGTGACCAGCTAGTTTTTAGAGAGCTACCCCTCATCCTAGGATCGATATAACATTCCTATCTGTTTTCTAGTGGCCTGCAAGCTGCACTGATTGCCTTTTCATCTCCTTTCAGTATCCGAGGCAGGAAATGATGGAGAAGTTTATTACAAATAGAGAAGGGTCCGTATTCATCAACACTTCTGTAGCATCTTTGAGATAGGTAGTACTTTGAGATCTGCTCCAGGCATTCCCACCCTGATCTGGTGCTTTACAAAGCTCCCTGCACGTGTCCTGTCCACGATGAGTGTTCATTGTTGGTCTAGTAGAGCAAGAAGACAAGCACTAAGGTTTCGGTGCTTCTGGAAACAGCCCTTGTGCACTGCTCTGAAGTAGTTTCCTCTGAGCATCTTTAATGATCAATATCTTGATATAGATTGGGCACTGAACTGTTGGAGAGGAGTGTAGGACAAAGGGACTACCGGTCTTGGTGGCCAGCAGGATGGTCAGGAGCCAGCAATGGGCTCTTGTGGCCAAGAAGGCCAATGGCAGCCTGGGGTGAATTACAAGGCGGGTGGTTAGGAGATACAGAGAGGTTCTCCTCCCCCTCTGCTCTGCCCTGGGGAGACCCCATCTGGAATGTTGTCTCCAGTGCTGGGCCCCTCAGTTCCAGAAGGACACAGAGCTGCTGGAGAGAGACCCATGCACAGCCACAGAGATGATGGAGGGAGGGGAGCATCTCCCTGCTGAGGAAAGGCTGAGGGTTGCTGCAGCTGGAACTATTTGCTTTAGCACAGGTTTCTAGAGTTTCTTGCAGGGAAGCAAACCAACACAACAGCCAAATGAGCTGTGTTGCATGCTGCACATGGTGCTGAGTTGTCCTTTGACATTCACTCTATCTGCATCATACTACCGCGTCTTAACTATCCATTGCCTTTTCAGCTCACACTCACCACTTCAAAGTCTTATCTTCGGGTTATGATTCATTTCAAGCTCTGGTTGCTAGCATCCACACAGATTTTCAACCTTTGCTTCATTAAATATGATTTCCCTTTCTGTTTCTCCTGTTCCATTTGTTCTTTCTGGGCATTCTTGCCGGTGATGATGCAACTAATGGTCTTGTTAAGCTTGGGTTAAGAAGAGTAATACTCGTGACAAATGAGTACAATCCTATGTGTTCTGCTGCATTTATTGTGGAGTCTGTTTAGTTCACTCTATTATATTTCACCGAATCACAGAGTTATTGCAGCTGCCAAAGCCCTCTGAGCTCCTCCAGCCCAGCCCAGGATCTGGCAGCACCACAGCAGCCAGATCAGGGCACTCTGGGCCACAGCCAGGCTGTCCTTCAACACCTCCAGACACAGGGGCTCCAGCACCTTGACTTCTTTCCTGAAATCAGCGGCCTGGACCTGCACACAGGACTCGAGGTGAGGTCTCATCAGTGCCCAGTGCAGGGGGAGAATGACATCCCTAGTCCTGCTGGCCATGTTATTGCTGATGCAAGCCAGGATGCCAGTGGCCTTTCGTGCCACCTGGCATGAACCTTAAATGAATCAAACTGTTCAAGCAGCAGTGTTCAAGGCCAGGTTAGCCCTGGTCTAGTGGGGGGTTGTCCCTACTTATAGCAGAGGAGTTGGAACTGGATGATCTTTAAGGTCCCTTCCATCCTGAACCATTGTGTGAATCTCTGAACCTACTCTGGGCTCCACAAGAGTGGGTCTGGCTATGAAGCTGGAAGCTGCCTGGGTGTAACTCTAGAAAGGATTGCCACTAATTTTCGAGCCAGCTCACTGAATAAACCAAACCTAGAACATAAACAGGTGGAGAGGATATCAACTACAGCTTTCACATTTCTTCTGCTTCTTGGTAGCTGTGGACTCTTCTTCCTCTTATTGAC
This sequence comes from Upupa epops, assembly GCA_013397515.1. NCBI lineage: Eukaryota > Metazoa > Chordata > Aves > Bucerotiformes > Upupidae > Upupa > Upupa epops. The sequence continues at coordinate 21,433 of VZRI01001950.1, forward strand.
TGGTTTCTTAGAACACTCAAGGAAACGCTGTAGGTCCAACGTGCTCGTGAGGCATCTCTAGCAACCTTTACTAAACTTCCTGCTCAGATAATGAGAGGCAGTGTTGGTTGTCGGTGGGGTGTTTTTTTCCCCAGAAACAGGAAATCAAGCTCAAGTGGGACAGATTCCAAACACTGACCAATTTTATCCTGACTTCAGTCTTGCCTTGACCTTTCCTGACTAATGCAAAATGAGGCTCGCTGCACGGAGAGGGGTTTTATTCAGTGTTTATACTCTAAGAGTCATGCTGACTCAAACAGAATCGGGCTTGTGCTCTTCCAGCCAGCCACATAATAGCTCCTTTGAGAAGATCGGGGGAAGTAGCGTGGAAGTTCATTGACTCTCAGTCTCTCTACGTGCCAAGAGGACGCGGACGAACGGCGGTGTGAATTCACTCCAGTCAAGAAACACCTGATCACAAGAGGGCAGCTCCGAAACAGGAAGAAACAGCAAGCGTGTGGGACTTCCTACAGAAAGCCACAGGAATACGGACAAACAACTGCACACACGCTGCACCTACCACATCTGTCTAGGGCTGGCTTGGCTGGGTTTTTTATGAAGGCTGGTTTTTTTAGAGAGCTTTCTAATTAAAGTTTATACATTTGGGGCTAAAATAGACCTGTGTTTTCTATTCTGTCTGAGCATTAGGCTGGCCCTCTCTGCACTTCTGAATCCCTTCTCTAAAATGTGTAGCACAGAGGATTGGACTAGACGATCGTTCGAGGTCCCTTCCCATCCCTGATGATTCTATGAGCTTTAGTTGGCAGAGATCTTTAAGATCATCAAGCACAACCAGCACTGCCAGGTCACTAAGCCATGGAGCTAAGCACCAGGTCCACAGGCAGTTTAAATACCTCCAGAGATGGTGACTCAGCTGCTGTCCTGGGAGCCTATTCCAACGTTTGATAACCCTTTTGGTGAAGAAATACTTCCTAGCATCCAGCCTAAACCTCCCACTGCGCAGTTAGAGGCAGTCTCCTCTTGTTCTATCCCTGTGAGAAGTGATCAGCATCCACCACTCTGTAATGTCCCTTCAGGTTGTTATAGAGAGCAAGACGGTCTCCCTTCAGCTTACTCCTTCTCAGGCTAAACAGCCCCAGCTCCCTCAGGGCAGGGGAGGTGGAACTAGATGATCTTTAAGGTCCCTTCCAACCTGAACCATTCTATGAATCTATGAATCTGTTTCTCCTAAGACTTGTTGTCTAGGCCCTTCACCAGCTTTGTTGTCCTTCTTTGCAGCTGCTCCAGCACCTCAGTGTCTTTCTTGAACTGAGGTGCCCAAAATTATACCCAGTAGTTGAGGTGTATGGCTTAGATCTTGGGCTGGAGGAATCAGCCCATCCTCTCTATCTGCACGGGGAACAGAGGGAGATGAGATCCTGAGAGCTCATTAGGTAAAAAGAAGGTGGCTCTGCTCCACTTCACCCTTCTCTTGTGCCCCCCAGTTTCTGTGTGGGTGCTTTCAAACTCCTCACTTTAGGGGAGAGTTGTTGATGCTGTGAGAGAAGACAATGCCTTCCACAAGGTTGTCCTTCTGTAACAGATGTAAAGCTAGTAGGACTATTCCCATGCCTTAAGCTACACGGATAGAGCAGTGATAGTGATGTGATTTGTTGGTGTTAATCTGCATCTGCTGCTTTTTACTGCTGCCTGGGGGCATATCTGTTCAGAGAATGGCCATCTCAGCACAGCCAGCAAGCTCCTAAATACAGATCTGAAGTCCTGCCAAGCATCTGTGGATGGGAAGCAGTCAGTATTGCCAGTAGCGTGCCCCTTCCTCTCATTGTCATTTGGATGGAGTTAGTGATATCACTGCGGTGCCTAGAGGCTGCCGATTAGGTTTAGGGCCACATTCTGATGGGTTCTGAGCAGACAAATCAGATGACACAGGCTCTGCCTTAGGGATTCTAGGATTTTGCAGACTTGTCACCCAAATAGATGTCTTTGCCAAATACATTTACAAAGCCCGTTTGATCTGGAGGGAAGGCACGGGATGAAAGAACCTTAAGAAAGATTTCATTTGCTATTTGTAGCCTGACGAGGGGCTAGCGACCGCTTTGTACTGGGCAGAGCCAACACGAGGGAGCAGAATGCCCACACAAACTGCTCCCTGGCTACTGATTTGCATGGCCTGTAGCCAGCAAAGGGCAGACCATCACAGTGTGGGGCTGGGAGCTATTGCAAATCTAGATGCAGGTGCTGCACTCTATTCAGGGTGAAAGATGCAGGTGCTGCACTCTATTCAGGGTGAAAGTCTTGGCTCTTGTGGCCAAGAAGGCTAATGGCATCCTGGGGTGGATTAGAGGGGAGGTGGTTAGGAGATTGAGAGAGGTTCTCCTTCTCTACTCTGCTCTGCTGAGACCACATCTGGAATGTTGTGTCCAGTTCTGGGCACCTCGGTTCCAGAAGGACACAGAGCTGCTGGAGAGAGTCACAAAGATGATGAAGGGACAGGAGCATCTTCCTGATGAGGAATGGCTGAGGGAGCTGGGTTTCTTGAGCTGGGAACAAAGGGAGCCTGAGGGGTGACTCCATGACTGTTGATCAAGATGGAAAGGGTGGGTGTCAGGAGGAAGGAGCCAGGCTCTGCTCAGGGGCNTGAGGAATTGCTGAGGGAGCTGGGTTTCTTGAGCTGGGGACAAAGGGAGCCTGAGGGGTGACTCCATGATCAAGATGGAAAGGGTGGGTGTCAGGAGGAAGGAGCCAGGCTCTGCTCAGGGGCACCCAATGCTAGGACAAGGGACACTGGGTGTCAGCTGGAACAGAGGAGGTTCCACATCAGGAGGAGAAGAGCCTTCTTCCCAGTGAGGGTGCCAGAGCCCTGGAAGGGGCTGCCCAGGGCGGGTGTGGAGTCTCCCTCTCTGGAGAGACCTTTAAAACCCACCTGGACTGTTCCTGTGTGATCATATCCAGGTGATCCTGCTGTGGCAGGGGGATTGGACTGGATGATCTGTCGAGGTCCCTTTCAATCCCTGACACTCGGTGATTCTGTTAGTCACCACAGTTCTCTCTCTGCCACGTCCTGCACACACTTTGCTGGAACCTGCTCTCTGAACAAACACGGTCCTGCTAACATCAGCACGATAAAGATTAGCCACCTAATCCATCAAAACTAAAAGGATAACATTAAGTGGTACAACCGATTTTAAAGCATTACATGGAATAATGTTATGTCATCAGCACTGCTAAGTACTTCAGCTACTACAGGTTTCTTTCTGAAGCAAAAATCATTGGGACTCAAAGATTAAAATAGCGTTAGTCTTCTTAATATTGGAAACCCAGTGATCATCATCTCTTCTTCCACTTATCACAATCATTTCCCTTTGTGGGAATGCAGTATTTCCTTTCCTTACCCCCTTAGTTTGCACTGTGGGGTGATGGCTGATGTCTGTTACATGATGTCTGCCACAGAACACAAGGAAAGCAATAAGCTAAGCTGTAGAATCATGGAATCCTTAGGGATTGGAACAGACCTTGAAAGATCATCCAGTCCAGTCCCCCTGCCACAGCAGGATCACCCAGACCCACAGGAACACAGCCAGGCGGGGCTGGAACGTCTGCAGAGAAGGAGACTCCACAGCCCCCCTGGGCAGCC
>VZRI01001950.1:29650-43490 GCA_013397515.1 Upupa epops
TGACCCCGGCCGGGGGGCTGGGGGCCAGCCACAACCTCCCTGGGCAACCTGGTCCAGGGTCTCAGCAGCCTCCTGGGGAAGGACTTCCTTCTGACTTCCAGTCTAAACCTCCCCTCTTCCAGTGTCTCACTGGATTAGGAGTGTTCTGTTTATTGTAGAGGGCATTTATCCATCCACTCCCTCAAAATTCATAGGAAATTACCAGTAAGAAAGAAATTTTCTTTATTAAGTGATAATACAGTGACTGAGTTTGATGGGCAGGTTTGCAACTGTGAATGCACTTGTTTGGGTTTTCACAGAAGCACAGAATCACTGAGGCTGGAAAAGACCTGTAAGATCATCCAGCCCAGCCCAGGACCTGGGAGCACCACAGCAGCCAGAGCAGGGCACTCAGGGCCACAGCCAGGCTGTCCTTCAACACCTCCAGGGATGGATGGGGACTCCACCACCTCCCTGGGCAGTCCAGTCCAGGCTCTGAGCACCCTTTCCATGAGGAAGGGCTTCCTAACAGCCAACCTAACCCTCCCCTGGCAGCTTCAGGCCCTGCCCTCTCATCCTGGCACTGGTTGCCTGGGAGAAGAGCCTGACCCCCACCTGTCTAAAACTTCCCTTCAGGGATCTGTATAGAGGAAGAAAGTCTCCTGAGTCTCCTCTTCTCCAGGCTAAACACCCCCAGCTCCTCAGCATCTATTCGTAAGACTTTCTGTCCAGTCCCTTCCCCAGCCTCGTTGCTCCTCTGCATCTGCTCCAGAGCTTCAATCTCTTTCTTGAAGCTAGGGGCCCAAAACTACCCCCAGGACTTGAGGGAAGTCCTCATCAGTGCCCAGGACAGTGGGGAGAATGATGTCCCTAGTCCTGCTGGCCACACTAGTGCTGATCCAAGCCAGGATGCCATTGACCTTTGGTGCTACCTGTGCACCCTGCTGGCTCCTGTTCAGTCCTGACACAGATGCTAAGTGATACTAAAGAAAGCAACTTCCCCATGTTGTCTGTTGTGTGGACGATGGAAATCCTGGCATGAACTCTGTTGCTGTCATGACCCTTTGGGTCTAGACTGGCTTTGCATCTTCCTGGCTTCCATGCACAGGACTCATTGCTCCCTGTACAGTTTTCTGGCTCCTCCGTGTTGCCAAACCAAACAAGTTAAAGGCTGGGCTCTGTGCGTGAAGAAAAGGTGACTGTACCCATGAAATAAAGATAAACCTGATCCCAACTGAAGACCAGGTTGAAAAGATTAAGGTCCTAGTGCAACAGGTACTGTGCAACTTGGAGGTTTTATTCAATGGCAGGGGGATTGGACTGGATGATCTTTCGAGGTCCCTTCCAATCCCTAAGGATTCTAGGATTCTATGAAATGCTGGTGCATCGTTTTGTTAGAGCTGATCTCAGGTGTGAGCTAGGGCAGATGAGCATCGCCCAGAAGCTAGAACTTCATTAACCCCCCCCCAACCTAAAAACATCCCTTTCTGTGTGGAAAACCAATCCCTGTTAAAAAGAAACCAGATGGAAACAGCCAGGCTTGTCCAATTCCTCCTGTAATTCCAGCAGGGCATTCCGATCCCGGTGACCAGAGGGAATGTAACGGTCCTTTCACAAGGGCCTGGAGTGGTAAGCTGTTGGGATTTGTTGTGCTAGCCTTCCCCAAACACAGTAACCACTGCCATGGGAAACCACTCGGCTTGACTGAATGTGGCTCCCCCCCGCCGGCTGAAACAGCACCAGGAATGACAGCACTTGACAACGGTCGGGTTCAGGGAGATGAAGGGGAGTGGTTGCACACTCGATTGGGTGGCACTACAATAGCATCTTTCTTAGTGGGATCTTCCCAGAAAAGGATAAAGCGGAATGGTGTTGACAAACGACCGGTTCACGAGGCATCTCACTCCTTCTGCTGCTTCCGGTGATGAAGAATCCAACTCAAAAATGATGGGGAGAGAAAGGGAGGGGAGGAAAGTTGAGCACGAGTACACCAGCTTCTCAATCAGGAGTGGAATTAGGAGAAATTTGGGGTTGGGATTGCTTTTTTGTTTCATTTCTCTGTTCATTTCCCTCCACCTGGATGGAGAAAAATAGAGCTGGGGGAAAGAAACCTCCTCAACGTAAGGAGTGGGGAATAGCAGGACAGCTTTTACTGGACCTGGCAGTGTTTCCCCCTGCTCCCCCAGTTGTAGAGCTCAACAGCTGTCTTCATAAATACTGTCACTCAGGATTTGAATAGTTTTACATAATCTGGCCTGGAGTGGGGAATCCAAGCTTCTGGCTGGTCAAGTGGCAGGTGGGGAGTTTAAGCTTTTATAACAGGGCCACAACTGCTGCTCCCACAGGGATTTTCTTTTACTATTGATTTATTATAATCTCCAAAGTAAAGACCCCAGGATTAAAGCTGGGGAGGGGAGGGGGGGAGGAGGAGGAGATATTTTCTAAAGGTCAGGGTGGTGAAGATGTAAAGGAAATCTGTGTCTATCTCGCTGCTGCTGTCTCAGCTCAGACGGATGGTCCTTGTGTCTTGGTTGTGCCCCCTGTGCTGAGCAGAACCATTGGGTCACCGGTTGAAATGAGAAAAGGAGAGGCTGCTATTTTAGTTCTGGGGTCTGGTTATCTTTTTATTTGTATTTTTTAAGGTAGAAATACTTGCCTGAACTCCTCTTGGGTGTCAGGAGGATGGAGCCCATGCCTTCGCCATGAATCTATCACCTGAGAACTGACTTTTCTGATACTCTACGCTGAGGGGAACTTTTGGGGCTCCCTTAAGATCCCAGAGCTCTTGCACAGACTGATTTACCCCAGCTGAGGGCCTGACACAAACCTAATGGCAATGGCTGAGATAAATCACCATGCAAGGAGTTGTAGAGCTAAGAAAACATCAAAGGAAGCATGGAGCACGCTGGTTTTTAATGATACTGGGGTAGTGCAGCGTTACAGCTCACTGGTAGATCCACAAAGTATGCCAGCCTCCAGCAAACAGGGTAAACTCAGGAGGGCTGGGATTCAAGTGAAAAATACACAGTCTCTTGGTTCTGCTTAGCTGATCATCATCCCTGCTGTTTGCATTTGTTATGACATCAACATTCAAGTGGGGGCATGTTTACACGTTCAAACTAATGAAGCACGAGCGCAACGGACCTGCCCTTCAGCCTCCCTGCTTCTCTGGTTCCAACCAGAATGAGCCCGGGCTCTTGCTGCTTCTCCACCCCGACAGACGCCAGCACTGGGGTGATGAACTGCTTTTACACAAAGCAAACTTTCATTCCCTGGGAACAGGTGCAGAGTGTCCTTTTGTGTGAACAGCTGAGAAAGCAGTAACCCTTCCCCTGCCTGCACTCGCTTTGCTTAAGGTTCACGCTGCGGGAGGAATAGAATGAGAAGATTTGAGGCAACGTTTTCTGCATCTGCTTGCTTACCATGAAAAAAAAATGTGCCTGGTATCACTAAACAGCTTTTGTTTCCCTCGCTGCTTGCAGATCTGCTGCGCAATAACAACCCATCCTCTACGCCTCGCCACGGCTAGCTGTTCTTTTCTGAGTTCCCCTTGCAAAGGGGCCGTACACAAGCTCTGGCATCTGCCAGCTAGCTTAGGCTACGGGTGGTCTTGCTGTGGCTAATCGCTCAGCTTGTCTCAACGTGTCCTCCCTTAGGCTCTGGGGGTCAGCAGATAGTTTTAACCACTCTTTTCTTGCCCTCACGGTAAGAGACACCAGTAACAGAATCCTCACTCCAGTCAAGCACAGAGCTCTGGACTGCAGATGAAATCTTACAGCAGTTCCCTGGAATTCAAATAAAGTTGTAAATATTCAAATAAAGATGTAAATTCAAATAAAGTTTGGTTCTTCATCAAAGGAACCAAAGCATTCACAGTTCACATGTGCTGTGGGGGGAGTGTAATTAAGTAAGAGCAATACAGTTAGAACTCGAGACAGGCGCTGGTGTTTCTCTGATAGCGACCTTCCCCCCCTGTTGGATGTGATGCACAGACAGTGTATTGTATCATCGACTCCTCCAATCATCTTCAGATGATTGGCACTGGAGGAAACTGCAGATGATGTGGGTTTATGTCCATAAATAGGAAACGAGGAAACGTGAAGCCAAGGTAGTGCTGAGAGCATCAAAACCGAATGCAGAATAAGCTGCTCTGGTGGGCCAAGTTAAAGGGTTTAGTAGCAGAGGAGGCAGTAAATTACTGGCTCCTGTGAGTAACCATCTACAGGCAGCCTGGTGTAACCAACAGGAGTGGGGAGATGGTGCCCCTGTACTCTGTCCTGGAGTACTGGGTCCAGTTTTGGGCGCCACAGGATCAGAAGGACATTGAGGGGCTGGAGTGGGGCCAGAGAAGGGCAACAGGGATGGGGAGAAGGCTGGCAAACAGACTCTGTGAGGAGTGGCTGAGAGAACTAGGGTTGTTTACTCTGAGAAGAGGAGACTCAGGAGACGTTATTGCTCTCTATAGGTGCCTACAAGGAGGTTGTAGTGAGGCTGCTGCTGGCCTCTTCTCACCAACTCCTAATGATAGGGCAAGGGGAAGTGGCCTCAAGCTTCATCAAGGGAGGGTTAGATTGGATCTTAGGGAGAAGCTCTTTGCTGAGAGAGTGGTTGGGCACTGGACCAGGCTGCCCAGGGAGCTGGTAGAGTCCCCATCCCTGGAGGGGTTTAAAAGGGGAGTAGCTAGAGCACTTGAGGCCATGGTCTAGGGGTTAGGGAGGTGCTGGGATGTTGGCTGAACATGATGACCCTGGAGGTCCTTTCCAGCCATGAAGACTCTATGATTCTACACCAATTTCTCCTGATAGTGATGAAATGGCTGTGTGCTTTCAGCAGGAATTTCATGGCATCTTTGAAGGATCCTCTCAGTTGCTGGAATGACTTCTTTGAAACCTACTCAATGGGTTATATGTCAGAGATGTAAACTTCATAGAGCCTGGAAGGCCAAGAGGCTTCCTGAGAGCTCTCCCTGTGGCAGCATGCTTTCTTACACAATACTCCATCGTCTAGTGTGTAACAGGAAGAGAGATGCACGTGTCAGCATGATCACACATCAGACTGGGAAATCACTGACATCAAACAGCAGGGTATTCCAGTTTGGTGGTACTTCTCGGGGTTTATCAGAGTCAGATGTAGACACCGATGGCAATCTGGGGGCAAGTTGTGCAGTGTAGATCTGTTTTCATGGTGCTTGAACAACACGAGGAACTTTGAAGCTATTGCTGCCTAAGGAGTGTGGCTCAGAAATGCCCGTGTTAGGTCAGGGCTCTCTCACACAAAGTCCTTCTGAGAACACGGGGAGTTTTTCATGACTTCAGATGAACTAATTACTGCGTGTTATGTCTTGGTGTTCTGTTGAAACACACTTTCCGTGCTTCACACCATCTAGCATGGGTTTATTTCTGCCTTTAGGTTACCTCAGTGTTTCCTACAGCACCTCCCTGATGAGGAAAGGCTGAGGGAGCTGGGGCTCTGGAGCTGGGAGAAGAGGAGGCTGAGGGGGGACCTCATTCCTGTCTCTAAATCTGTGAGGGGTGGGTGTCAGGAGGATGGAGCCAGGCTCTGCTCAAGGTTATCTGGGGATAGGACAAGGGGCAGTGGGTGCCAGCTGGAACAGAGGGGGTTCCATCTCAATCTCAGCAGGACCTTCTTCCCAGGGAGGGTCCCAGAGCACTAGAAGGGGCTGCCCAGGGGGGTTGTGGAGTCTCCTTCTCTGCCGACGTTCCAGCCCCCCTGGCTGTGTTCCTGTGCCACTGGGTCTGGGGGATCCTGCTGTGGCAGGGGGACTGGACTGGATGATCTTTCCAGGTCCCTTCCCATCCCTAAGGATTCTGTAACTCTATCATTTTATGACTTGGTCTAGGTGATCCTGCTGTGGCAGGGGGATTGGACTGGATGATCTTCCAAGGTCTCTTCCAATCCCTAAGGATTCTATGATTCTATGAGACAATGTGGGAAGCCAGCACGTTTCATCTTCTTACTTACACACACAGTATTAGGAAAAACACCATCGGGTCAGTGTGATATAGAATCTCCATAAAATATTTTACCCCACTCTATAGGAAACTTGATAGCGACTGTTCTGAAAGAGTGGGACCTGAGGCCTTTTATTTCCACAAACCTGAACTAGAACACAGGGATAACCCTTAATTCCAGCCCTGCCGGTGCACGGGAGGCTTTGAGATTGGCTGAGCATACCGAGATTAGCTGGCACGGCAACACTATGACCTAAATAAAAACCCCCATGCCTGTGAAATACGAGTACAAAGGCAAAGCCATAGGGAATCACAGAACACCAGCTTGGAAGGGACCCCAGGGAACATCTGGGTCAGCGTTTCTTGGCAAAGCACCCACCCAGCTGTAATGTTTTCTGTCAGCAGCGTGCTCGTGCTAGTAGAGACTCGAACACAGAGGTGGTTTGATTAGCTGAGCAGAGCAGCTGATTCTGCCTGGAGGAGATTGTGGCTTTTCAGAGATACAGCTGAAGATGAAATGTCATCACCGCAACAGCGCACAACTGCTGACCCAGTGGGTTTCGTTCTGAAACCAAGACATCTACACGTGGAAAATTAAAGCCATGTCAAACCAGCTGGCTTAGCAAGCTCATCCCCGGGAGCAGAGAGCTAAACATTGCAGCTCTTGGATTCTCTATAAAAGCAAAGTCAGTGGGAGAGAAAGCTAAGAGTCCTGACATCACGTAGGAGCGAAGATCATTGAGCATGAAAGGCAGAACTCTCAGCTCTGGCATGAGTTGGGGTGCTCGAGGTTGCCAGGCATCCTGCACCCAGCAAGAGGATGCAAACCTTCCGGAAGGATCTGAATCCCAAGCTGGAAAGCTGCACGTGAAACCCCCCTGCAAGACCTGGGCTGCCTCAGGCAGTCCTATCATGAAGCTCGGAGGTGACCTGAGTGGCCTGCTTGGTGTCCCCATGACAGAAGGCTCTAGAGGTTCCAGACGCCTGCAGCATCTTTAGATTTGTGTGGATGTGATTTTCTCATGAAATTATTTAACTATAAAATTTAAGCTGACTCTGTGATGATGTTCAGAGGGTACCCTGCCTACCTCAGCTGGTAGTTCACTGAGTATCTGTTCAGACTTGCACAGGCAAATGCGGGTAATAACAAACCCTGGCAGCAATGGGGGAAGATCCAGGGTGAAGGAAGTAGGGTGGGGAGTCTGTGAGAGAACACAAACCTAGCTGAAATAACTACTGTATCAATGGCTTGTGTCCACAGGATCGAAACAGTGTGCCCAGGTGGCCAAGAAGGNGAGGCTGAGGGGGGACCTCCCTGCCCTCTCCAACTCCCTGAAGGGAGGCTGTGGAGGGGTGGCTGTTGGCCTCTGCTCCTTGGTGCCTGCTGACAGCAGCAGGGGCACTGCTCTGCAGTTGAGGCAGGGGAGGGTCAGACTGGCTCTGAGGCAGAGATTCTCTGCAGCCAGAGTGGTTGGGCACTGGCAGGGCCTTCCCAGGGAGGTGGTGGAGTCCCCCTGCCTGGAGGGGTTGAAGAACCCTGTAGCCATGGTGCTTCCCACCCTGCTCGAGTGGCAGCAGGGAGGGGGTCAGGTTGTGTCTGTCAGTCTCTCAGGGACTGAGGGGTTGTGTTGGGGTGGGGATGGTTGGACTGGGGGATCTGGGAGTCCCTTCCAACCAGGACCCCATGATCCTTTTTCTAATGTATTTACACTTCCCTATGCACTGGGTCTCTGCACATGGCACTGCTTCATGTCAGCCCCCAGAAACTTGTATTCCTGGGCATGTTTCTGTCTGCAACCCCTGTGAATGGACAGAAATAACACTTCATCTCTCCAAAAAGTTGCTTACATTGCAGAAGTGATCTGTAAGGTTCCTCCAAGTCAGGATTCACAGTGATCATGGGGGGGCTAATGGATTCCACAGCACCACGTATGAGTCAGGGATGGGAATTCTGGTATCAGATACAAAGGAGTGATGCAGAGTGATGCAGAGCAGGAGCTTTTGCTCTTCTCTCATTCAATAATTGAGAAACACTAGAAATTCACTCATTTTACAGGAATAGTTTGAATTGAAAATAGAATGAGAATCATAGAATCCTTAGGGACTGGAAGGGACCTGGAAAGATCACCCAGTCCAGTCCCCCTGCCATAGCAGGATCACCCAGACCCAGTGGCACAGGAACACAGCCAGGCAGGGCTGGAACGTCTCCAGACAAGGAGGCTCCACAGCCCCCCTGGGCAGCCTGTTCCAAGAAATGTATTAAGGAATTTGTTGGACTGAAGAGAAGTAGCTAAATGTTAACTTCTGCAACACTGACCCTTGGAAAGAGGAACTGATTCTTCTCTTCTAAATATAATAGTAACAGGAATTGATATAACAAGTTTGAAATAGACATCTGGACTGCCCTTTTGTACATAATAGTCATGGGGATTGCTTGGAAGTTGCTAGAAGATAAACAGACTAGTAGCAATTCAAGGACTAATTATTAATTATTATTATTAATTATTATTATCTTTATCATTTCAGTGATGATGAAGGAATAGCTGAATTCAAATGACACAGTCTGCAAACCTGAGCTCTGCTTTAGTATTGCTTCGATTTCAAATCAGATTTGGAAAATCCTAGAATCCTTAGGGATGGGAAGGGACCTGGAAAGATCACCCAGTCCAATCCCCCTGCCACAGCAGGATCACCCAGCCCCAGTGGCACAGGAACACAGCCAGGGGGGCTGGAACGTCTGCAGAGAAGGAGACTCCACAACCCCCCTGGGCAGCCTGGTCCAGTGCTCCGGGACCCTCCCTGGGAAGAAGGTCCTGCTGAGATTGAGAGGGAACCTCCTCTGTTCCAGCTGGCACCCAGCAGCTGAGGGAACTGGGGTTGTTTAGTCCGGAGAAGAGGAGGCTGAGAGGAGACCTTATTACTCTCTATACCTCTATACCTCTCTACCTATAAGGAGGTTGTAGTGAGGATGGTGCTGGTCTCCTCTCAAATTCCTAATGATAGGACAAGGGGAAATGGTCTCCAGCTGTGTCAGGGGAGGGTTAGATTGGATCTGAGGAAGAAGGTCTTTGCTGAGAGAGTGGCTGGGCACTGGACCAGGCTGCCCAGGGAGGGGGTGGAGTCCCCATCTCTGGAGGTGTTTAAACTGCAAGTAGCTAGAGCACTTGAGGCCATGGCCTAGGGGTTTGGAAGATGCTGGGATGAGGGCTGGACTTGGTGATGGTGGAGATACCTTCCAGCTATGATTGTTCTATGATTCTACTTCAGTACTTTCATTTTCAAAGGTCTGTGTAAACACAAGCCCTCACAACCATTCATTCCTGTGAAGCTGATAAACAGAAGCTATAACCAACCCAACAGCTAAGGCTGCCTGCACACTTCTATTCCTCAGGGCTATTTTGCTCTCTTCAATGACCGTGGGGACTGAAGTTCACTGGGTTTCTGCATTAACTCTGTGCTGTGACAGCTGCTCATGATGCTCACAGCACCAAGTGCTTTCTCACACAGATAAAGCTGTGTGTAAGTGAGGGCTGAGGAGAGAAAACAGTTGGGTTGTTACTTTTTCATAGATCACTCCAGAAGGCTTTTATGGGGGCTGTTCTGGCTAAGCATGAAACAAGCCTTTGTGAGAGTGAGATACCACTCTTCCTGGGAAGAATGTTTGTCTGTCTGGGACTTCCATGACTTGGCAAAACACTGGCTGATGCCATACAGGGAAGCATCTTGTATTAGCAGAGAAAGACAGGAAGATAATCTACTAGGGCTTTTGGACAGTGAACTCTGGACTCTCCCTTTCCTCCCATAGAAATGGAGAGGAAATTAAAAAGAAGAAAGGAGATACTGAAAATGCCAGAAGCTCTACCTCTGGGACTCTCTCAGTGCTTCCTAATTTGATCTTAGCAGGAAGTTCTGCAGCGCTAACCTTTCTAGAGAGATCACTGATAAAAAAATAGAGGTGCTAGGAGAATAGAGAAAGAGCAGCTCCCTGCTGAGGAAAGGCTGAGGGAGCTGGGGCTCTGGAGCTGGGAGAAGAGGAGGCTGAGGGGGGACCTCATTCATGTCTCTCAATCTGTGAGGGGTGGGTGTCAGGAGGATGGAGCCAGGCTCTTCTCAAGATTGTCTGGTGCTAGGACAAGGGGCACTGGGTGCCAGCTGGAACAGAGGAGGTTCCCTATCAATATCAGCAGGACCTTCTTCCCAGAGAGGTTACTGGAGCACTGGACCAGGCTGCCCAGGGGGGCTGTGGAGTCTCCTTCTCTGGATATGTTCCAGACCCTACTGGCTGTGTTCCTGTGCGACTGGGTCTGGGGGCTCCTGCTGTGGCAGGGGGACTGGACTGGATGATCTTTGGAGGTCCCTTCTGATCCCTAAGGATTCTAGGATTCTGTGACATTTGAAGAAAGAAAGTCCCAGCAGAAGGACTTCTGACATAGGTGGTAGCAACAGGACAAGGGGAAAGTTTTCCAGCCTTGAAGAGAGGAGATTGGGGCAGGACATGAGGAAACAATTTTTTCCTATGAGGGTGCTGAGATGCTGCAACAGGTTGCTCAAGGCAGTTGTGTCTGCCTCATCCCAGGTTGGATGGGGCCCTGAGTAATCTGACCTAATGAAGTTGTCTCTGACTCTGCAGGGGTGTTGGAACTAGATGATCTTTAAGATCCCTTCCAACCCTTCCATTCTGTGATACTGTGAAGTATGGAATAGACTGAGATACTGGATAAAGGTTCTAGCTGACTCTTCTTTTAGTCAGATTGTGCTGGCATTGTTGGAATTCCTAACAGAGCTATTTGGGAACGGATAAATGTAGTGAGTACGAGTCTTGTTTGGGCACGACTGGATGCACAGCTGAACTGAATTTCACTAGTAATCTCTGGCAGATTTCTATTTGGAGAGGAGTTCCTTCTTGTGGGATACTTAATCAGATATAGCAGCCTGTCTGCCAGGTGTCATAGCAGGGACTGAGATCCTGAAATGACTTGTACTAAAAAGAATCATAGACTCACAGAGCAGCTTGGGGGACCTTTAAATACCACTCACTGTTCTGTTGATGAAGCTGTTAACTAGCATTTGCCCCAGTACAGACCCTCAAGGACAAGAGAAGCCTCTACTGAATGTAATTCTTAGCAGTAGATTTTTATCACTGAGTTATATTCTATTTCATCACTTCATATTGTTTTCTAGTTTCCCCTAGCTTCCTTTCAGGGTAACCTGATGAGACTTGATAAGGCTTGAGTAAAAATATCAGAGGGAAAAGCTTTGGGGGGAAGGAAAGAGAAGTCTGTGTTTGTCAGGGCACTCTGCCTCTCCTTGCTCCAACCTCCTTTCAAGTAGTTATAGAGAGTGAGGAGGTCTCCCCTCAGCCTCCCTTCCTCCAAGCTAGACAATCCCAGTTCCCTCAGCTGCTCTTCATAGGACTTGTGCTGCTGGCCCTTCACCAGCCTCAGTGACCTTCTCTGGACCTGATCCAGCCCCTCAGTGTCCTGGCAATCTAAGAGCCAGCTGCAGGGACATGGTGGTTGCTCTGTCCCAGGAGGTTCTGTCCTGTTCATTCCTAGTAAGAAGGACACACAGGTGGGTGAGGTACCATTTCAGATCATAGAATCATTAAGGATGAATGAGGTCCCCCTCTCAGCCTCCTCTTCTCCCAGCTCCAGAGCCCCAGCTCCCTCAGCCTTTCCTCATCAGGGAGCTGTTCTACTTCCTTCATCATCTTCATTGCTCTACGCTGGACACCTTCCAGCAGCTCTGTGTCACTGGAGAGAGCAGATGCTACACACAAGGAATAAGGCCACCTGCACACAGGGCTGGGTTAGGACAAGGAAGCCACCGAAATCAGGTAACCTGATTCTTGTTTCACCCTAAAGACAGGTGAAGACCTGAGCACTCGGCTGTGGAACTGACATCTCTGATGATGAGCTAGGCACGTGAATGCTTTTGCATGCTACAAATAAGCTTGAAAACAAAGTTTTTAAGATTCCTACAACTTCTACTGATCCACTGCAGTCATTTTCTTAGGCAGTAATTAAAAACAAGCTCGGAGCTGATGTTTGTATCTTGATGAGACTTGAAATAAGTATCAGAGGGAAGAGCTTTGGAGGGAAGGGAACAGAGCTCTCCTGTGGTCCCTTCCAACCCTGACTGATTCTGTGATTCTATAACTGCTTCCCAGGGAGGGTGACGGGGCACTGGAGGGGGCTGCCCAGGAGGGTTGTGGGGTCTCCTTCTCTGGAGACATTTGAACCCCCCCTGGACTTGGTCTGGGTGATCCTGCTGTGGCAGGGGGATTGGACTGGATGATCTTTCCAGGTCCCTTCTGATCCCTAATGATTCTGTGATCAGTGTTTGTCAGGTAACTATTAACTGAGAGCTGCAAACACAATCCAAGCAAAATCTTCCTAGCTGTTGAAAGCACCACTGGGTTCACTTTCAGTGTCCATAGGTCCATGTGATCTTATTTATGCTGCGAGGCAGTTCTGTTTTCAGGTTGATGGAGACAGACAGGAAATGATGGGATAGAGAAACAGTCGCTTCCCTTCCTGGGCTAGGCATACAGGGGCTGGGAGAGTGCATTCAAAGCAGTTCAGATACAGTGCAAAATGAGTCCCACTGTTTAATTATTCTCCCTCCCATTCAATTTTGCAACTTGAACAAAACTGCTGAATAAAAGATCTCTTTCTACTGCACTCACAGTCTTTTTAAACGGACGTAACCTCCCAACTGCCTACAAGCCTTCCAGTCTACCACCACCTCCCCATTCCCTACGTAAAGCCTTGCATGCTTTTGACTGGCCCATGGCTGGCTATGCCAGTCATCTCCAGCAGGAATATCTTTGCTAGGAGAGGCAAATCCTCAAGAATGAACAAATGCCAGCTAATTCCATGTGTCTGAGCTCGATATGGGTATGGGGGGGTTGGAAAACACTTCTCATTTATACAAGAGTGACTCTTCTAAGGGCCAACCTCTCCTAGGATCAGGGAGAAAGAAGTCTTGTCCCACACCATTCAGAAAGATTAGCTGTCTTGAAAGATTAACAGCTCTAATTTGTGCTTGGTCTTTGGGGCTTTTTGTTTCTTGCTGGTACCGAGATGCTAAGCAATCTAGGAATAAAATAATGAGATATCTTTATTGAATAGCTGCACTGTGGTTGGTCTCAGCATAGCTTAGCAACTAATGAAAGCCTTTAAAGTTCACTCCAGTCCTCAGTCTGTTACTACGGGCAGTAATTTAAGACTCTAGAAAGCGTATTTGCCTGGAAGTGGGACAGCACTGTATGAGCTACTGCTGTCTCTCTCACATGCTTGCTTCCTTCCTTCCTTCTTTCTGTGTTTACCTATTCCCTTAGCCCAATATGCTAGCCTCAGGGTAGTTGCCTGGCTGATAAGTTATTCAGCAGCCGGCTAAAATAGAAGCTACCCGGGAGCCCTTTGCATTCCCGAGACCCTCTACAGAGATAGCATGGAAGTTCAGTCATTATGCAAACGGCTTCATTTCCATTAAGGGAACTGGTATTTCCCCGTGAGGATCGCTGACAAGGCTTGACTGCATATTGCCAGGCAGAGTGGAGCACCCCTTGGCAGCAGATCCCACACAGAACTACTTCCATACTTCCATTGACTTGAGGGATGAGAAGGCCAAGTCCTGGATCCTTCAGTTCAGTCACAACAGCCCCAGGCACTGCTCCAGGCTGGAGGATGAGGAGCTCGAAAGTGACCCAGGACAAAAACACCTGGGGGTGCTGGCAGACAGATAGCTTCAGATGAGCCAGCAGAGTGCCCAGGTGGCCAAGAAGGCCACCAGCATCCTGGCCTGGATCAGGAACAGCTTGGGCAGCAGGAGAAGGCAAGTTCTAGTGCCCTTGGACTCAGCTCTTGTGAAGCCTCCTCTCAAGT
>VZRI01001950.1:64668-81697 GCA_013397515.1 Upupa epops
ACTGGCAGGGCCTTCCCAGGGAGGTGGTGGAGTCCCCCTGCCTGGAGGTGTTGAAGAACCCCGTAGCCATGGTGCTTCCTGCCCTGCTCGAGTGGCAGCAGGGAGGGGGTCAGGCTGTGTCTGTCAGTCTCTCAGGGACTGAGGGGTTGTGTTGGGGTGGGGATGGTTGGACTGGGGGAGCTGGGAGCTCCTTCTCAACCAGGATTATTCTGTGGATCGTCCTCCTAGGATTCTAGTGGAAGCAGGCAGGAAACAGCCAGGTCAGTGCTATAACCAACCACACCAGAGGAAGCGGTGGCAGTCCAGGGTTTTTTTCTAATTGCCTTACCTATGGTTTTACCATTCAGAGAAGAAATCTGACAGTAAAGGCTACTTTCAGTCACGGAGCAGTATTATCCATACGTTACCCATACCAGCCCAAGGAGTGCACTAGTTACTACCACAATAGTAAGACTCTCGTGTGCTTTCCAGCTGGCTGCAGGACTCCTACATGTCTGGCTTCATGGTGGCTCAGCTTGTAAAGAAGAGATGAAAATCTCTTTACACAGGAGAGGAAAAGACATTGCCTTTATGTGGTGTCTGTGCCACAGTCTATCACGAAAGCACAACCATCAGGCACGGGAGATGATGTCCATGCAAAAGAGAAGCAGAGACCTCGTGCTTCCTGAGTGGCTTTTCCATCTGGTAAGGGCTAAGTGGCAGTTCCTTCTCTCTACCCCTCAGTGCTCCAGTTCAGAGGCAGAGTAGACAGAGGTGCTTGCCATTGTCCCATCAGTCCACGCATCATTTGGTGAAGTGCACTGCTCTTTTGGTGTGCCTGGATCAGATGAACCAGATACCCTTCTGCAAGCTTCAAAAGGCGTCTTGCTCTCTTTGATGATTGAATACGGAACTCGAACAGTTGGGTTAGGTGGAATGGACTGCACGCCTCATTTCATTTCGGGGATGTAATTCCACCTGCCAAGAGGGACTTGCATCAAAAGGAACTGCAAGTGAAAAAATGGCAAGGAGATAAGATATCCTTGGGTATAGCGTCAACAGGTGACACAATGGCTTAAAGACTGACTGGGGAAATGCTAGTGCTCGGTGCCAAGCGAGTTGAGCAGGGTACTTACTGAAGCAAAGGATCAACTATCAGTTCAAACTTTCACTTTAGAGCATCTGGAGGAAAATAAAGAAGGAGAGGTTGTGAGGCAGCAGCTTCATGGAATCATAGAATCCTTAGGGGTTGGAAGGGACCTTCAAAGATCATCCAGTCCAGTCCCCCTACCACAGCAGGATCCCCCAGACCCAGTGGCACAGGAACACAGCCAGGCGGGGCTGGAACTTCTCCAGAGAAGGAGACTCCACAGCCCCCCTGGGCAGCCTGGTCCAGTGCTCCAGTACCCTCTCAGGGAAGAAGGTCCTGCTGAGATTGAGAGGGAACCTCCTCTGTTCCAGCTGGCACCCAGTGCCCCTTGTCCTATCACCAGATGACCTTGAGAAGAGCCTGGCTCCATCATCCTGGCACCCACCCCTCACAGATTTATAGACAGGAATGAAGTCACCCTTCACACATCGGGGAAGAAGAGACCACTGCATGCAGTACAATTTCTTCTTCCTTCCAGTTGAACAGAAAAGGCAAATCTAGGAAATGATGCTAAAAAATCCCCACTCTTAGTAGAGATGTTATTCAAGATTGCAAACAGAGGAAGCGAGAAGCTAGTAACACATTAAAACGCTCGCTTCCCCCGAAGCTGTAATCAAACCCTCGCGTGTTATCTGTTATGATACAGTTTTCGACTTCTAAAAATCCACGTGGTCTTTGTTCGCAGGATTCAGCACGCAAGAGAAATCACCACAACCCAGCAGCAACCGTTACCGAAACCCCCTGCTTCTACACAAAGATTAAAACACTGAACAATTGATTTCAGCAGAGGTAGCTGCTCGTGACCCAAAAAAGTCAGTATTAGCCTCTAGATAAAAAAAAAACCCAAGCCAATCATCATCCATCCAGAAACCCTCAGGGCTGAAAACACCTAGCTCAACGGAAAAATAAGATGCAAATGTGTCCACACAGCCTCATTGCTGAGATATCTATTGCTTTGCTAAATGAAGCTGACACCCGGTGCTATTGCAGACGTGATGAAGGGTCTGCAGTGTACTCCTCCAGTGGAAAAAGCTGTATATAAAGGAGAAAGAAAACAGGGCTTCTACTTCATTTGGCTCTGTGTGATAAATGACTCCCAGCCCCGATGTCCCAGAGACCTGCAAGCTGCTTAAGTTGCCTTTAATGTTTTTCTTAGTTGAATGGGTGGCTTCCAAAATGTCATAAAGCAGAGTATGAGCCAGCAATGTGCTCTGGTGGCCAACAGGGCCAGCAGCATCCTGGGGGCGATCAGAAGGGGGTGGTTAGCAGATCAAGGGAGGTTCTTCTCCCTCTCTACTCTGCNGCTGCCCCAGGGGATTTTTGGAGTCTCCTTCTCTGGAGATGTTTGAAACCCACCTGAACTTGGTCTGGGTGATCCTGCTGTGGCAGGGGGATTGGACTGGATGATCTTTCGAGGTCCCTTCCAGTCCCTAAGGATTCTATGATTCTATGCAAGCTCAGTCCAAAAGCAGCCATCCTAGCTCAGATGGAGCTGTACCCATAAACAAACAGAACTAGCAGTCTCCTGACGCTGCTGTGAAACCCCCACATCTAAGAACTGAAGAGCCGCTTACCCAGAGCTCAGAATTTCCTGAGTCATTAGAACCTCAAGTTTCAAATTCCCTGAAACCCAGACTCTGTGCTCTGCCCCCAGTCAGACCGGTTGGGTTTGTCTTCTCATTTGTAGGGACTGATGTGTGACGTGAAAAAACAACCTACCTCATCCCATACAACTTAGTGGTGAGGATAACCCTAGCCAGTGTCTTTGGAGATCAGTTAGTCCTTCCTCTGCACTCAGAAAATTACCTCACAGGGGCTCAGAGTGTTTTCATAACAGAGCTGAGGCAGGAACTGTGTGTGTTACTCTGCTCAAGCAGTGCTATTCATATCCTGTTAATGTGCCCCAAACGAAATCCCTCCCTATTGTTGCTCCGTAGCACTGAAATGCTGCTGTGATGGTGATTTCGATGATGTCTATTTGCTATTAGCTTCTCTATTGTGTGCAGCTGCTGCAAGATGCAGCCTCCTTTTCAGCTCTGAGCATCGTTCGCCTTCTCTACATTCGCATTAAGAGTGGACAGACATTCAAAGGGGAGATCATCGCCAGCTCACGTGGCAGCCTGTGTGTGCAAAGAGATGGCAACCAGGACCCAAACCAGCACCCCCAGCAAGGATGAGCTGTGGACAAAAGACTTTGATTGTGTGATGGTGCTGTGTAAAGTATCACACAGAAGAAAACTGATGAAAAAAATCACAGAGTCACAGGATTATTGAGGCTGGAAAGGATCTCTGAGCTCAGCCAGTCCAGCCCAGGGCCTAACATCACCACAGCAGCCAGATCAGGGCACTAAGGGCCACAGCCAGGCTGTCCTTCAACGCCTCCAGGGATGGGGACTCCACCACCTCCCTCCATTCCAGTGTCTGATCGCCCTTTCCATGAGGAAGGGCTTCTTAACATCCAGCCTGACCTAACCCTGGGGCAACCTCAGGCCCTGCCCTCTCATCCTATCACTAGTTGCCTGGGAGAAGAGCCTGACCCCCACCTGTCTACAACTTCCCTTCAGGGAGTTAGAGAGAGGGAGAAGGTCCCCCTGAGTCTTCTCTTCTCCAGCTCCCTCAGCCTCTCCTCATCAGCCTTTCCCTCCAGTCCCTTCCCCAGCCTCATTGTTCCTGTNACCCTCCTTGGGAAGAAGATCCTGCTGATATTGATAGGGAACCCCCTCTGGTCCAGTTTAATAAACCTCTAGTGTAATAAATAATTCCCCAATCTCTTCTTTGTCCTTGCCTGCAAGGAAAATTGAGGAACGACACTCAGCTACCCTCCTTACTCTGATTTCCCTGATCAATGAACTTCTTTCCAAAGCCAGATGGATTAAATCATCCCTGCTCTTTTCCTCCTGCGGGTGCAGCTGACAGAGGCCCTTACTTCACATTCAGCATCCGACTGACGTATACCTAGGTGTAACAGGAATAGGTTGGCTTTAATTACAAAACCTAACCCCAGAAACAATGAAGTTGTTTATCAGCTGCAAAGGCTGAAAGCCACTCACCGTTCTTCACGCTCTTTAGCCTTTACCGCGTCAAGCGCTACTGATTTTGAATAGGGCAAACAATTTTCACCTGCACGGGAGGCACTCCGAGCTCCTCTGTCTGCAATTAGCATTCAAATAATAGCGGGTAACACATTCAGCACAGAAGGAAGACGGAGGGTAGGTATTCAGAAAGACGTATCTGCTGTGGAGATGAATTATTTACGTAGCTTAACTGTAGATTGGGGTAATAACTCTATCACTGAATGCTATCTCACCCAATCCCTCTGTCTTCTGCCCAAATGATGACACCCTTGTAATTAAATTGCTGTTATTAAATTCTAGAGCGTTGTTTTAGTTGAATTTACATTGATATTTTAATAGGGGGTATTCACAAACCTGAATTTGTCTGCACTGTTTGAGCTAAGCGTGTGTTCAACACACAAATGTCTCTGGCTAATGGCAGATGCTGAGCTGTGTGCGTGAATTCTACCCACAAACATCCCTGAATGGTTCATCTTCACACTTGGAGCCTACATGCAGGCATTGGGTATAATAATCCTGGTTGGGAAGGAGCTCCCAGCAACCCCAGTCCAGCCATCCCCACCCCAACACAACCCCTCAGTCCCTGAGAGACTGACAGACACAGCCTGACGCCCTCCCTGCTGCCACTCGAGCAGGGCAGGAAGCACCATGGCTACAGGGTTCTTCAACACCTCCAGGCAGGGGGACTCCACGACCTCCCTGGGAAGGCCCTGCCAGTGCCCAACCACTCTGGCTGCAGAGAATCTCTGCCTCAGAGCCAGTCTGACCCTCCCCTGCCTCAGCTGCAGAGCAGTGCCCCTGCTGCTGTCAGCAGGCACCAAGGAGAAGAGGCCAACAGCCACCCCTCCACAACCTCCCTTCAGGGAGTTGGAGAGGGCAGGGAGGTCCCCTCATCCTCCTTTTCTCCAAATTCACCCTGCCCAGCTCCCTCAGCCTCTCCATGTCTTTTCTATAATGAGAAATGAACACAGGACTTGACAGGAAGCCAACTCCAAGGGTACAAGAACTTCCCATCTCTTGCTGCCCATGCTGTTCCTGATCCAGGCCAGAAAGCTGGTGGCCTTCTTGGCCACCTGGGCACCGTGCTGGCTCCTTGTCCTATCACCAGATGCTCTTGAGCAGAGCCTGGCTCCATCCTCCTGACACCCACCCCTCACAGATTGAGAGACAGCAATGAGGTCCCCCCTCAGCCTCCTCTTCTCCCAGCTCCAGAGCCCCAGCTCCCTTAGCCTTTCCTCATCAGGGAGCTGCTCTCCTCCCTTCATCCTCTTCATTGCTCTACGCTGGACACCCTCCAGCAGCTCTGTGTCCTTCTGGAACTGAGGGGCCCAGCCCTGGACACAGCACTCCAGATGCAGAAATCTCTTTACCTACACCCCCCTGCCTACAAATAGAAGTCTGAGCGTATTGATCTGCGATATCAAGTGATAAACTGTGAAACCCTAAATGCCATTTCATTGGATTTGTGCTAATCCAGGCTTGTGCTTCATCTTCACACTCCTATCCTTGTTCTGTACCTGGCAGGCACAGCAGTTCCTCTGCACTCTCATGCCTGTGCTTTCATTACTGTGACCTATTTAACATGTGTGATGAGGGAGAAGTGAGCAGGATGCTTTTACGTCTGCCTCTGAGCTGTGTGACTGTGTGTGTGTGTGTGTGTGTGTGCACATGAGTGGTTGCCTGCCTGTGTGTGATGGCTGGGGACAGCTTTTATACTCTGAGTGCACAGACCATGCATGCAGGCATGTGATTTCACATGCAAACATCTACTTTCAGTGTTGTTTATTCAGACAAGGGTGGTGGTGTCTATTATGTTTAGAATGGGCTTGCCTGGCATTAATTTTCTGCAGCTAATTCCCTTCAGTGTCTCTTCAAATTCACGCCAGTTGCTGTGCATGTCAAGCTGAAGGTCTCTTCTACATAATAACACACAGCACTGACCCACAGCACGTCTGCATCGTGCTGGTTGTCCCTAGGTACCTCTGAAATACGCATGGTGCCACCACTGCCCAGAGCCAGCTTTCTCCTGACCCACAGGAAGCAGCAGCCTGTGCTCATTCTTCACATCCTCCCTTGCTTTTTTAATCTGAGAGTGGGAGGTTGTGGGGGCAAGGGAGTTTCTAATGATGAAACTCAGACACACAGCACTGGACACAGTCAGAGATCACAGCGCTGCACGGAGCAGCGCTGCTTTGCAAGTCTCTGCCTGGTTCCCCATTCACAGGACCCCCTCTTCCACTGTGTAGCTGACAAATCTGCAGCACTGCAGACCTGGTTTTGAATGAAGGCTTAATTCTTCCCCTCTGCTCTGGACTTGTGAAATCCCACCTGGAGTACTGTGTCCAGTTCTGGAGTTGCCAGCATCAGAAGGATGCAGAGCTCCTGGAAGGTGTCCAGAGGAGAGCAACTCAAATGATCAGAGCACTGGAGCATCTCTCCTGTGAGGAGAGGCTGTGCAAGTTGGGGTTGTTCAGCCTGGGGAAGAGGAGGCTCCCAGGTGACCTTAGAGCAGCTTTCCAATAGCAGAAGGAGGCTACAAGAAAACTGGGGTAGGGCTTTTGACACGGGTGGTAGAGAAAGGACAAGAGGAAGGGGTTAAAGGCTTAAGGAGGGGAGACTGAGGTTGGACATGAGGAAACCATTCTTTTCTGTGAGGATGCTGAGATGCTGGAACAGGCTGCCCAAGGATGTTGTGGCTGCTCCATCTCTGGAGACCTTCAAGGCCAGATTAGATGGGGCTCTGAGTAAACCAGTGCAACTGGAGTAATCCAGTAACCTGAGTAATCTAGTGAAGGTGTTCCTGCCTGTGCAGGGGGTTGGATGATCATTGAGGTCCCTTCCAACTATGGCCATTGTATGATTTTGCTTGCATTCTGTTTCAGTTATGTTCACACTAAACCAAACGATAAACACAAGCAGAACAGACACAACCATATTGATCTTTGTATCTCTGGTGGCTAAACCAGTATGGAAACCCTTCTTTTCTCTTGATTTTCAAGCCTGACCACCAGGTGCACACAGCACACCACGTGAGGCTAAGAGCTTTTTAACAAGTATTTTACTTTTAGATCTATTTTACTTCAGTCATAGATTCCTAGAGTGGGTCAGGTTGGAAGGGACCTTCAAGAGCATCCAGTTCCATTCCCCCTGCCATGAGCAGGGACACCCCCTACTAGACCAGGCTGCTCAAGGCCCCAGCCAGTCTGGCCTTGAACACTTCCAGGGAGCTGGGGGGCAGCCACAACCTCCCTGGGCAACCTGGTCCAGGGTCTCAGCACCCTCGTTTTCCAAAGGATGGATTTAGCCAGTATTACCTGAATTTTACACTATTACCTGTCTTAAATTTCAGCAGCTGTTTCTCCTCTGGAAATGGATTTAATGAGCTATTCTTTGTACATTGCTTCTTTCCGAGTAAATGGGGATGTGTTCAATAGCACTGTTTTAAATGCAATCTGTCAGACAACAGTTGTTGTCTATAAATCATCTTAGCTGAAATAATAGCAATGCTTTAAATCCTGAATGCCAACTGCTCCTTTTAAAAGCCAAAAGCTAAATATCTTCTGTGCCTGTCTGTTCCTTTTAGAGAAATGAAGTGAAATTATTGAGAACATCTCCTGTATGAGGAAAGGCTGAGGGAGCTGGGGCTCTGGAGCTGGGAGAAGAGGAGGCTGAGGGGGGACCTCATTGCTGTCTCTCAATCTGTGAGGGGTGGGTGTCAGGAGGATGGAGCCAGGCTCTGCTCAAGGGCATCTGGTGACAGGACAAGGAGCACTGGGTGCCAGCTGGAACAGAAGAGGTTCCCTCTCAACCTCAGCAGGACCTTCTTCCCAGGGAGGGTCCCGGAGCACTGGACCAGGCTGCCCAGGGGGGCTGTGGAGTCTCCTTCTCTGCAGACGTTCCAGACCCACCTGGCTGTGTTCCTGTGCCACTGGGTCTGGGTGATCCTGCTGTGGCAGGGGGACTGGACTGGATGATCTTTGGAGATCCCTTCCCATCCCTAAGGACTCTATGATGAGATACTTAGGGCACCTTACAGAACTGCTCCTGTACTGCACAAGATAAGGAGGCATTTTATTTCCCAGCAATTGCACAAACGGAAAGGAACCCTAAGTCACCCAGGTGTGCTACAGGAAGCTGGCGAGGCACCGGAACGCTTGGTGGCAGCTGAAGCAGAACTGCTCGCTTAGAGTAAACACTTTGTTTTCCCATTTATTTTTAGCTGTGTTTCCTTTTCTTTAAAGAATTGGTGGGGAAAGTTGGGTTTTTGGTTTTCTAAAGTAACAATGCCCTTTTTTTAGTGAAAAGAAACTTGAGTTCAAGGGTTTAACACCGGAGTGGGTTCCTCCAGTAAGGTGAAAGGCCAAACGTGAGGACTTACTGATTCAAAGAACAGAGATTGCTAAATAAGCAACTACTAATTATGAGATAAATAATTAAAACTAATTACCTGCTCATATTTTCTCAAGGTTACATCATTTTGAAGCAAAACCATGCCAAGCTATTGGAGTCTCTTTATTTCTGAGGGTGGCTGGTCACACCCCCCAGCAGCTGCTCGCCTTCTTGAGAGATGTCAGGGATGCTGGATGGAGATTGGGCTTAATCCCGGATTGAAATGCTCTACCTAATCAAAGGGCTGAATAGGTATTGTGCTTCCCACCTTTCTAAACGCTCGCTAAGATTATCCTCTGTCGCTTGCTACGCTTATTATCACTGTATCCCCAAAGAAACAGCCTTTCTGATGCGGAGCTTTCAGGAGTGTTATTTCAGCCTTGAAAAGATGGAATCCAAATGAAAAGGCACTTGCTACGAAAATGACATTTCATCTCCGGGAGATAAAAGGAGCTGCCTGTGGCTAGGTCTGGATTGGGCTACTTTTCTTGCACTTCCCTATTGATTTTTTGAGCTTCAGGCTTTCCCTTGGCCTAAAATGGGAGATAATGTGAATTGAGAGAGATGGAAACCATAGAAAGAACAGAGAGAGAGTGTGAGATGGAGTTAAAGATCGGATCTGCGGTAGACGATGATGTCTTGAGAGAATGAGGTGCTAGGCAGAAGGGAGAAAGCAGGGTGAGGGGTCACATAGAAGGAAAGAATGTGAAATCAAGCCTTGAAGGACTTGCTCATATGGTAGTCACGCATGGTATAAATGTGTCCCATCCCACTGAAGCAGCACCCTGAGTAAGCTGACTCCTTGGCAATTCATGGTAACAACCAAGTTTGGACTCACAGAATCACAGGACAATCCTGGTTGGAAAGGAGCTCCCAGCTCCCTTGGTCCAACCATCCCCACAACAACAAAAAACATCCATCCCTGAGAGGCTGACAGACACAACCTGACCCCCTCCCTGCTGCCACTCGAGCAGGGTGGGAAGCACCATGGCTACAGGGTTCTTCAACACCTCCAGGCAGGGGGACTCCACCACCTCCCTGGGAAGGCCCTGCCAGTGCCCAACCACTCTGGCTGCAGAGAATCTCTGCCTCAGAGCCAGTCTGACNTCTGTCTGGAGGGGCCCAGAACTAAACACAGGACTCGAGAGGAGGCTTCACAAGAGCCCTCAGTAGGATTCCACTAGAACTGACTTGGCCAGCGTTTGGGCTGAGTTAAAAAGCCCTCCTGCAGTTTCTCTTATCAGGCACTCAATGTCCACAGGCTGAAAAGAGCGTTTTGACCCTGCAGCAGCTCTGAATCAACACGTCAAGCCATGGAATTGCTATTAAGGAAACGAGGACCTAGAAACTCCCAAGCTTGGCAACAGGATGTGATCCAAGTGACGTTGGAGTTACACAACCACTCTGCAGCAGCTCATTCAGCCGTACCCTGGGTTGTGAATGCCCTAAACTACTGCAATGAGGCCACCTCACAGATGATCTGCAAAGTGCCTCTGACCTTGCAGGAGGTGCTGCCTTTGCTCCTCCTGCAGGGAACTGCTCTGGCCTGGGTTGCCAAATACAACAGAGGGGGTGTCATCCCTAGTTCTATTGTAGTCCTTCCAGACCCTGTGAAAAAGTTATCCCTTATTGAGAAATGGCTCCTCTGCTACACTACAAGACATTTGGTACCTAGAGGTGGTACCCTGATGTCTTAGACACTGAAGCTTCCCCCGCCTTCAGCTCCCTCTTTGATTAGAGAGTCAGGCACAACCCTCCAACTGACGTTCTCATACAGCAATGACAGGGTGACTCAGTAGTGTTACTGCTGAAATGCACTGTCCTGAAACAAAACGTTGGTCATCAAGTAGATGATGCTTTCTGCCAGCTAGGCCTACTGAGCTGCCTGGCTTCTCCTGCATAAGGACTCGCTGGTACCTCCGGTTGGCTCCCTTGGCGCCCCAGCAGCCAGCAGCCTGGATGATGAAGAGATTGTAGAGCTTTCTTTACATTTTTACAGTGAAAAGTTGGCATTTTTTTATAATAAAAGAAGGTCACCAGTATCCCAGCCTGGAGCAGGAACAGCGTGGTCAGCAGGAGAAGGGAAGTTCTAGTGCCCTTGGACCCAGACCTTGGGAGGTCTCCTCTTGAGTCCTGTGTTCAGCTCTGGGCCCCTCAGGATAGAAAGACAGGGAGATGCTGGAATGGGTCCAGAGCAGAGCTACCAAGCTTAGAGGGGTTGAGAGTTGGTCCTGGGAGCTGGGCCCCTCGCTTCCAGAAAGAAATTGAAGGACTGGATAGGATCCAGAGGAGCAATGAGGCTGGGGAAGGAACTGGAGGGAAAGGCTGATTAGGAGAGGCTGAGGGAGCTGGGGGTGTTTAACCTGGAGGAGACTCAGGAGGGACCTTCTCCGTCTCTCTAACTCCCTGAAGGGAAGTTGTAGACAAGTGGGGGTCTTCTCCCAGGCAACTAGTGATAGGATGAAAGAGCAGGGCCTGAAGCTGCCAGGGAAGGGTTAGGTTGGATGTTAGGAAGCCCTTCCTCATGGAAAAGATGCTCAGAGCCTGGACTGCACTGCCCAGGGAGGTGGTAGAGACCCCATCCCTGAAGGTGTTTAGGAAAGACCTGGACTTGGCACTGAGTGCCCTAGCTTACTGTGCTGACATTAGGTCCTAGGCTGGGCTGGATGCTTTTAGACCTCTTTCCCAGCCTCAATAATTCTGTGCTTCTGTGTGATTCTTTAATGTCTTAAGTGATTAACTCTAGTCAGTCCTTACTTGCTTGTTCTCATGGCCATGGTATTTTTTCACGTTTGCTGGCTTGTTCCAACAGACCCTTCAGAAAATCAATCGCACAGTAACTCTTAGGAACTGGGGTGAGTTGCTCAGGGGTTAGAATATTTCTTGCAAGATAAGAGCTGTGAATTCAAAGCTGCCTTTGAAGTGCTACAACCAATTCATAAGTCTTGTTTTCCAAAAGCATGGCCATTCCCATGATCCCCAGAAAGTAGCTGCAGGCAGAGTTTATCTACTGGGTCCCACACTGGTAATGTCATGAATGATATGGGCTTTAGACTCTCCAGACACATGGCATTTTGAATCATCCAACCATAGAAGGATTTGGGTCAGAAAGGAAGTGCCTAGTCCATGACCCACTAAGGGCAAGACCAGCTTCCTAAGTGAGGTCAGCTTGCTCAGGGCTGCATATAGGTGAATCCTTTGGACCTCCAAGTACAGAGATCCCACTACTTTTCAAGGATCCCCTTCCATGACTTCATTGCCCTCACTGAAATGTCCTTTTCATTCACTGTGTTTTGTCCTTTTCCCATGCATCTCAAAGAACTGCAGCTGCTTCTCCTTCTCTGCAGACGTTCCAGCCCTGCCTGGCTGTGTTCCTGTGCCACTGGGTCTGGGTGATCCTGCTGTGGCAGGGGGACTGGACTGGATGATCTTTCCAAGTCCCTTCTGATCCCTAAGGATCCTCTGATTCTACCAGTTTGGTGTCATCCATGAAGTTGCCACGGGTGTTCACATCACTCAGGTTGTTGGTAAAGATGGTAGACACATTACCCCAGTACTGCCTCAAGGCACACAGCTCACAGCTGACCTCCAGCAGTACTCCAAACTATTGAGTGTAGCACTTTTTCCTACCAACCTCCTGTGTGACTTGGTCTGGGTGACCCTGCTGTGGCAGGGGGATTGAACTGGATGATCTCTCAAGATCCCTTCTGATCCCTAATGATTCTATGATTCTATGATCACGTAGCCTCAGCTATGATGACACTGTGGAAGGGGATGTTGAAAGCCTTACTGAAATCAGTGAAAAGGATCTTTACTGCCCTCCTGTTATCTACAGTCTGTCATCACAGGTGGCAATCAGCTTGGAGGAGGCCCAGTTTTCCTTGCAAGTTGTCTCCAACTGGTTCTTACTCTTCATGCACCAGGAATGGCTTCTACAACCTGTTAGTTACCACGTCCTAGACTGCATCCACCTTCCGAAAGAAATGAAGCCTTGAAAACAACAGCAGCTTCCTTCCAGCCTCTGAGGCAGCGATTTTAATGTGAAAACATTGCTAAGATGTAATTAAATTTGCACAGAGTGAGGAGAATAACGATGCTGGGTGCTTCTTTGCAAAGTAGATTATATCCTGCCAGGGATATAAAAGGGTTAAGAAGCAGACTTGGTGCTGGTTCTCATTAGGGGGAGTCCAGCGTTTGTCCTTCAGGCTGAAAGGATATGAGATACCATATGTATACTGCCACACATGTAATTTGCTGGGTAGCACTGGCTATGCTGTGGAGATGGCATAACAATTCCTAACGATCTTTCCTGCCCGTAGCTGTTTTCCAGAAGACAGAACATACTGCTGCCCATGCACGTTCAATCTGTGGATGAGCTAACATGAAATACTTCTGCTGTTCTAATTTCCTCTTATGTGTATTTTTTCCTGGCTGGGAGTCAGTGACCTAATTCCTTTCTGTCCAAGGTTTCTTTCTAAAGCTATTCTTGTCGGACTCTTCCCTGTTGTGGAAATTGTGCCTCGTATTTCCGCTTTGAATTAGTATGATGGGATAGTTACAATCATAAAATCATTAGGGATCAGAAGGGATCTTGAGAGATCATCCAGTCCAAGCCCCCTGCCACAGCAGGATCCCCCAGACCAAGTCCAGGCAGGTTTCAAATGTCCCCAGAGGAGACTCCACAACCCACCCAGGGAGCCTGTTCCAGTGCTCCAGGACCCTCCCTGAGAAGGAGGTCCTGCTGAGATTGAGATGGAACCTCCTCTGTTCCAGCTGGCACCCATTGCCCCTTGTCCTATCACCAGATACCTTGAGAAGAGCCTGGTTCCATCCTCCTGACACCCACCCCTCACAGATTCAGAGACAGGAATGAGGTTCCCCCCTCAGCCTCCTCTTCTCCCAGCTCCAGAGCCCCAGCTCCCTCAGCCTTTCCTCATCAGGGAGCTGCTCCACTCCCATCATCTTCATTGCTCTACGCTGGACACCCTCCAGCAGCTCTGTGTCCTTCTGGAACTGAGGGGCCCAGCACTGGACACAGCACTCCAGATGCAGTCTCACCAGTGCAGAGCAGAGGGGGAGAAGAACCTCTCTCGATCTGCTAACCACCCCCCTTCTGATCCCCCCCAGGATGCTGTTGGCCCTCTTGGCCACCAGAGCACATTGCTGGCTCAGAGTCACCCTGCTGGCCACTAGGACCTAAGTAATAATCACTCTCTAGAAGCAAGGGGGTTTGCTCTCCGAGTGTGTTGGCCGGAGAGAGAAACCAGTCAGTGTCTGTGTGTTTCCTTAGCTTTTAGAAGCACAGAAAGGCTTTCCCCGACCCCTCTAGACGAGGTGCGTACGGCGCTAGATCTAACCCAACAAAACACACAAACAAAAAGCTCCTTAGCTTTCATAATTGTGAAATCCTCAAACCAGTGCACGCACGTTCCCCAGCCAGGACCGAGGCATGCTTAGGCCAGTTCAAAGGCATGCAGGGAGCAGACCCAGCAGTTTCTCTGTCTTTGATTTTGATTCAAATTCCCTGTGTTTTTTTCATTCCAGCACATACGGGAGCTTGACGAAAGGCTACTCCTGCTTTACTCTTTCAACCCGTTGCTCTTTCAAACCTCTACTTCTTGTTTGCTCTGGGTTTCCCAGCACTTGGTACAACTGTAGTTCCTTGAGGCCAGTTTAATATCTGCTTCTTTCAGACTCAGACTTCTTCTTGTAAGGAGAGTTTGGGCTTTTACATCATCTCCATGGCACCACACAGGGGCTTAGTGCATTCACCAGCCAGAGACTGTTTTAAACCACCTTCTTGTCTTGACAAGAATTGGTATGGAGCAGCGTAATCATGTTTATCTGGGGGGAGAGACGGGATCGTTCCTTTCAGGAAAGACAACCACACGGAACTGTGAACAAACACTGGGACTCTTAGAGTAAGAATAAATCTCATCGTTTCCCTTAATGACCTAAACTCAGCTCTAAGTTGAACAGAAAGGAAGGTTCTAATTTCTAGGGGAAGTGCTTGTTGCTCTGTGTGCTTCTCTCTGCGCAGGCAGTAGGGTTCTCTGAGCTGCAGAAGGCTGGGTACTTGGGGCTCAGCTAAAAGGCCAGCCTTTCCACGTTCCTACAGACACAAAGCACAGATGCTACCTGCCACCAGGGGTTTAATTCTCAAGCCTTCCTGTAAGACTAAACGAAGGGTGAAAGCTGGAACTGAGGAGGTTCCATGTAAATATCAGGTGGAACTTGTTCTCAGTGAGGGGAACGGAGCATTGGATCTGGCTGCCCAGGGGGGCTGTGGAGTCTCCTTCTCTGCAGACGTTCCAGCCCCGCCTAGCTGTGTTCCTGTGCCACTGGGTCTGGGGGATCCTGCTGTGGCAGCACCCTCCTGGTGAAGAACTTCCTCCTGACTTCCAGTGTCAACCTCCCCTCTTCCAGCTGGAAACCATTCCCCCTGCTCCTACCACTCCCAGCCCTTGGAAACAGCCCCTCCCCAGCCTTCCTGGAGCCCCCTTCAGGGACTGGAAGGCTGCTCTGAGATCTCCCTGGACTCTCCTCTCCTCCAGGCTGAACAGCCCCAGCTCTCTCAGCCTGTCCCCATAGCAGAGGTGCTCCAGCCCTCCCCTCCTCCTCATGGCCCTCCTCTGGACACCTTCCAACAGCTCAGTGTCCTTCCTGTGCTGGGGGCTCCAGAACTGGATGCAGGACTGCAAATGGGGTCTCATGAGAGCAGAACAGAGGGGCAGGATCCCCTCCCTCACCCTAGTGGTCCCTCTTCTCTTGCTGCAGCCCAGGATGCGGTCAGAGCACTCTACCCTTCCTTTTATTGGTGACACTACAAGAAAACACCAGGAGAAAACAGAGTTTTCATTAATCTCCAGGAACTCACACCACTTTCTGCTTTTACTTTGCTTCTGAATGATGAAATGACTCAGACTAGGTAAACAAAGGCATCTCACGTTACCCCCCCCTTGAGTTTTTCCTCCTTAAAAACCCCAGTTGTTTTGTTGGGTATTTTTTTTATCCCTTGAAGTTGAACTCTGGCAAAAGTGCCATGTTTTGGTTCCGTATCAGAATGTTAATTTTATGAAGCAATGAGACCAGACAGGGCTTGAATTCTTGTGCAATGATTTATGCCTAGGTGCGTTCGCAGGCGTGAGTCTGAAGCCTGAAGACTGAGTGCTATCACGTTCCAGAGTGTTGCACATAAATTACATTGAGGTTTCAAAAAGAGGGAAGAAAAAGCCCCAATTCCTGATGAGATCCCAGAAAATGAACGTTTCTTGGCTACAGATGTCTGTGTTTTACTGAGACCACTACCTGACAGCTCAGGTAGCTTCATCCCTTGAGACAGGTTTCCTCAATACAAGATATTGAGGTGCTGGAGTGGGTCTAAAGAAGGTTGGTGAAGGCTCTGGAGACTAAACCTTGTGAACAGTGGCTGAGGGAGCTGGGACTGTTTAGTCTGAATAGCAGAAGGCTGAGGGAGGACCTTACTGCTGTGTGCAGCTACAGGAAGGTGCTTGGATATGTTCCTGGGACACTTGGTCTAGGTGATCCTGCTGTGGCAGGATCCCTTCCAATCAATAATGATTCCATGATTCTATGATTCCCAAAGAGCATTTCTATTTCTCATCAAATCCAGATTAAGTAATCTTTTTCTTCCTAATACTGGAGAATATTAATCTAGAAACAAAGGATGGACTGTCCACTTTAAACTAAGCCTGGAATCATACAGTCATAGAACAGTTTCATCTGGAAGAGACCCTCAAGACCATTGAATCGAACCTTTTCCTAGGACATACAGAGGTTTCCTTTCATCACCAACTTAAAACAAACATAGTCCACAAAACAAGGCAGTCAAGAACCTAATTACAAGTACCCCTTCAAGGGTGCAGAGCAGAGAAATGTGTTCATGGATTCACGGAGTGTTAGGGATTGGAAGGGACCTTGAAAGATCATCCAGTCCAATCCCCCTGCCACAGCAGGAGCCCCTAGATCCAGTTGCACAGGAACAGGCCAGGTGGGTTTGAAATGTCTCCAGAGAAGNNNCTCTTCTCCAAGCTAGAGAGACCCACTGCCCTTCTACTCTACCCCAGGATGCCATTGGCCTTCTTGGCCAGAGGGGCTCATTGCTGGCTCCTGCTCATCGTGCTGGCAACTAGGACCCCCAGGTGCATCTTTCAGGTGACACAGATTTCTGTGCAGTTTGTGATGCATGCACAGGCATATCTTCTCTATCATTTTACACACATTCCTCTGCCTCCCCTTCCAGCTTTCCTTAATAAAACAGTCCTGGCTCAGTTGCTAACTGAGCTAGGGAGGTGCATTGGACCAGGCTGCCCAGGGTGGGTGTGGAGTCTCCTTCTCTGCAGACGTTCCAGACCCACCTGGCTGTGTTCCTGTGCCACTGGGTCTGGGTGACCCTGCTGTGGCAGGGGGATTGGAC